>WBNO01021036.1:20351-49327 GCA_013400575.1 Peucedramus taeniatus | reverse complement strand
GCTGCAGGGGCGGAGTGAGCGCGTTTCTATTGGCCACCGCTCCGTGAGGCGCGGACCAATGAGACGCGACGCGGGTTTGGCGCCCAGTTTGAGCCGGCGCGGCCGGCAGCTGCCGCCCGTTCCCGCCGCGCGCGCCNCCCCGGTGTGCCCGCGGTGGCTGAGGCGCTGCGGTGCTCTGGGGCCGCGGTGGCCTCGCTCCGGGGCTGCGGGGCGGGGGTCGGCTGCGCTGAGGGCGGCGGGTCCGGCAGTCACCCGGGTGGAAAAATTCCCTTTCCCGGGTGGTAAAAGTCCCTTTACCCCCGGGTGTTTTTCCCCTTCCCTACCCGTGGGAATCGGGACAAAGCAGCGTCAGCGCGGTGAGGGCTCGCCAGGGATTTTACTTACGGTTCACCTCCTTCCGCTAAAGTGTTTTTGTGTGTTCTGGATCTCATGCTTAACCATGATATCTCCGAACTACTTTTTTAAGTCTTTCTAATTGTTTTGGTGTTATTTGTCCCGACACTAAATACTGTTTTCTGACATCTTTAATGTTATTTCTGCAGCCTTGTACATCTGTTTGCTACTTGTATTTTTAACCCAGGGTTTGCTTAACTCCGTTCACTGTGGTAAGGTGGTGAAGCTTTTGTTGGACAGTCTTTTAGCATTTCTACCAATGAAACTATATTATGGACTGTGCAAATGAAAGCATTTATCTTAATTTCTCCAGCTGTGAGCAAAATCTCACAACACCCTTCCCCCAAGACCTAAAACAACACTCTCACAAAACAAACAAATCAAACCAACCAACCTCCTTCCCAAAAAAATACCAGCCAACTTTGATTTAGGTGAAAGGCCTTCTTTCCTGAGTTGCCTTGCTCTTGCTTTTGCTACAGATTTTTTTTAGTTAACACAGTTGCAAATCTGTGCTGAAAACGAAGGCCATTCTAAACACAATGAAAATAATTGTAGGGCTTGACTGGTGTGAAACTTCAAAAGTATGTGAGGTTCAGAGGAGTCTGTGTAATTACGTATCCCTAAAGAAGCTGACGTGTTTTGGGTATGTGGAGTTGCTCGTTTTTAATATTGGCAGGTATCCAAACTGGTTAATTTTGGTTGCAGTGTCTATTCAGAAGCAATCTGTTTCATGCTCATTATGATCTCTCTCTGAATTTCTGGTGTCTCAGTGTTCTATGCATTTCATGTACCAGCACGCTCTGTTTGGCACCTATATTAATGCTATTCTTTTGTTATTTTCACAGCGTGTTCTTCTTCTTGTTGCTTCAGATGTTGATGCATTATGTGCTTGTAAAATACTCCAAGTAAGTCTTGGTTCATTACCACTGCAGGCTGACAGTATGAGAAAATATGTATGCCCTGGGATCCTATACATGGGTGTGAACTGGGAAAGGGGAAGGTTTAATCTGCTTTTGTACCATTTGCTTCCATGAGTTGTGGCACTGGGAACTGGTGAGTCTTAGTCTCAGAGCTCATGTAGATTTGTCATTTGGGATGTCTTTATTTGAAGGATTTGTATGGAATAGAGTCACAGCCTGGTGCAGCATTGCAGGAGAGGCTGTTTCCCCTCCCCTCTGCTCACAGCTGTTGCTTCCTTGCAGGCTTTGTTTCAGTGTGACCATGTGCAATACACACTCGTGCCTGTGGCTGGGTGGCAAGAGCTTGAAACTGCCTTTCTGGAGCATAAAGATCAGGTGAAAAATACTGGAGAATTTTTAAGCTGTAGCTCATCTTTTGTGAAGATAAACTTCTTCCCTTCCCCAATTTAAAATGTCAACACTTAAGCTCATTATTATTAGTGGTTACTTAAAACTATGGTTACATTTTAACACACCAATAATAAACTTGTCAAGTTTTTAACATCGCCTCCAACAAATGTGCTATAGTGTTGATAGAGTCAAATGAATTTGCACACATTTTGGGATAAAGTGTTGGTATTGAATGTCCAACATCCCTGAATTGTGTGTTTTGCCTTAAAAAACATTTCTGCCTCAGAGACATCAGATATCAGAAAGTAAACACAAGTTTTTCAATGATGAGTGCTTTGTAGGTTTTGTAAACGTATTTTCAGTTTTCCATGTTTCCTGGCAATTTAAGTAATAAGCTTCTTCTTTTTTTCTGCTTTTGTTTGCAGTTCAAATACTTTGTTCTTATTAATTGTGGTGCCAATGTAGACCTTCTGGAAATCTTGCAGCCTGAAGAAGACACTTTTTTTTTTGTTTGTGACAGTCACAGACCAATCAATGTAGTGAATGTTTACAATGACACACAGGTAAAAGCTTTTCTTTCATAATAAAAACCTCCCCACAGTGTGGTGGTGAGCAGTGTAGTGCCTTTCTGTGTTTGCAAAACTGGTTAGAGCATTAGCTTGTAGGCCAGAAAACAGCTTTAATAAATATTTGCAGTAATAATGTGCATGACCAGAAAAAATCCTTTTTCCAGTAGTGAAATCTCTAATGTTAGCAATGTGGTAGTTGTCATTAGTAAGCCCCTGTTAATCTTGTTGCTATAAATCAAACTGCCATAAATCAGAGGATAAACATCCCTCCAGAATGTGACATGTATTATTTCTCAGCATCTAGTAGCACCTAGAACTTAAAGTATTAAGCACAAATTATTTTATTTTAGCGAGCATTAAAATGATAAGTTTTTTTCAGGAATGCTCTAACAAAGGAATATGGATTTTTACTCTTATTTCCTATAAATCAGCATGGTATTTGTATTAAAAACCAATCTTTTGTTATGCCAGCAATTAATACAGCCTAAATGAATTTTAGTTTCTTTTACTAAGTGAGAGTGCATTTTGCTCATTAAATAAGATACTTACTCTAAAATACAGTTTTCTTCTTGCTAGATTAAGCTGTTAGTCAAGCAAGATGATGATCTCGATATTCCTGCTTACGATGACATCTTCAGAGATGAGGAGGAGGAGGAAGAGGACTCAGAGAATGAAAGTGATAGCTCAGAACCCCTAGAGAAGCGCAGGCGTTTTGAAGAGGTTTGTTTCACTGCTGTGTTCTAAAAGGAAGAAAAATAACACTACTATTACATATATTTTACATCATAATAACATTTGAGTTTAAAAATTGTGTTCCATTAGATCACAAATCCAAGTGCAAGATTTAAAAATAATCTACATGAGGTAGTTTCACATAAACAAAATATTTATCTGAGCTACACAGAAAGATTTTCTCCAAATAAAAAAAAACTTTTGAACTCACTTATGCATAATTCTTTGTATGATCAGTGAACTGGAGAGCTCTATCTCCTAATATGTGCTGTGGTCTTGGCAGTCTAGCAATAGATCTTGTTTAGATATTGACTCCTTTTACAAAAAAAAGGGTTTGAGAAGATACAAGCTCACAAATAGTTTAGCAATGCATTTTGTCTGTGCTTGTAGCAGTAAACTAACAAAAGTATATTAAGTATGCACATGAAATGAAATTTGCCATGTTACTTGTAGCATATTTTCTATTTATATTATAGAAGCAAAGACATGAGACCAGCAACATTAAATATAAAGACATCCTTAGATTTAATATATATTTCATCTTAGCCAAAGAAGCTATCCAATTCAAAGGAAAATTACAAATACATAAAAGCTTTTCTCAGATCTGTTAAATATTCACAAAGATCTTATGTGTGTTCCTTGGAAATATTTTTGATAATACTTTCCTCTTTAGATCTTGTTAATGGCAATTTTTTTTTGTTTTAAGGAAAAAAATATTTTTAATGAAAATTTAAATTACATTTTTAAAATTAAAGTTTAATAATTGAGGTATCTAGATGCTAATCTATTAGAATATTTTTTCTAGCTTTTTAACATCCTGGAAATTAATTTACAGGAGGTTATAGAGAGGACAATGAAAAGGCGACAAAGGCGAGAATGGGAAGCACGCAGGTGTGGAAATGGATTTTTCTTGTCTTGCTTCTGTCTTTTTCTTTCATTCTTTTGATTAAAATTGTGTTAAGAATACAAACACAAGCTAACAAGCTGTGGTTTACAAGATGCTTTAGTTATAATTTTGTTTAGAAAGTTGAGAGAGGTATTTAGTATATAAAAATAAAATTAAATTGAGGAAATTGTAAATAATAATTTAAAATTTGAATACTAATAGGTGCATTGGCTCACTTCAAATAGCTGTAATATTCTTATCTTGTCTGTCTTGGGGTTAAATTTGTCCTTCTGTTTTCTACTTTTACAATCCCACTGTAGTCAATAGAGGAATGAGCAGGAACAAATCAGATAGAATGGGATTTGAGGAATAGAGATGTAAAAAATTTTTCCTTTTTACTTTATGAATATATTTCAGTGGTGTTTCCACATTGGTACTAAAGTCTAATTGCCTTGCAGATAACCAGTTTCTAGCCCAAGTTTAATATTTTTAATTGCTAAAATTAAATTTCAATATTAATCACCATTTCTGGTTTATTTTTTTAATTGGCTCCAATGACCAGCTCCCCATTTAGTCAAATCTGGTTTTTTATCCCATTTTAGACGAGAAATTCTTTTTGATTATGAACAATACGAATACCATGGAACCTCAGTAAGTATAAACTCTTTTGGCTATAAAACTTCAAGGTGACAGTGTCAATGTAATTGGACAATATCCAATGTTATAATTATCTATTACAATTTTATAATTGTCTAATAATACTATTCAATATAATAACACTATTGCATCTCACTATTTTTATATCTTATTGTTGTATATATATGATGCAGTTTATATACATATAAGTAGTTTAACTTAGTTTAGTGTTTTATGGCTTTTTTTAGATCTTTGCAAGGGTATCTATCTATTTACAAAATACTGTCACAAAAAGACTTGAGCATGTAGGGAGGTTGGTTGTGTTTCAAAGTGTCAGGATATCCCAAACACAACACTTAGGACATCAGACTGTTCTTTCTGTCATTTGGCCTCTCTGATTATTTATATTTTATTATGTGTTTGCTTTATATATATAATGAAGGTTTACAAAGCTCTCTAGAATATTTTTCTTTCTACTTAATGTCTTAGGAAGAAACTGGCAGATTGTCAGACTGAGGGCTGATTTCTGGGGCTTTAGTAACATGTGCTAGTACTTGGCAGATTGAACTGTTCTATTTGTTTAGTGAACTGTGAACTGTCTTGTGTTCATTTGTCTTTTTGCTTCTCCCTCTTGTAGTCTGCAATGGTGATGTTTGATCTGGCATGGATAATGTCTAAGGACTTGAATGACATGTTGTGGTAGGTTTTTATCTTTTTTTTTTTTGAGGTTGGAAGCTTAAACCTGCCACAAATACAGGCAAGGTTTCCCAAAATTATTTGGTTTCACTATGAGATTCCAGTTTCTTTTGGGAGTGGATGCTTGTCTTCAACTAGAGGATGCATCTGTGTAAATTAATTAAAAGCAACAACAGATTTGCATGGAAAAACAGAATGGTACTGTGTGTATGTCTGCAAAAGAGGGAATAGTAGTAGATAATTTTATTATTAACTTCTCTGTACTGCTGGTAAACAATGTTTCTGATTTGTTCTATTACATACTTAGAGGATTAAATTCAATATACTCTATTGAAATATTTGTTGATTTAACCTTATTAATACCTGGATATTTTAAAATATTTAAATGTAATAAGTAACTGATTTCTTTGGTCACTCTGTTGTTTGCTTTTGGATTGGTTTGGTTTTGGGGTTTTTTTGTCGGTTTTGTGGGGTTTTTTTGTTGTGGTGTTTGGTTTGGTTTTTTGGNTTTTTTTCTGTTTCTTTTTTTCCAAAACAAATTTAGGTGGGCTATTGTTGGCCTAACAGATCAATGGGTCCAAGATAAAATTACTCAGTAAGAAAGTTTTTTTTTAAAGTTTATCTTTCTTATTATTATTCTTTCTTATTCTTGTGTCTATCTTTTAAAATTTTGTTTTTGGGAGTAACTAGCAGCAATTAGTAGAGATCAGGAAACATAAGGATACTTTTATAACAGAGATAAGTAATNAATTCTAGTATTACATGTGTAGAAATTCTGGTATTATATTTTTATTAATACATGGATATTTTAAAATATATAAATGTAATAAGTAACTGATTTCTTTGGTCACTCTGTTGTTTGGTTTTGGTTTTGGGGTTTTTTTGTTGGTTTTGTGGGGTTTTTTTGTTGTGGTGTTTGGTTTGGTTTTTTGGTATTTTGTTTGTTTGTTTGGGTTTTTGGGGTTTTTTTGTTTTAATTGCCTGGGTAAAAAGATGAATATTGAAAAAACATTATTTAACAAGTTGGGAGGGTTTGAAAATGTATCTACAGTTTTCATGCTGCAGACTTTAGGAAGCATTCTTATTTTCTTGTAATCAAGAAGAAAAATTGCCAGGCAGAAAGTGAAGTGACCAACTTGTTTTTGATTCAGAATGAAGTACGTGACTGACATTGGGATCCTGCAGCGCCACGTGTCCCGCCACAACCACCGCAACGAGGATGAGGAGAATTCCCTGTCCATTGACTGCATGAGAATTGCATTTGAATATGAGTATCCTTAAAGGTCTGGGGTGAACCCCTCTGGAGTGTTTATCTAGGGAAAAAAAATCCCAGCACCATCTCTGCTGAGAAAATAAAGGGAAATCCAAATGTTTTGCTGTGCATGAATCCCTCTTTCTGCACCTTCAGTTCAGCTTAGCCTTTCAGAACTGGTCACAAGTTCAACATTGCTGCTCTTGTGTTACATCACCTGAGCTTCTCACTCCATTTTATGCAGCACAGACATGCAATATGTAAGGGCAGCTGAATCCTTTCCTACTTGTGGAGTTGGTAGGGTCAGAGGATATTTGTGTTTGCAATTATTTGCCATAACTCCTGCTCAGCCTGCGCCTGGCACTGTACCAGCACTGGTCTCTCTATGAAAGTCTCTGTAATACCTGCTACACCTCTGCCAGCTTCAAGCTTTGGTCTGTACAAGGGCAGAAGAGGCTCCAGGAGTTTTTGGCTGACATGGGGTGAGTTATAAAAATGTGGATAATTTTTTTAATCACTTATAGGAAAATATTCAGAATATAGCTTGCAAGTACTCAAGCTGTCGGTTTTTAAATATGATTGTGGGGTTCTGAATAGGTGGCAGTGTCTCTGAGTTACACAACTTGTGTATTGGTTTGCAAGGAACACTTGCTGTATGCCTTTATGGAATGGCAGCTCAGTAAAGTAACCTTTGCTTCCTCGCATTCACTTTTCAATGACTGAAAAAGCAAATGCATACAAGTTTAGTCACACTTAACCTTGTTAAATTATCTAATAATTTTAAAAGTCCTATGAGAAAAAGGCAAAATACTTGTTTCTTCTGGCATACCTGTCAATGAATTTTTTCCTTCTGTTCTTAGTTTGCCCTTGAAGCAAGTGAAACAGAAGTTTAATTCCATGGACATGTCTTTGAAAGAAAATCTTCGGGAGATGATTGAAGAATCTGCAAACAAATTTGGGTAAATTGTTTTAAATACAAATGTTTTATCTGAAAATTCTTTTCAATTAAGTTCAAATATTTTTGTAAGAAGATGATCTAATATGTTGCTTTTAAAAATATGATTCTTAGATTGACAAAGTAACACTAGATTTGTTGCAAATGTTAGTATAAGGTTTTTCTTCATGTTCTTAAGATTAACATACTGGGGAGACAGCTGGTGAATGTTGATAATGCTAATAAACTTTCCTGGGTTTATTTCATTTTGCAGAATGAAAGATTTGCGAGTTCAGACTTTCAGCATTCACTTTGGCTTCAAGAACAAGTTCTCAGCGAGTGACATAGTTTATGCAACAACTTCTCTTATGGAGAACACAGAGAAAGAGGGGCCTGAAACAACTAATTTCATCAAGGCTTTGGACAGTCTCTCCAGGTACTGGAAATATGCCTCTTCAGTATTTTGCAATTTTATTTAGGGCAGTGTATTGGAATTATTCATATAAAATATGAATTGTTGCTTCATAAGCTGTTGAAGAAAAAATCAAAATATCCCTGTGAATAGTATTTAGATATAATTTTTATGTGCATGTCTTTATTTTACTAATAAAAGTGTCTGGTTTTATTATTTTTGTTACAGGGGTAACCTGGACAAGCTGCACCAAGGACTGGACCTAGCCAAAAAGCAGCTACGTGCCATTCAGCAGACAGTGGCCAGCTGTATTTGCACCAACCTTGTCATTTCCCAGGGGCCATTTCTCTATTGCTCCCTCATGGAGGTCAGAATTGTGTGTTTAGGTTCTCATTTTACTCTCCTTTTTGGCTGTCTCATCCTTGAATAACAGTTGCCCTAAGTGCTTGGCACAGCAAGAATTACTCTGTAAGAAAGAACCTATTTCTCTGTACTGTGCTATTCTCTGATGGGTCAATATTGACATTGCTCTGAACTTCCCAAAGGCAGAATCACCCCTCATAAAGCGGAGAGGGCTTTGCTGCAGAGCTGGGTGAGCTCAACCTCCTGTATTGTAATGGTTCTTGTTAGTGTTCTTTGAGCCACACAAAGCTTCTAGACTTGTTAATAGATAATAAAACTAAGCAAGTGTAGGAATCACCTTGGGTTGTAATTGAAATAATTCTTCTTTTCCTAGGGTACACCGGATGTGAAACTGTTTTCCAAACCAGTGTCTCTATGTCTGCTTAGTAAATACTTACTGAAATCATTCATTTGCTCTGTAAGTAAATCAAAAACATTTGACTCACAAACTTCTGGCTGGTGTAGTACTTACTGTTCTGTCAGATACTTGCAGCTGATTATTAAAAACATTATAGGAAACTATTAATAATGTTTTTCTGTTGATTGATTGGGTGATTTTAGGATATTTGTGAATGCTGCTCTAGGGAAAACACCTATTTGGAGACTTCATAGCACTGAGTTTTCATTACTAAGATAATTACAATCTAAACATTTGTGTAATTTTGTAAGTTTTGAGGGAGTACATCACTGAAATTTCTGTTAGTCCTTAAAGTGACCTTTACTGTAAAGAACAAGTGAATTAAGAGATCCTGTAAAGAAACTACATTCTGTTGAACTGCAGAATATCTGTATCCTTAGGTGGCTATTTGTAATACTATCTCACATGGAGAGCTGATATGAAGTTGCTTTCTGAGCCTTGTGTAACAAAGAGGCTTTCTAACTTCCAGACAAAAAACAAGCGTTGCAAGCTGCTGCCCCTGGTCATGGCTGCACCCATGGATGTTGAACAGGGAACTGTCATCATGGTGGGGATTCCTCCAGAGACAGAAAGTTCAGACAAAAAGAAGTAAGCAAAGGGTTTACAAGTTCTAAACCTGTCTCTGAAGCAAATAGATCTTTCCTGTACCTATTTAGCACGGATTATGTTGACTTGAATTGTATCCTTTTCAAAAACATACCTTTTGCATACAGTGTGCACTTTGAGAGGTACTTTGAGGGAAGATACAGATCTTTAACACCTTCCTTGAAAGGTTTTTTTCTTTTCCTTCCCTCTTAAAAGAGGGAAATAGTTTACTACGTGGCCCATGACTTAATTTCTAAAAGCCTCCACTGTAAAAATTTTTGCATGTGAGTAAGTGAAGTGTTTGTTGAATACACGGCACCTGTAAAAACATCTGGAAGCCATTTGCACCTCTCAGCCAGGAAAAAGTGCCTTGCTTCTACCTCAGTAAACATCCTTTCCCGTGACACTCATTGGTATTTCTGCTCCTGCCTCAGCTTTTTCGGAAGAGCCTTCGAGAAGGCTGCGGAGAGCACCAGCTCCCGGACGCTGCACAACCACTTCGAGATGTCGAGTGAGTAGCGGGGCCCGCAGGGGGCGGTGCTGGCGCGGCCCCTGGTGCGGGTCTGTGCCCAGCACAGCCCGCGGGAGGCTCAGAGCGCTGCCTCCAAACCACAAAGCACCCAGCCCGGCTTTGAGACAGCCTGCGTTCTGCAGGCACTGACGGTTTTTCACTTTACCGTCCATGATGTTGTGTGAAGGCTTTAAATTCAGCAGCCAAACCAAGCGTGGTATTGATGGGACACTTAAGCAGTGAAATCAGCCTATCTTGCACATGCTTCAAAAAGAGACAGGCTTTTTGAACAATATTTGTCTATGCATGTTAAACATACACAGAAATATTCTTAGATTTAAGAAGTGCCTGCTCTATTGTGGAGTGAGCACCTACAAATTAGTTTGCTAATGTTTAAGCACAAAATAAACAACGTCCTTTGCATTTGGTCCAAATAGCTTCTCCTTCTTAAAGGTGAGTAAGAGTATAAATTGCTATACTCGGGCTTATTGTTCTTCAAGAGTGATATCTGGTATCTTTCAGTTATTTGCATCCTGTAATAAAATATTTCATGTTTTAGTAATTGAATTGAAAACAGAAGATCGGAGCAAATTTCTGGATGCGCTCATTTCTCTCTTGTCTTAAAGGTAAGACACTGTAAGGATTAATTTTAAAATTATTACAAATCAAGTAACCTGCCTCTATCTGTAGAATATTTTTTAAAATATGGCAACTTTTAGTGAAAATATAAATTGAAGCCAAGAGTTTCTTACAAATACAGCTGTTTTCCTTTGTTGGAGGAGGCAGACAATGTGAAAGCAAAATTTCTTCATCATTAAGAGATTTATTGAAGTTTCATCATCCATGAGCTTCTCTGTCATTGTTCCGAACTTTTTGTGGCTTTTTAACTTATGGTGGAAAAGGAGCATCCATTTGTGTTGTGAGAGAAATGGAAATATTAGCTAATTGTAACTGATCCTCTGTTACTGACATTTAGTTCTGATGGCTTGTTTGAGCTCAGGATGGAATTTTGGCCACAGCAGTGCCACTGGCTTTGATGTTAATGCAGAACTTCCATTTTTCTTTCCCAGTGTTAGGGTTGTAGCCTAGGTTGGTGTGTAGTTTTTACCTGGAACAGAGATGGGATATAAGAATTTAATTGTAGTTGTTAAGTAGCTGCACACTAGGTCAAAGCTGCTTGTTAGACAGCAGAGGCATTCATGGCTCACAGGATTTCTACATCCATTTGTTTCTTTCTTTACACTTTGACTGCTGATTGTTTTGTCTTCTGCTCTTGTTATGCAGTGGTGCCTTTTGGCTCCTTGTGCTGGAAGCTGAGGATGAGACCCTCTGCAATGATTTTGGATGTTCCAAAGTTCATGGTGCTGCAGTTTTGGTGTATCTTAGGTGCTGGTACAGGCCTGGACTGGTGTTTTTATGCCTTTTGGGAGGTCAAAAGGATTTTGATATCAGCACAGAGATATTGAACACTTCTTTTTCTAAATATCCCACCCTGGTAATGGCAAAGGCTGTCACCTGGTATTTGTACATTGGATTTCTATTTATCAAGCCTGCTTTTATTAGTAGATGTACTCTTGTGGTGTTCAGTTGTTGACTGATTACAAAAAATATGTTTTGAAGTTCCATATTTATATTACCGTTCAATTGTACTTTTAAAATTGTCTTGAATGCTTTTTATTTTTTTAAACAAATTATTTGAAACTCTCCTTGAAGTTCTAGAATGCTGAAAGTGTTTTTTAGTATTACCAGATAGAAGTCTTGTAGTTCAATTGAAAGACTTGTTTTGTGAGAGGACTTTTTAGGTTTCAGGGTTTTTAAAATCCGAATACTGAGTAACTGCCAAATACCAAATGAAAAATCCAGGGAATGCCAGTGTCAGTTAAACCTTTTTAGTTATGCATTGTGATACTGTGCTGTGACTTGTAGCTTGACTCTGGGAATAATTTTCCTGGAAGGAGGCTGAAGTACTATGAAAATTCTGTGTAGAGTGTAGCACTATAAATATTGACAGAGCAGCTTATCCTGTTCCATAGCAGATTTCATTTTACTTTGGTCATATGAAATGGCTCCTTGGCCTTACCCTGCTGAGCACTGGTGGCTGTATATATGTGTACATGTGGAATGCTCTTCTGCTTGAAGTGTTTGCCTGAATTCGCTGTGACTTCAATGTTTTCATGTATTGTAACAAATACATAGAGGTTATGTATCATTACATCATTCTTTGTACATATTTTAATACAGATTAATTTAATATTAAATGTGATTTAAATGTAGTCAACAGAAACCTAATTAAACTATCTATTTTTATTCAAAAGAGAAGTTGGTTTGGTTTTTAAAAAAAAAAATTTATATGTTGTCACCTTATCTGAATAAAATCACTGTGCCAAGCTGGGATGACCAAAAAAATTGTGCTTCCTAAGATAAAGCAATGCTGCCTTTTGGTTTTGCATGCTTACTAGGTAGTATTGGCAATAAATTATATTGCCCCTTGCCAGCACATTTTGGGTTTGACACACCATACAGAAATTCTGTCACTTTTCTGAACTACCTTGCTGGGCTTTAGGTCTCTGGAAATGGAAACAGAAGTTTCTGCTGTCTTTTGAACAAGTAGTGCCAGGGCAATCAATATGTAAATGATAGGATTCTCTGTGACAGTGAAGTGCACTTCTAAATATTTTCACTTTATCTTTCACTTGCAGAATGCTGGGTGAATTAAATTTAATCAGATAAATGTAGGAAATTAATTTATTCATCACAAAAGAATCACTGCCATTTCTGCAGTGTTTAATGACTACCTAGTTCAGCCCTATCATATATTTAAGACTTCTTTTACTGGGTGACTGTCATGTTTTGAAAAATGGACAAATTTTCAGGCACAAGCACCCTCTAGCTTCAGCATGTTTTGTCATACTGGGAGGATGAGAAGTGGCAGCTAGTTTTTA
Source organism: Peucedramus taeniatus (assembly GCA_013400575.1). Classification (NCBI taxonomy): domain Eukaryota; kingdom Metazoa; phylum Chordata; class Aves; order Passeriformes; family Fringillidae; genus Peucedramus; species Peucedramus taeniatus. Next base: position 36,649 of record WBNO01021036.1, on the reverse strand, counting down.
TGCTGGGATATGTTAGTAATTGCTTTAATGCCAGGTTCTTCAGCCAAACATGTGTAACATAAAACATAAACTTTCCTGGTCCCTCCTTTGTTTGTTTGGTTTTTTTTTTGGTTTTTTTTTGTTGTTGGTTTTTTTTTTTTTTTTTTTTTTTTATTGGTTGTTTTTTGCTGGTTTTTAAGGTTCAATTTTTCCCGAGATCTGCTGGAAGTGCCCAGAATGCTTTTGAAAATTTTAGAATACATCAGCTGTTGAGCTGATTCCCAGGTCATCCAAATGTGGCCATAAATCAGTCAGGAGTGTGGAATGCTGTGTAAAGTGATTAAATTTATATGGACACCTGAAGAAGTCTCTGCCAATAGATAAAAATTTTACATGTCAGCATTTTACAATGTGGGCAATGGAACCCAATGCTCCTTATGTAGTTTATTTTAGGCTACAGGATTTGTTGATTAATATGTTAATACTATCTGGATAATAATTGTATGACGAAATTGTGGAGCAGTTTCATTCACCAGCAGTAACTTGGTGGTTTGAGTGGCCCATTGAAATTTGTGTAGGTTGAATAAAATGGTCACTTGACATCTCTGCCTGAAGAGATAATTATGCTTTTAATTATTAAAATTGATGCTTTTGATTGATTATCCCAGAAACAGAAATTGTGGCTCTAATGACTCATTTTAAAATAGAGCACTGAGAAATCAACTTAGCCTCTTAAATGTACAGTCATATTCCACCTAGCCATGTCTGAATGCAAATAGAAACATTCCCTAAGGATTGTATTGAAGCTGCAGTAACTCTTCCAGTGTTTGCTTGCTTTAATAGCTGCCTCCTAATCAGTTCTTTAAATATTTCTGCTGCTGCTAATCTGAGAACAATAGCAGTATGAAACAAATCCTTTAAAATGTTTTAGTTTTTCTTTAACAAAATAAAATGTTGAAAATCCTTAAATACCAAAGTACTGAAGCAGCTGAACAAGCTGATTTATGCCATTCCTGTTCAGTGATTCATGGCTGGTTTTCTTATGGGGTGATAAATTTAAACATAATTGAAATTGCACAGTAAGGACCTGATTTGATTGGAATTGAAGTGAATCCTCTTCTGTGAAAGAATTGTGGTGACTTAATAGACTTGTACTTACCAGTGTCAAGGTTGCATAATCGGTATGAATTAATTCTTAACCTCCTTTCCTATTTCTCTTTAGGAAAAAAAAATTAAAGGGAAAATTAGGGAATGTTACAGCTTCCTTGTATGAAAAACCTACATAGTCTGTGCCAGTTTGACTGTGGCAATAACAGCCACAGGGGGAGGCCAGTGGGCTTTGGTCAGTTCCTGGCCTCTCTAATGTCAGAAGCAGGTGCTAGGGAAGGGTAGAGAAACAAAGCATTTGCATTTGATGCTTCCTTCCAGACACAAACAAGTGCAGTCCCAGTCCTTGTGCTCAAGGCCATCCTGAGCCAGGTGTGGTTTCTGTGTCACTGTCAGTGGTTATCTGGGAATCTGCATTCACTTCCTCCTGGATCCTTGCAAAACTCTAGCCTGTGCAGTATTTTGTGGTGAGTAGATCTGCTAGATATTGTATGGAAAACTACAACCCTATGGAACAGTGTAATAGAGCTGGTTGCTCTGATTAATGGAAGCTAAAATCCCTACAATGATTTCTAAGCAAATTATTTTGCAAATATTCATTATTTTTACTTGCTATTGTAAAACCTTTTATAATAAAGGACAGAAAATATTACTGGTTGAATATTGGGAGATATTAGAGGGTTTTGCCTTGATCTACAGGAGTATGTATGTTTATCATCAGACCTCTATGCTTTGGTACTTAGATGAAAATACAGTTGGTCCTACATCAATAGGAGCTCTAGTTCATGAGCCATATCAAATTTAGCTACAGTTTCTGCTCTTTTCTTCCCACTCTTCCCCGTGACTTCTCTCTTAGAGCCTACTGCTCTATTTTTATGGCAGAAGCAATAAATCAGAGGTATTTCAGAATCTGATGATCTGATTAGCTGCTCTATCAGCAATTTGAGTTTATATTAGTACGTAGCAATCATCACTTGTAAACCTGATCAGATCTAAGACAGCCACTGCAGTCTTAAAGTGCTGAATGGTTTGCAGGAGAGCTGTTTGATTGTTCAGTTAAATCCCATGTACTCTAGAGAATTCAGGTAGGAAAAGTACCTTAAAATTGTCATGTTTGACCATCTTTTATGCTTCAGTTTCACTTTTTCCACTCCTGTTTTCAGGACAACATTTCCAGTGCTCACCTGTCCAGAAATACTAGAGAAATAAAACTTTACATCACTCTAATCACAAGTCTGGGGCACCCCAGTTGTAAAGTCCAGAAGAGGAAGTTTTAAAATCAGTCTCTTTTGTACAGGAGTTCTTTGAAGGTGGTTTTGTTGTGTTGAATTGGCCTTTCAGGGTGTGCTAACTTGTAAAGAGGGGAGCAGTACTTATTAAAAGGGAAATGTAGTAATCACAAGTGAGGAAGAATCAAAACATAAAATACCAGGACTGTTCTCACGGCAAGAGACAGCAGCATTTGTTGATTTTGTGTACGTCTGTCAATAGATGGTTTTGATTCCCTCATAGAAGGAATATTCTTGAAAACACTCCTGAAATTTCCTTTGAGAGTAAATCTGGCTTGAGGGAAAGAAAGCAGTGAAATGTTTGTTTCTTTAAGTGGAAAAATTGAAATCCCTCTTGGCACTCGTGTACCATTGTTGGCTTCAAGGTGGTACTGAAAGTTCCCTTGGAGCAGATTCAAGAGCTGAAAAATATGCTGCCCAGGGTGGAGCTCAAAAATGCCACCTTTATGTACAAGCATTTGGGTTATAAACACACACTTAGCAGGAAATATTGCAGAACATTCACTGGGGAAAGAAAATTTGTGGGAGCTTTTTATTTCAGACTGGACGCCATTCTTATAAAGCATTTGAATTTTGATTTTTGTCGTTCAGAAGGTGGCAGAATCAGAGAAGAATCACAAAGGTCAAACGTTGAAAATAGGCAAGAAATCCCTAACTTCATGGTACCTAAACTGATGCCATCCCTGGGTCTGACAGAGCAGAAAATGTGGGTTTCCCAGTCACTGCTGTTGTGTGATAGAATAATTTTGGCTTCCTCTGCCCCCTCAAGGAAGTTGTTGCTGCTGGGTTGTTATCCTGATGTGTTACCTTCACTTGCTGTCTGCTCCTGTGCTGTGCATCTGGGCAATACACTGAAATCTCAATAACCAGAGATAAAGACTTGTCTGGTAATTTGACATCACAATAAGCATTCATCAGAGTTGCAGATGCATGCTATTCTCAATGAGCTGAAGGCTCACAAGTCATTCTTAAATCAGATTTAGAATCAATCCCATAGGAATTTATGGGCAAGCCTAACTGTATCTCATGAACTAAACTAAGGTAAAATGTATACACAAGCTGTATCACAACATATTCCTTCCAGTGCTGGATGTGGGTTTATTATTAAGAGATCTGGGGATTTTTTTATTCCTTGTTTCAACAACATCTTTCTCTGAAATCTTTGCCACTTGCTTAAGAACTGTAGATGACTTCTCTGGGTATTCCTTCATGTTAATGACTAGGTTGCCTGTGTTAGACAAGTACCATGACATTTCTGGGTCCTTTGTTTTCTTTTCAAAACCAGTTTTAATTTAGATTATTCCTTTCTGGCCCTTGCAAAAGAGATAATACTCCCTTACAACAAAAAGATGCTGTCTTTCATAGCACTTAGAGTCACCTCTTCTCATTGCTGCAGCTTGTCTGTTTCCAGCCCCTGTGCTGTTGGTGTCTCTTTCCAGTGTTTAGCTCAGTGGAATTTACTTTCATTTAATCATTCATTTGCAGCATGTCAGTGGAAAATCGGAGGTACCTGCCATTGAATTGGAAAGAATTCACAGGGACAGTCAGCTCTTAGTATGTTTTTATTTGCTGAAAGGAGTCACCAAGGGGCTCTCAAAATAAATATGCCATTAATAATGATCTACTCTCTGATCTGAAAGTCTAACTGGATCAGTAGCCTAGAAGGAAGGGGCATGTAAAATGGTCTTTTCCTTAAAAACTGGTGTGGTCAGTGAAGTAATTCAGGACTCAAATAGCAAGGATACAGCATGACCTGGATCAAGCATGCTCTGAGGTCTGAGATTACCTTCTTGGGCCCTGGCTAAGTTCCTTGTCTGAGACCATGCACTGACCAAAATGTCCCCATCCCTACGATGACATTCATCTTTTAAAAAAATTATCGTTATAATTTTTTTTTTTCTAAGGCTGCTGTGCTTCCTTTAGGGAAGTCTTTTTTAACTAGAAATGGATTTGTTGCATCATATGGAAGCTGTTAAAATTAATAAATTAAAAGTAAAAAATAAAAAGATATGCTCTCCAAACAGTTCTGGGCTTTTCCAGTGGTAACTGTTAAGTTCAAAGAAACTCAAAAGAGTCTTTGGCTATGTCCAGCTAATCACTTGTGAGGGGACAGACTGCCTTGGGAGCTTTTTTTTTTATAGGATCTCAAATTTGAAAAGCTGTTGCTCTCCAATGGAAACAAGATCTCAACAGCTGCAGAACTAGTGCTGTAATATAATTCTGCAACCTGATCCTTTAGCTGAGAACTGTGGTGTTTCATGGTGCCATTTGGTATGTGTCACACTGCTCAAATAATTGCCTTCTAAACAGAGCCAGGGCTTGTTTAGTGTTTAATTTACACTGTCTGTGTTTGCCTCAATTACACAGTCCTTGCTTACTAGGTTAAATCAATATCCAGTTTTCAGATATATCCAGCTTTCTAGAAATCTAATTTTGTCTATAATTGAGAGTTCAGGTAACTGTCTAGTACCAGACCAGATTACCACCCAATAGTGTTTGTGGTATTTTCCTTGGGAAGTTTAAGTTGTTGTCTGTCATCTCAAGCTTTACTTTCTCACTTGCCAAAATCTTCATGGCTGAAAACATTTTCTACTTTAAAAATATAAAACCTGGTATGCTCTTCATTATTTATAGCTCTTGTCAGTAACATGCATTACCCTCCAGGGTTAATGGCTCTGCAAGTGTGTGCTATCAGAACAGCACCATTTCTGGACTGTGTAAAAGTTACATTTTGAAAAATTAAGCACAATCCTACATATTGTAAAGCACTCGTGGAATTTTCCAGACATGTCTGTTCTAGGGAGAGAAATATTGTTCCCCTAAAACATTCTAAGGAAAAGCCAAACCACACTGCAGTTTTTCCTCTCTGTCTGCCTGTTTTCTCTCCTTGTGAGATTTTTCTGCCTCTGTGTAATCTGCCTCTAATGTTAAGCAAAACTGCCTCCCATTCTTCCTACCAAAGGACTGGATCTCCCTCCAGTGTTTAGGTTTCCTTATCCTGTTATTGGGCTGCAGTTTGTTCACACCCACAAAAACAGCATACATGGGTGTTGGATTTGGTTACCTGCTTTGCAAATCCAGTGTGTGCTGTTTCATTAACATGAAGAAGGGGAAGAGTATTGTTGTTTCAGCTGGTTCCACTTGCTGTGTAGCCATGTAAGTAGATTAGCTGATATCAGTGTTAAGGACAGAGTAGTTAAAACAATAACTTAATGAACATATCCTTTTTATGAGGCTTTTTCCTTGTAAAAGCTACTGAGTTCTGACTCATTTTTCTGACTCATACTGAATTGCTGGCTCCTGTTGTAGAGTATCCTCTTAGAAAAGTCCCTGAGCGTATCATGCTGTGTCAAAGGGACAGAGCTTTCCAACTGTTGCATACAAAACTGAGAAGGGGACCTGAAAAGGACTGAAAATGACAGGGTGAAGTACAAGAATAGAAAATAAAGAACTAAGAGGAAAAGAGAGAGTGAGTAACAATAGAGGGTAAGCAGTAAATCCAGTTTGCCTTTCTAGCTCAGGAAGGTGTCTTGGAATCTGTATTTCAGGGCACCCACTGGGTGGTCACCAGAGCTCTTTGAGTGTGTGAAATGAAATGGAAAACAATAGCTCAGCAGCAATTGCTTTTTTCCCTCTGATGAGGTGTTCCTTGAATTGCCAGCACGACTCCTGCTTGATTTAGCAGTGAATACAGCCAGGCATTTCCTGAAACGACAGCGCTACATGGCGCTATTAGAAATGCTAAGTGAAAGGTTCTGCTGTGAATAACGAGGGAAAGGGAATAGGATCTGGGAGTGTGTCCCACTAAACTGTCTGTGCAACAAAAGGGAGAATGAAATGTAGCACAGCTGCACAGGGGTCATCTACCCAGTCTGAAAACCCTCATCTCATTCTACAAATAGGTGATAAGAGCCAACAAGATCTGTCTGGAAGAGATATACCTTTTTGGAATGGTTAGAAGCTAAAGCCAGCTTTGTTGTCTTACTAACTTGTCTTCTTTTTGTTTTAACTCATACTATCTGATAAACTCTCAACTATCTCAATTCTCATGGGGAATTTTTGCCAGTAAATGCAGATATTGTTTGTGTTCTGGGCTGATATCCTATTCTGACAAGTCTCCATATATGTATGGAGCATATATCTGCTTACTCATCTGTTCCATTATCTCCAAATAATCAATAAATTATTCATTTCAGAAAGGGTATCTTCTCTGAGCCTTTCAAAGATACAAATAGAGCATATGGCTCCAAGAGTACTGCACTGACTTGGCAGAAACTATTCAAGAATCACTGCTGCCCCTCCTCCTGCCTGATTACAGCCCTTAGGAAAGAAATGTGATGACTCCTCATTTTTTTGTTATTCAGCACATATTTGTGATCTTTTCTTTCATTAAACTTTGTATTTCCTCTTTGCTTCACTTTCTTCCTTCATCAGGATGGATGTTAGAGAGGACCTCATGCAAATGGACAGGGAGACCCAAAAGGACATTACTGTGACAGATTAATTAGTTATCAGCTAAGCAGTATTTAGTCTCATCTCATGCCTTTATGTTTAGTCACTTGTGCTGGTTTTTATCCAGTGTCCAATCGCTTATATTAGTTCTCTCATTTGTTTTTAGAACAAAAAAAATCTTGTAGATTTCTGAGATCAGTTTTAAACCCTCCTACTGTCCAGGGCATTCACCATTTTACCTACACATATGTTGTGTGTACTGTTTTCTAGTCTGTTAAAAAAATCCTTTCCTATCGTACTTTCAGCTTGAGTACAATCTGAAACAAAGTTAATTCTAGTTCTACATTTACATTTTTAGTTAACTGAGCTCTTTAGTTTTTGCTTCGGCCCTAGATATGTTCATTTCTCTTTCCAGGCTCTCATTCCTGTTAACTGTTTATCAGCGTGCAGTGTCTGTGCTTTCACTGTCACCTCAGACACTCAGTTTGGTGCCTACAGCAGAGTGGGTCTTACCCCACTTAGCTCCTTATAAAGCACTAACATTTTGTCTTTCCTTTTCTTCCTCTGAGTTAAGACCCTTCTGTTTGAGTCAAACTTCCTTGCAAGGTCACAAAGTGAAGTTTCACAGCAATTTAAGAGCTCCTGCATCCTGCCTGCCCATGTTTTGAGGCCAGGACAGACCTAAGACCTTTTGGTTCAGGAAAAGGATTGCAGTTTGCCCTTTCCTTCACAATCTGAATTCCTGTGTAGCAACAGGTGCTAAAACTGAAATTCTCAATTTCTTATTGTGACATGACTCAGATTTCAGTAACTCTATTAAGGGGAAAAAACTTGGTCTTAAAATTTAGCCCCTTCCCAGCCTGTCTTTGAAGTGGGCTGGTTTTCAACACACCAGTGGAGTTCACTACTTGCACTGCAGTCTGCCAGAGGCCATTTCTACAAGGCTGTGTATACATTTTGCAGACAGAAAGAAAAGAAAATCTCCAACCTTGTGAGAGAGGCAGGAAAAAAAGGGATTGCTCTTCCCACCACCAATGATCAGCTTCTAGGACAGATGTCAGTAACGGCTTCAGAGTGTGAAATGAGCTCATACAGGTATGAAGTTAGGATTGCTGTAATGAACTAAAAGTGCAGGTTCTCAAGAATGTAATCAGCTCTGCAGGAATCTGGGCAGCATGCCATGGATAATAGCTTTCCTTTTAGGAGGGACACTATAATGATGATATGGATGTCTTAAATAGTTGTCATTAATAACCCCAGGTAAACAAGAAGTCTCTTTTAATATTATCCAAACAACAGCATTTCACCCCTAGAGTCTCAGTATGTTATTGGCTTTTGGGAATATCCACTATCTATATTTGCAGAATAACTGCTTTAATGATGTCTTTGTTTAGTTTCTTCCTGATGGAATTCCCACTCAATGGAACTCTCCCTTTCTCCAAACTGCTGCCCAATCCACATTGTTAGAGTAGACAAAGGTTGTATTTATGGGGAAACTAGTTCCATATGTCTGAAAAGGGACATTACTGTGTCATACCTTTCTGAAAAACTGAAACTCCTCTTCCATGGCACAATCTGTGGGAGTTAAGATTTTGTAAAATTGACAAGTATTTGGGTGCATAGATATTCTCAACTGGTCAGACAAGAAAATCAGGAGAAAACAGGACACCCTAAAAATAATTTAAGGGTTCAAGAACATAATGGAATTCACGTAGATGTTAAATTTTTAAAACTTGCCCTGCATGTCAACATTTTGAAATGTCAACGGTACAACAAAAATAAAGCAGATGTAAACAGTGAAATGTATTATGTTGCTTGGATCTTGGCAGTCACTTCCAATGAAATAATAGCAGGAAATTATAGAGGAAAAAAATGGTGAAATCATTCTGTAGTCATTGGGTATTCATGTGAGTCTTCTGTGTCGAGATAACACTTGGGTTTATTTGTATTATAGAATGAAAGATTGCTGTTATAATTGGAAACTGTTAAAGGTTTTGTAGCTCAGGCTAAAGGTTATCCAGGCTGCTGCAGCAGATATCTTAATTCTAACAAAAGATATACAGTAAGGACAGAACATTATAACTGGAAGAGTAATCTAAAAATATATGTAGTGCAAGAATTCTGCCGTGCTAGGCACTTGTTAGAGCTGATAATTGGTGATTGTTGTTTTTTGTCACAATTCTTCAAATATGTGAAGGTATATTGAAACTGAATCCTACCATTTTGAGATTTCACATATGTTCTTGTCAAGCAGTGCCCATTTTTCTTTCCTGAGTGATCTTTAGCGCCCAAGCCTAAATTCTCTTAAGGTTCAACCTTCTGTGGAAGTGTTCTGATAACAAACAAATGCTAATGAGTTATGTATGAGTGTAATAGAGGGGAATCGATTCAGCTCAGAATGTGTTTGAGAGGGGGAACAGAGCCCAGAGGTACCCACATATGATTAGATTAATTGTCAGAGTACCTGGCATGGGATCAGGAGGAATGTCACTCAGTGCTCTGTCAGCTAACCTGCTTCATTGAAACTTTAGGAACATACACAGCTGAAACCCAACATGCATTTAACATTGCAAACTATTTTTGCTACCAGATTAAAATTGCTGTTGTGGGATCTGGTTTCGTGCATCTCCTAGCTTTTAGTGCATTTGTTCAACCCACTAAAATTTTCTGTTCAAGAAACCCCAAAATATTCCACAGCTGGCACAGTTGGTGCTAAAGACCTAAAATGTGCACATGTGTAACTTGGCTTCTTGCAGGACATAGCCAGCAATGAGAGATGCACAGGATGATACAATTGGCACAGAGTTCACAGCTTGCTCACTTGGATCAGAGTCATTTTGAGAGGGTTATCTGTTGTTTGTCTGGAAAAATCAGCTATTTTAAACATTTACTTTTGTTCTCTACTGTAAATAAACATGAACAGGCTTCATCTCATCTGGCTTGTTTGTGTACACCAGAGCACCTCCCTGGGCCATGCAAACTCTCTGCCTGGCTGGTGCAGCCTGGAGGATCCACCAGAAGGGAACATCCCTGGGTTTGGAGCTGAGGTGTAGTAAGGAATGGATCCACTGCTATTGCTGTACATAATAGCACTGAGGCACTTCATCATGCCTGATCTAAGGCTATTTTTTTCCAAAAGAAGGAGTAGCTTGTGTGGATGTCATATCACCTGGGCTTCAGGAACACCTTGTACCTGCTATGAATACCCTGCCAGCTGCTGCCAGGGCTTTAGTCAATGTGAGTGGCTTTTGCCATTCAAGATGCTCTAATGAGGATCAGAGTAAAAGATGCAGCTTATTTTATTTTCTGCCTGATTTTCTAGATGGTCAAACTCCTTCTGTACTGGATATCAGAGGTGGTCATGTTGCTTACCCTCCATTATTAATGTAATGAGATTTGTGTGTCTTGTTGAAAAGGCTGTGGCTTGTGGAGTGAGGTGTGTTTCCCTTTTTTTTTTCCTTTTGTAGCCTGAGACCAAAACAGCTGGATAGTAGTCTCAAGGCTCATTTTTCTTTTGCTTTAATCAGTGCTGTATGTACATACCCCATGCTGTATGATTCTATTGTTCTCAAATCAAAAAGCTAAAGTATAGTAGTTCAGTTAATGCACCAATTAATTCTTGTCAGGATGGTTGACATCCAGACTCATTCATATATTCATTTTCCTGTATCACTTTCAAAACAGACTCTGATGCTGATGAGTATTTTCACATTTTAAGTGGTAAAGTTTGTGTGATTTGATTCCCCCATCATCCTGATCTTATTTGGGTACAGAGACCAGCAACCCAAAGCATAGGTGGAGTTTCAGAGAGGCAAAGTTCTCCCTCAGGGCAGGAGATGAGTGGCCAGGGAGCAGCTGGGCTCAAGCATGATGAGAGGACTGGCACAAGCCCTGGGAGATGCCTTCAGCCCAGCACTTGTGTTTCCATGCTGAGTCCTACTACTCCTTCCCTTTCTCTGTCCAATTTTGGGTTGAATCCACACGGTGAGCTTTGGAAGGAGGGGAAAGCTCAGTGTTGTAAACAAAATCCCAAAATGGCGCAGACAAAGGACACTGCTAAATTGATTCATGATGTCTCAATCTGTGCTTAAGAAAAAGGTGAAGCAAGTCTTGTGTATCCAAGCAACTGTAAAGGCTTCACTGTTGTCATGGGAGGTTTTATCAGTGATGCACCCGTTGAAGTTCTCCTTTTCTTCTAACTGAGGGTTGTAGTAGGTAGAAGAAGGAGGTTTCTAGACAGAACCTATTGCTGCAGAGAGTCAGCAAGGAACAGTCTGGAGCAGTCACACACAGGCACAAACAAAGGTCTGATCAAAATAAAAATTGCATAAGTCAGTCATGTCCAAAATATAAATATAAGAAACTCCTGAGGCTTTGCTTGTGGAATGATTTGTCTTATCACAATCAGGCTACAAGTAAAACAAATGCAGTATTTGACCTGAAAAGAGAATTCACCTGCTCTCACCCAACTAAAATAATACAGCAGGAGTATTTCTTATGTTTTACCAAGCAGACTTATAAAAGAAAATCCTCAAACATGTGTGCTTAATTAATGATTTTCTTCTTCAATGCACACACAAAAAGGGATGCATTGTGGGTACCATCTGATGCTGAACTGCAGTAATACATTGTTCAATATATGTGTGAATAGGGCACTTACATGTGGCATATGGCTCCTGACAGGCAGGACTATCTTTTAGCATTACAGATATATGGATGATTTGGAGGAGACCTACATTTGGAGTTTGAAAGATGGCCAAGGAAAAAGAACAAATTCCTCACATAATATTTGCTCAGAGAATAGATTTTAAATAAAAATCTGAAGTTACACTGCTTTCTCACTCCAAGACTAAAATGTTTTGTATGTTTCAAAGAGCAGATGCCCAACAAACATCTTTGTACAGGAAAAGGAAATATTTCCTTAAACATCCTGCAGCAAACGTGACTGATTGAGCTTCCTTTTCCCTCTGCCTGGTGCATTTCCCTTCTTTGCACAGACAGGATCTGACCAGATTTGCAGGGTATGAACTGCAGGTTACTTTCAAATTCATAACTATGAAATGGTTCGTTTAGCAGGACAAAGGCCAAGCCGACAGACACCCTTTTTCCAGCTCAGCATGTGCATAGCAATGGGAGGGTGGCAAGGAGCTTTTGTTAATCTCAACCGAGCTGGCAAGTATGCTGCAAAATGAAGGCTTTGAAGATGTTTTTTCTTCATTTTTAAAGCAACAGTTTGTTAGAACAAAGCTTGAAAATCTTGCAAAAAAAAATCTGCAAAATATTAAATGTTCTCCCTGGCAGTCATATAACTTAGGCAAATTTCTCCACTAGCAGTTAGTCTGTATAGTTTACTTTACCAGTCTTTATTGGTTTTGGGGTTTTTTTTTCTTAGGTTCTGTTCTGCTGCATCTGTGAAAATGTTTTTCACCAACTTGAATGCACTTTTGAAAAAAAAAGAAATGGTTGGCAGAAAGAATTAGGGTATCAGGTCAGGTTGGGGCTGATCCAAGCAGAAGGATTTTTTTCCTTTTAGTTTAAACTTGTAGAAATTGAAAGCTTTAAAAGCTTCATGCTTAGAGCTGTTCCCAAAATAGCTGGGACTCACACTCCACTTCCTAATGTGCTCACATCACAAGACCAGCTGCTGCTACTTGCTCTCTTTTGTCTGAGGCTTCAGTGGAGAGCTGAGATGCTGCAAGCTCTGCTCTGCCCTTCCTTCTCCTGCAGAGGTGACCCAGCTCTTCTCCCCAAAGGTGATTTCCCTCTGGGCACCAACACCACACCACACCTCACCTTCCTGAGCCCAAACAGTCCAGTGGCTTTCACAAAACACAGTGATCCTGTTCAGGGATTGGTTTACATGTTTTTATTTTTATGCGAAATCATAAATACAAAATAAAAATAGTAAACAAGTGCTATAGATTTATCTTTTCATTGGGATGAGGTTCAGGCCTGATCCTGAGCACTTCCAAGGTTTTAAGTTCAGGACTAGATCTTTGTTCTTAGAAAACAAATCATAGCAGAAACCAACTTAGACTTTTACCCTGAAGCCAGTGACATCTATAACAGCGTTCTCTCAGGTTATCTTTTAAAGCACAGCAACAACTAAGGATACTGAAGGACAAGATTAAATATAAAAATGTTTTAAAAATGGGCCCCACTTCTTGCAAGCATTGTTGGGTGCTGCCCCACTGATCTCAGCCACAAGTTACACTTTTGGTAGGATGATGCTGAGTTTAGTAGCACATGCACAGTTAGCACTGGCTTCTTCCAAGAGATCTTTCTGTGTAATTTTTTCAGATTTTGATTTAAAGAGGATCCAGCCCTGCCTCAATACAAGAAATTTGGCTTGTTAAAATTCCCTTCTAAGGCACGGGTTTCCCCTCCCTCTCCCAAAGACACCAGTTTTGATTTGAAATGCTAGTGATGCATTGTCCAGAAACATTTCATCTTCTGGTCAGACCCCAAATTCTGCAGCACTTCTAAAGGCTCTACTGTTCAGAGACATGCAGACATTTTTGTCAGTGGGGTTTAGTTCTTTAACTTGAGACAAAAGAGAGTGAGGTCCAGGATTTGGGCTAATATCTGTGGACTCATTTGCTAGACACCAGAGAGCTGAGTGAGGATGAGTGACAAATACAGTTGGATGTTACAATTTAACATAAAGTAGTCATGAAATAAAGGCACCAAACCATATAACAAGCCAACTTTGGTAGATTTTTTGCAAAATATATGCATTTAAATACATTTACAGTTTACAAGGTTACACTGTTTTTAAAAAGTTGCAATGATGAAATACAGAATATTTCACTCTTGTACCAAAACTATGTATCACATAATAAAAACAATATTACAGCTTTTATTTAAATGGAGACAGTATTAGAACTGCACCTCTTTATAGAGCAGAAGTAGTTGTAGACATTGCTCTGCTTTTGTATTCTCTGATGAGCTCAGACCCTGCTATTAATGTGTTTAAAAAACAAAAGCAGTTATCTTCAAAAGGGTAAATCATGCTCAGTATTCAACATCAGTATTTGCAGGGGCAAGGCTTTAGTCTCTCATTCCAGTTTATGAATTGCTGATACCTCCAGGGTTTTAAGTTTGCTAAGCAAGGCAAGAACAGAGTCAATGTAAATCTGTCAGACCCACAGTTATGGTTTGTCAATGAGTTTGGTGTTACCAGAAAGCTCTAAGAGCTAATGCTCAGGTCAGGTGTGCACTGTATTGCTACATGATTGTAAGGACCTATGAGGTTGTAGGGTTGATCTCTGAGGAGTATAAACAGCATATTTCCTCCCTAACTCTTGGCAGAAATCTCCTTATGGCAATGCAGATGCTGCCACAGTCAGTAGCATAATCCTGTGTGGATTTACAAGTAATTAGATTGGAGGAGTATCACAGCATCCCCTTAAGCCCCTCCCTTAACAAAGTTTGGCTCTGCAGTGTAAAATGAAAAAGTGTAAGCTAATATTTCAGACTGTGGTGAAGTTCAGGAGGTGTTGACCTCAGGAAAATTAGAGTTATGTTGCCCAAACCATCTTCCTTCCAATTTGCAGAGTGTTACTAGGGCAATGCAGAGGAGCTGAGAGCTGTGAGAGTCATGACTTCACAACTGATCACCTGGCATAAAGTCTCAGTCAAGATATTTTTGGTAAAATTCTTCTAGCAATTTTTTGCTTGATTTGGTAAATGAAGGAAAGCATGTGTTGACGAAACCATGGTGGGGAGCCAACCAAGCTCATGTCCAACTGAACACACATTTCAAAACTGGCAGCAAGCAGAGCTTGGCAAGAAGGCCACAAAGACATCATTCCCCCCAGCCGTCAGTATCTGGGGCAATTTTTATGTTTCCAATCTCCTACAGTGCAGATGAGAGGAGCAGAGGCCCTGCTGGAGCCAGGACATACGGTGATCTCCTAGATTTCTTAATCTAGTCCTCAAATAATTCTGGCAATGAGTTCATATTCAAGTAAAAACAAAGCATAAGCTGAAGAAGAAGAGATGAAGAACCTCAAGAGACAACCTAGTGTTATCTGATTTGTACTCCACTAAAGGACAGCAACTACCTGAAATCTCTTTCGAGGTTTCAAGTACACACAGACCAATACACTTCACTGAGGGACTGAAACAACTGAAGAAAGTCAAATAACTTTCTCCAAAGAGTTACTGCTTGTGGGATTAAGGACCAATGTTAGTGTCATGCTTTGGACAGGGTCCCTATTTTAATTGCCCAAATAGATCAAACACCCCCTTATCAGTTCGAGCGAGAGCTGCCATATGCAGCCTTTTGGGAGAGATGAGGAAGATGGGAAGCTGCTCCTCGGCTCTGGTGCGCACCCGACGCCCAGTCCCAGCAGGCAGGCGGTGCCCCGAGGCACCGGCAGCGACAGCGGGCGGCAAAGTACTCACAAGTGTCGCGGTAGCGCCGGGGAACGGACGGAGCCTGCGGCGGGAGCCGGGCGGGCAGGCGGCGGCGGCGNGGAGCGGCCGGACCCGCCGGGGAGCCGGGCTGGAGGGCAGCGGGGCGCTGCCCTGCCTAGGGCCGCCGCTTCACGGGGGTCCCCGTTAAGAAAAGCCTCCAGGCAGGGGAGCGCTGGAGCTCGCCGCAGACGCTCCCGGCCCGCAGCCGTCTGTCCGTGCCCCGCGGGGTCGCGGAGCGGGCCAGCCCCGCTCAGACGTAGTTCTTCTTGTCGTACTCGCCGTTGGACGTGGGCCGCCGCGGCGCCGAGTACTTGACGGGGAAGGAGGTCTCGTCGCGCTGGGAGCAGGAGCAGCAGCAGATGAGGCAGCCCCCGAAGAGCAGCAGGGCCGTGGCAGCCCAGCCGATGTAGAGCGCGGCCCCCATCTCCCGCTTCTGGGACGACGGCACGGTGGGGTCGTAGAAGTCGCTGATGACGATGTTGGCGAACCAGCAGAGCGGGATGAGGACCAGGACCCCGCAGAGGATGTAGATGGCCCCGCCGGCGATCACGATGCGGGACTTCATCTTGCCGGGCCGGATGCAGTTGGTGCATTGCGCGCCCACCACGGTCACCATCAGCGCCACCAGCCCCAGCAGTGCCACGATGACGGTGAGCGCCCGGCCCGCCTGCACCTCGGGCGGCAGGGCCAGGATGGAGTCGTACACCTTGCACTGCATCTGCCCCGTGCTCTCGTAGACGCAGTTCATCCACAGCCCTTCCCAGATGGTCTGCGCCACCACGATGTTCACGTCGATGAAGGCCGACACCTGCCACATGGGCAACCCGCAGGCCAGGATCACCCCCACCCAGCCCAGGATGCCCAGTCCCAGCCCCAAAATTTCCACCGCCGCCGAAGTCATGCTGCTGCCACCGCTGTCCCACGGGCTCCGCAGGAAGGAAGGTGCGGCGGCTGTGCTCCGCTGCCCCGGGCGGCTGCCGAGCCGGCTCTGAGCGCCGCGGCCGCGGGCAGTGCTATATGAGGAGCCGCGGGGCGCCCGCCCTCCGCCCC
>WBNO01021036.1:2343-20326 GCA_013400575.1 Peucedramus taeniatus | reverse complement strand
CTGGCCCGGCCCTGCCGGGCAGCAGCACCGCCCGCCGCGGGCCGGGGCCGGGTGTCCGGCCCTCCCTCCTGCTTGGGGGGTCCCACCGGAGCCGAGAAACGTCGCTCTGCTCTCCCCGGCACCCTGCTCCGGGAGGAGCTCGCAGGGATGCTGCCCGTTCCCAGTTAAGCGTGGGGCGGGAGGCATCTCGTCTCGGATTTCGGCTGCTCAAATTCCTTTTAGTGCCGTTATCTGTGTATTTCCTACTTACTGATAAAGTCCGCAGCCAGACCTTCGGAGAGGTCTTGCCAATACAGGCACCCAGCAGTGTGAAAGTCCTGGTTATTGGAGTCTAATTGATCATTTTTCAGAAGACTAAGCACTGATGGACAGGCACAGCCCTCTCCTGCACACTGTGTCAGGCAAATGTTAAAAAACCAGGGTCAAACACTTAGGAACTACATAGAAAATAGAAGAACCTTGGATATGGGATCTGCATGTCACCTGTCAGTATCAGGAGACAGATTCTTGGATAAGTCCAGGAAGAATAACTGCTCTTAGCTTACATGAGGCATGAAAATCTGCTCTGATTCTGGAGCCAAGAGCAAGACATACAATTTAAACATGTTTTCACAAAGATTCCAAACTTGACTTTACTATTTTAATTGTTCGAGTACATTTTGAATCTTTACGGTATGTTAAGGAGTCAAATGCCCATATCAAAACATCTGTATTTGCAAGAGGTTTTATCATCAGGCTGGCAGACATTGTAATTGCTCCAGTCTCTTCATGGACCATTGGTATGCTGCATTGTTCTTGCAAAGCAGCCTTGGTTCAGCCCCTGCAGCCAGCAGCAGGTCTCAGCCCCCCAAGGCTGGCAGATGCAGGGAGTGTTTGTGGTGTGAATGCTGCAGTCACAGCAGCTGGAGAAAGAGAACAGACCTCATCAGCTGCCTCACAGCACTCACAAGGAGATGTGCCCCAGTGGCTTTGCACTGGGTGTCCTGAGAAAGGCTTGTTTTGATTGCAATAGGTTTAAAAGTTTTACACAAAATTGGAAGTTATATTTACAGTGATTTTTGAATTGGTTTGACTAGGATTAGTTTCAGTTAGCCCAAAGTGTTCTACCAGTGTAGAGGAGATGGCAGAGTTGAAAAGAACACTTTTCCTGCCCTGTATAAGCGGTTTTCTCTGTTGTACAAAAATGCACAGCACGTATTGTGGCATGCAGATGTTTGTGATCCAAATCTTAAGACTGATATGAATGCAGCATGAATGGAAAAGTGCACATGTGAAGCAGAAGCAGCAGAAGAAGGAATAAGCAAAGGTTAAAGGAATCACATGGATTGACAGCTGAGGATGTGACTGCTGAAGTAGCAGGGAGCAGTGCCCTGCGCACATCCTGACAGGTGACTTCAGCAGAGGACCCCAGTGTAGTAACAGGAGGATGACAACAAGGTCACAGCACACTGAATAAGGCCTTTCACTTCCTTTTTTTTTAACAACCAGAAGATGAACTTTAGCCACAAGACACCCAAATAGCCACAAGACTCCCAAAAAAAGAGATACAAGAATATCAGGAACTTGTGAACTGTCATGGAATTGGACATGCTGACACATGATAACTGCAACCTTTTGATTATCTCTGTCTGAGGAGCTGTAAACAATTCTGGCATGGAAAATGTCTTCCTAACAAAGACTGCCTGGTAAACAGAGCTCAGAGGATTTATCTCCTCTTCCAGTTGTATATAAAATACATACAGTTTACTTAAATTATTCAAAACTGCAAATTCCAGTGTGCAAGTCCAGGAGGAATGTGTGACTGGGGCTGTGCAGTTTGTCAAACTGGGGCTGCTTACAATCACTCAGAAGAGTCCCTGGTGTCAGGGAGAGGAGAATGTGCAAAAATCCTATCCACAGAGACAGAGATATCTCAGAGGTGAACAGGAAGAAACCCAGATCACAGGCTGAAACTGAATAACGTCTGTATTTATGATGATAATAATGATTATATAGAAAACAGCACAGAAGAACAATTAAGAAAGGGGGGAGAAATGCCAGTTATCTTAGCCCATAAGCACAGGAAAGCCCCACCCTTGCCACTTGCCCGGGAGCACGGAACTCTGAGTTTCCTTCGATACATGGCCTGTGTGTGCTCCTGTGCTGGCTGGGAGGCACTCATGGGGCCAGAGCAGCTGCCTGGGTCTTTGGGCTGAGAAGGGAAACCCCCCCCATGGCTTGTTTTACTTCTGCAACCCTCACCCCACCTTCCCTTGCTACCTGTAACCCAGCAACAGATTTCTACAAATCACTTAATCCTAGGCAATTATTTCTCTGGGGAAATACATGCTTAATAATCATAGGGCAACTGAACCTTTCTGCTTAGAGGCTTTTCCATGCCTGGTATTTCACTTTTGTCTGTTTCTTTTCATTACCCCAGATATTAGCTTTTATCCTGGTTACTGGCAACAACCTCCATTTATAATTACTTTATTCCTTGATCCTAAAAGTTTGTTGCACAGACTACCTTTAATGAGACCACTGGTGTAAGGTGCTCACAGGTTTGCTTACTTGACTTACTGCTACCTTGACTCACACAGCTGATGGGGGGCCTGGGGACACCATCAGCTTCAGCACATTGTGGTTTCTGATGGTGTTAATGTCAAAACACTGGAAATTAAACTGCCAGAAATGAAAAGGTTCTACTTTCTTAAAAGGAAATACAAATCAGCATGATGTTTTATTTGGGTGTTAAGTAAAGAAAATCCCTCCTTGTAAGTTAAACCCTCGCTGGAAAAGTCTGGATTCCTTTAAACTCAAAGGCATGATGCTCTTACAGCAAAGTAGCTCTTTAACAAATGACCATTACATCTATTTCTGCTTCAGCTATGTATTAATTAAATTATTCTAAGGGGATACATAGGGGGGCTTTACAGCCTGTGAAAATGGGCGGAAGTGGTATTCAAGCTGAGAACAATTGCACAGGGGCCATACTACAGCAAGAGGGGCTCTGGGATTAGAGGTGATTGTGTTTTTGCTCCTTTCCTGACAATCAGGACAAACACCAGGCACAGAGTTACTGGGAGGACTGCTAATGGGGGGGTCCAGGCTCTCACCAGCATTGCTTGTCCTGGTGCATGAACCCTGTCCCATGGCACAGACCTGCTGTGCCCAGCCCTCCAGCCTTGCCAGGGCTTTGCTCAGCCCAAGGCCTCCCACCAGCAATGTTTGGATAGATTTGCCTTTGGGGACCTGAAACGTAGTGTGCAGAGCACAATTGGTTTATAATTTGTGGAGTGTCCCTTACCTAAGTGCTTCTGCTCTTTCTAACCCCTAAAATATTAAGCATCTGGAAGATGGAGGGGAAAATGACATTTGGGATCAATCTTATGCACAAACCTCGTATTGTTTGTGTGAATAAGATGGAGTATGAGTCAAAAGATTAATTAAAAGCTCAGTGATCTCGAGACAGCTTACCATAACTTTTGGATCAGACATAAGCAAAGGTGAAGAATTAGGAATCCTATTAGAGATAGATTTTGTGCCATATTTTGTATTCTAATTAGTGCTGAAATAAAGGCAGGGAGATTTACAAACACAGAGGGGTTAGACAAAGGTTGTTCTTTATTTAGAAAGCCTGAGGTTTCTCAGAGAAGATTATTTCTTTCTGAATTTTCCTTTAAAATGCAAAAGAATTTCCCAACAGAAGACATTCCATATTAGGATAGGGCTCCAGGAAGTTCTTGTGTGACAGCAGTGCCAACGTGTCTTAGTGTGACACATCAGAAGACTGGAACATAGCAAATGAGTTCTTGTCAAATGAGCAGGTTATTACAAAATGAAAATGCTCAATTTCACCATAGGATTTATTTCACGATCATTTCCTTTGGAAACAAGCTGAAGTGGTTAACACGAAATTGTCACTTCTTCTCTTAGATCACCTTTTGAGCAAAAAGAAAACCAGACCAGAATTTTGCAAGAACAAGTAGTGTTCTCAGTGACTGGTGCTAATGATGTAGAATCCAACACTTTTTTTAGTACAAGTGTTGCTGCTGCCCCTCAGGATTGGGAAATAGATTCCCTGCTCCCTCTCAATGGTGATGTGACTAGACTCAGGTAGAAGAAAGGAAGGAAACGGATATATGTAGCTGGAAAAACACTGAAAGAAGTTATAAATGTGCTTCCAGCCTTCATATATTTGCTGCTGCAGATCCCTTTCCAGACACAGTGACCCTAGCCCTGTATCAGTCTCTACTCTTTACACACACACTCTGCCTGGGTGCAGCCAGGACTACACATGGTGGGAATGTTGAGAGTGTTACAGGTGCTTTCCTCACTGAATGAGGAAAATAATAGTGGTAAACTATCATTAGAACCAAGTTCCACATCCCCCCTCTTGAATTTCTTTCCACACGAACTTCTGGAGCAGCACTTGAAACTTCCCAGTGTTGGAATTGATCTTCATGTCTCTCTGTTAAAGAACTCCCTGCCGAGAACATTTCCAGTCACCACAGTCAGGACCAGCTGGGCTGCACGGGTGAGCTGCTGTGCACCCAACCCTCCAGCACCTTGTTTCCTGGATTTAGCTTTGCAGAGAACACTGTGGTGTCACTAGACAGCCATAACCCCACGTTAATGGTGTTCCAGGGCAGTTAATATGGGCAATGAAGGCCCTTTCCCAAAGTTTAGAATGTCATGTACATGAGTTTGATCATCCCACTCATCAGAAGACCACACTGAATATGTGCTTAGGCCATGCCACTTCAAATACTTCTCTTTAATGCTTTGGACAGATCTTGAGAACATAACATATTAAAGCTTGGATAGGCAGGATGGGGGGGGAAGCTATAGGAAATACACATTGTTTCATGCCTAATGGTCCATTCTACATCGTGTTTCCTTCAGGACAACTATAGCTTAATTTTGTCCTCTTCCAGAGTTAGCCTCCTTCCACAGATTGTGGTGTACCAGGATCCTGGTAGATCTCTTTCCCATGTAATTCTTGGGAAACCAGATGAGATGTCAGTTTGTAAAGAGCAGCATAAGCCAGGACAAATGCCATTGTTTTAAATGTACATTGCAGATGTTAAAAGTAATTAGTAAAGACATGACCATGAAGTTACTGAAAACTATTCAGGGTTAGTGATGGGAAATATACTACATTTATCTTGTGTCTGAAGAAACGTGCATTGCTGAGAAGATGTGGGAGGTTTGGGACTTCTCAGCAGTGCAGCCCCTACAGCTCAGACAAGCTCTGCTTTTGGGAATAACGCACATCTGTTCGGTCATTCCTGACTTCCTTCTTAAAAGGGAACTTTGTTTCCAGTAAGAGGAAAGGATGACTGTTATGGGTGAAAAGATGCAAAATGTCTCTCATACTGGAGAATATTTGTAGGCTTTTCTTATTGCTTCTTCATTGCCATAAGTAGCATCTTGAAAAGGAGGGCTTATATGTGCTTGTAAATGCAAAAGAAACACTTCTGTTCCTCTGAGACTACTATAAATCAAATATAATCTTCATTTCCTGTAGTGTGTCACTGAAAATGAGGCTTGGGCATTTTTTGCAGCAAGGGAAAATACTTATCTATCGCAGATTTTCTTGTAAAGCAGCTTGTGTCTGTAAATCCTGGTGCATGCACAGATAGTGGCTTCCTGTTCCTACCCTGCCCAGGCTCCAGCTCTGAGCTGCAGGTCTCAGAAGGTCTCATCAGTGACACCAGCTTTCCATGGACCTGACATCTCTGATTCCTGATGCAGCATGTCTGCAAAAATGAGGACATTTGACATGTTAGAATGGTTCTCCCCATTGGTGATTCCATAGATAAGGCCCTACACAAAAGAGTACTGAGATCAAATCAACTTCACCCTTAAATTCCTGTCTTTCAGCACACCCAAATCCTACAAATTAACCCAGAAAATATCTAAATTACTTCATCTGAGATTCCCACTAGCTACATTCAAAGTATTTTTTTTCTCTGGTAATCCTTTAAAAGAGGATGTCACCCACAGTGTGCAGCAGATTTATTTCTAAAAGGTTTGGATCTGGAGCCAGGTACTGTAACTTGGCAAAGCATACACAAATACTTTGAATCAAAAACAAACTGAAATCTTATGGAAATGAAAAGGATTTATGTATATGATTAACTTGTTTAATCAGCCTTTGGGCAATTTTATCTCCAGAGAGATTTGTGAGAGTTCAAGATGCTCAGTGTCTTATAGTAGTAAGTCAATATCTCCATGAATTGCTTTTATAGTGCAGCCATTAATTACAGAAATCACACAAAATTTTAGGCTCAAACATAAACATTCATCTATGTGAGGAAAAGACTGCACTGAAAGAAAATTGAGTTAAAAGAGATCTCACAACTGAAAAATAAAAACAGTTTTAAGCAGCATATCTTAAGGAAAGTAATGCCAAGGAATGGGGAGTTGATTTATCTATAAAACTCAATTTAGGTTTGAGTTTATGGCTGTATTTATTTTATTATAATCAGTATCACCATTTTCTCTGGTAAGAACTGGAACAAAGGCATATAATGTCTTTTGCTGAATGTATGAGGTATTTCTGACTTACTAATATGTGACTCTACACAAAGTTAAGATTTGAATTCAAGGAAGCACTTTTGTGCTTTGGATAATGTAAACCCTGATGTATCAGGAACTTTAAGAAAAAGCATTGGAACTTCCAAGGGAAAAACGAAACAGAATTCTTTCAAAAATAGTAATTCTAGGAATGAGTGATTCACAGTCAGACTGCTGTTCACATTGAACATTTCTAGACTATTTAACCAGTGTTCTTCAGTACAAGCACTTCTTCTGATTGCACCTCTGCTAATATTGCTGTGATAAATAACAAACATGCAGCATGTGTTTGGGGGGGGGCTGCATTTGCTGTAGGTGTCTGCAGTGCAGCATTTCTCAGTCACACACCTCAAACAATTCCAGTTCTGTTGCCTGGCATTCCTGTGAACTGCAGTTTCATAATGAGTCTCATAACAGGTTTCAATGGTAACAAAAGTATGTTTTCCTCAAGTGAGTAATGCACTGTAACACTCATTGTCACAGGATGCTCTTTAATGCCAGAAGTTGGGATGGGTTCAAAAAGCAAGAAGAAAAATTCATGGAAGAGAGAACCATCAAGATAAAACTTCTGGCTCAGGAAGCTGCTGAGCTGCAGATTGCCGGGATCTGGGAGGATACACAGGCACGGTGCTGCTTTTATCTTTCCCTAAGCATCTGCTCCTGGGCACTGCAGAGGCACTGCCTGGGACTGACCCTGGCTCTTACCCCAAGTGCCCTTCCTTACATCACTTTCTGGCCTAATGGGACTTCTTTGGAAGGGTTGTGGCTTCCCTGAACATTTTGTGTGACAATTGGTCAGCGATCTGATTCAGCCATGACTTGGGAAAACTATTGGTGTGCCTCAATAGCAAAGGATTTAAAATTTCTGGAGACTCTTTCAACCCTGGGTTGAGCACTATTCTTAAAAGGTCAAGAAAAAGTAACACACAAACCTAAAGCTCTAATCCTAAATATTTTATTTAAAGTTCCATTTCAACACTTACATATGAATCCTGCCAAAAGAAAGAAGTGACAGTCATGGGAAAGCACTAACTTCCAACCATCTCTGTGTTGGTGACAGTTTGTAGTTTGGCATTGTCTGCGACAATTTCTTATTATTTCTTCAAATACTAAGCAGTTGTTTGTTATAGCAGTGCATGTGTGCAAAATCTTGTGTCCACCACAGTGTTCTAATTTAGCGAAAGAAAAACTGCCACAGTTGTTCCTCTGGTGATAGTACAAAACACCTATATGGAAATCCATGGAATAATTTAAAATAAAACCTTAATTTCTAAGAAAGACTGAAATGCCATCTTTTAACTCCTCCAGGAAGGAAGTGTGAATCAGAACTTTGAGTTATAACATTACATTTTATCCTAGGAAATGGAGCTTGCTTATGCTTTCACTGGCTTTTATCTTGTTCTTACTCAGATCACATCAATGCTCAGTTGATAATATGAGCACAATGTGAATTGCAAATAACGCCAGTCTGCCTTCAGCAGCATTTTTTTCACTTCCACATTTTCCTGTTGTGAGCTGCAACCCTGTTAATGGATGCGAATACAGACATAACATAAATGTGTTTCTTGGTATTCAGAATTTTAAGTCAAAAGATTTGCTGCTAGGTCACACACACAAGCTGCCCTCTCAAAATGTGTGGACAGATGTCTAGGAACTTTACTGAACACAGTTCTTGCAGCTGGAAGGTTGGAAAAGACCTTTCCGGTACTTCTGCTAATGTATGTTTTAGTTTTGACAGTGTTGCATTTGGAGTTTGGGCTGTGTAACACCGTTTCCCCGTGGGAGAGCGATCTGTGTCTGTAATCTAGCTGTAGGTATCACTTACACTCGGGGTTTGCCGGCTGGAGCCCCCGGTACCGCAGAGAACTCGCAGGAGAATCGCGCTCGGCCCCTCAGCGCTGACAGCGACCGGGGCTCTCACAGACCCAGAGGGAAAGCCGTGACGGGGGAGAACAGTGTAACCAAAACAAACACCGGGGATTTTTTGTACGATGTTCGGGAGAGGGATTTGCTTCTTGTGCGAATGAGCATCTGCAAACCAACTAGGCTGGTGCTACATATTACATTACAGTCACACAGCACAAAGTTTAAGCTCGATTTCCCCACGGTTATCACACCAGCCAGGTTTACCGTTGAGGAGTATCGCTAAACCCGCTGAAAGTGGAGCAATCCTAAAACTCAGCGATGTTTGGGTGGAAAAGAGAAAGCAAACCATTCGGTGTAGATGTGGCACTTCGGGACATGGCTCGGCGGCGGCCCTGGCCCGTGGGCTGCCATGGCCGCGCCCGGCGGGGCGGGCGGGGGACGCTCTGTCCCTCCTCTCGCTGCTCCCGGAGCCGCCTCTCGCTGCTTTCTCTGGCGGGGCGCGGACCATAGAGTGGCGCGGGATAGGCGGGNGCGGCGGGAAGGGGCCGTGTCCCCCCCGGCGGCGGCGCCTCCGCTCCCACAGCGCTGCAAGGGCTCCCCCATGCAGGGCACGGCCTCGGCCCTGCCTCTCGCCGCCGTTTGCGGGGAGGGCTGTGCAGCCGGTGTGTGGGGACGGGAGAGTTGTACCCGGGGCAGGAACCCCCAGACTCCTCTGTCGGGCGGTTTCGCGCACACCTTGATTTGTTTTTAAAGCAAGCAAGGATTAATTTGAGTTGTGGACAAGGCCGCAGTGCTGGGATGGCCGGAGATTCGAGGAGAAGATGGAGCAGGAAGTGCTGTCTCCACTAGGCGTTCCTCGGATGCTTTTGAAATTGCAGCTCCCACCGTGGGATTGCGGCTGCCCGGGAGCCGGGGATGTGGCGGGGGTGCGCAGAGCGGCGTGAACCTGCTTTGCAACAATCGAACCCGTGCTGTGCTTCTTCTGGTCTTTAATTATTGTTCACGTGTGGGTCAGAGACTTCGTGGTATCGTGAGACTTTAGCATGACTTGGAAATGATTTAAATACAAACTCAGCAGTTTGCTGTGCGTTGGCAGTATGTACACAATTGTACTTGAGTTCTGTGGGTGTGGGGCAGAGCTGCCTGTTTCCTGATGAGTGATGGTGGCTAATGTGTTTATCTTTTTAATTTAAAAAAGGCTCTGTTTTTGTAATTCTAGATCTGTTTAACAGTGCTTTTTGACACAGTAGCTCGGCAAAAATACTGTCAAACGCTGCTTGCATAGGAACAACATCATCCCTAAAATTGATCATTTACAAGAATGGTATCACTGTCTCTCTGCATTTCAAGTGGCTGTTTTCATTGATAAAACAGTCATATGTTAGCATTGAAATGGAGCTTTAAATAAAATATTTAGGATTAGAGCTTTAGGTTCATGTGTTGCTTTTTCTTGACCTTTTAAGAATAGTGCTCATACAGGTGGTTGAACCCTTGCATAGCCCTTGTTCCTTTTGCTGTGCATATATGTGCTGGTGAGTCACAGGCATGTTCCAAATTTTGATGCATTCCCAGTAATCCCTGTACAGTTTCCTTGGTTCAAATACAATACCAGAAGGAAGTCTGTAGAATTTATGAGCTCTGAACATCAGTTCCAAGCCAGAGCAGTGGCTCACTTAGCGTGGTCTGTCTGCAAAGGTCACAACTGGGTTGTTGCATTTTCTGTAAATTCCATGTTTGGTGGAAGTGATACAGTCATTTTCCTGAATAAGAGTAAAGCAGATTTGTTAGTGTGTGAAAGAGCATTCCTTCAATTGATAATATCTATTTCTAATGAGGAAGAATGAAATCACCTGGGATTGTTTATCTGAAGGGGGTTTCCCACAGTAGAGGTGAGGACATGCCAGGAGCAAAGCCTTACACACAGAACAGGCTGTGCTAGATACATTTGTTAGAACTCAGTGATACACAGAATCATGCAATTTTTTCTGTTATTGTTGATGTGACTCAGATTTGACATTTCTTCATTGGGCTTTGTAGTTCTTTTAGTGAAAAACCACAAATACTGCTGTTTTACTGACATATTTTGGTGTTTCTGTCCGCTTTAAATCTGAAAAGTGACTTCAGAATGCTGATGTTGTTGAGACCATTTCCAGCACTGGGAAACCTGTTTAAGTCTTTTCTCCTGTCTGTGGCTATTAAATACTGCCAAAAAAAGTATCTGAGTTATATAGCCTCTGATGGAAGAAAGAAGCCTCATTTGAGAAATCAGGAGGGCTGTTCTGCTTCTCGAGATGGCTGTAAGGTCACACTGAAGTGATTATTTGAAAATGTTGTTTGATATCCTTATATGGACACGCTCTTTGTACGTGTTCAGTAGTGCTTTCTTTGTGCTGGTTCCTATTGAGAAGCTCCCAGTCTGCCTGTTCCTCACAGTTTACTTCTTGCATCCTGACAGGAACAAAGGAAATGACCCATTTTCCTTCCTCTCTCTTTCTCTCTCACCAGAATACTGCTCTTAGCAGAGGACAGTGGGATGGCACGTTCCAGCTGCAGCTGAACTCAGTGGCACTTTGCTCCTTTACATTGCCAATATCAAATTACCCAGGATAGGAATTTGTTGGAATCCAAAATGAAACTTTTTTGTGTTATCCACTGTTGAAAAAACAGATTTAGACATTCCTATGCTGTAGCACAGTGTCCCTTTTTTTTTCTGCTAGGCCTGCTAAGTAGGGCCCAGCATTATTTACAGATAAAGTTTCACTGCTTTTTGTAAGTTGTTGCAAATGTATCTTATCTATTCCTTTTTCCTTGAACTGTTTTGTATGTGCTGTTTTGCTTATCTCATACTGATTGAAAGAGTACTTTGAAAATCTAAAGGAAACACAAAAGATACAGCTCTTGCTCTGGCTTGCCTTAATAATAATTGTGGGGTTTTTTTAATATATTTTGTTCTCGATAAGAATAATCGATAAGAAATTAGATGTTACAATTTCCAGGTGTGGGAACTACCCAGAGTGTTGTCAGAGACTGAGCTTCACGTTGTTTTGATGTTTGAGCAGCTGTGTGCAGACAGAGCTGTGAGTTTCTGTGCTCACTGATGCGCAGCAGGGGCTGGTCCAGCGCCAAGCTCTCATTGGTGAGCAGTGCTCAGAGGGCTGTGCTTCTTTGGTGCTGTAAGAGGATTTTATGTGTGGCATTTTGTTAATACCAAGGTTCTGATTTGTACTGTATTGTGGAGCTTTGGGAAGGCAGCACATGGTCATCCGGGGAAGTTTGGTGGAATGATTTTCAAGGAAACCTCATGAGGGCAGTATTAGGAATTGCAAAATGTCAATGCTGAGCAACTGAGCTCCCAAAGGAACCCGGGTGCCTTAGGTGTTGTGGAACAGCAGGTGTTTCTGTGGGTTTTTTGTTGTTGTTGAGATAAATTTTAGCTAGCACATTTCTATTCTAAGAAAAGACATTGGGAAATTACTAACTGGAAGAGTGAGCTGCAGTCATGATGTGATCAGAGCAGCTGGGCTGCTGCTTTGGCTACAGCAACTTTTCAGTCAGAGTAGGACACAAGGTGATGTGGTTTGCCTTGTAGGAAACAAATTTTGTAAGCTTGTGGAACAGATAATTTTATGAAAAAATGTTCTTTATGCAATAACAGATTAATTTTGAAGCTGAATGTGTCATAATCAGTTGACAGCAATTTTGACTCTTCTGCTTTTTAATCAAATAACTTAAGTAATGCTACAATGGGTGTGACTATACTGTCAGTTTAAAGTAGAAGTAGGGAATTTGCCATACATATTGAAACCTGAATCATTCCCCTGTCTCTCCTTTACCTGTGGACAGTGGGCCTGGGTGACTTCTTCTGGGTCAGGTATATTTACATTGGCACTCACTAACTATGGACTTTTCTAAACTCTTGAACTATGTTACTAATTTTATTGACAAGGTGACAACAGAGGTTTCCAAACTTAGAAACAAGATGTCAACAGAGCAACGAGTTACTTCTGTCAGTGGGATTGTGAGTGTCCTTAAGGATCTGTGACAATGGTTGGCTGGAGGCTGGAGTGAGCCTTTGCATAGTGGTCAAAGGAAAAGAAGTTCTGGTTCTCAAAACCATTCTTAAGCATTGCTCTCCAGAATGTTTTGAGGAATACACAATTAGAGGCTGACAGATATTAGAATGAAGACCTCCCTATTTTCCAGGCAATGGAGGCATTGGGCTTTCATTAGTAAGCAAATGAGCTGGGTATGGGGGAAAAGTAGTTGGAGGAAAAAAACAACTTTCCTTGCTTATAGGGTAGCTGGTACCTGCACAGCTGCCAGGATTTAAAATGCCTGCTGCAGGGCAAATGAAATACCATGGGAGCTGAAGATCTGTTTTCTTTAGAGCTCCAAGCAGCAATTATGCTAACTTCAACTTTTCCTTCAGTCCAGAGCTTGGACTCTGCCAGGATTTGACTGTCAAACTGCCAGTGTCAGAAACTGGACTGTATCCTGCTAAAATGACTCCTGCTACCCAACAGGAAGGTCTGAACACACAGGTGCCTGCATAGGTCACTTCCCTACTTTTCCAGGCCAAGAGCTGCATTGTCAACAAACCAAGCTGTGAAGTGCTCCTGCCGCTTCTGCGTTTCCTGTCCCTACGCTGGGGCTGCTCTAAATGAAAGGGCTTTGCTATTGCCCTGATAACTAATCTATAGCACAGCTAACATCCTTGAGTAAAGAGATAAGGGCTTGCCAAAGTCCAGCTGTTCTGGGTGTCTGAAACTAAAGAACAAATCTCTTTTGATAGTCCTTCACACTGGCATGAATTTTTGCATCCAGCAAGGGTTAGCCAAGTGTAGTGTCCTATTCAGCAACAGCACTTTGAAGTCACTGAAAGTAATGTTGTGTTCTGACCCTTACCTGGGAATCATGTAGGTGTCCTGTTCTCATGAGAATTTTTGGATGTGGTAATAATTCTCAAATGTAATGTTTGGAAACATTTGCATTGCATTCGCCTATCTGTGAACCATCCTTCTACAAAGACAGGATAGGTGAAAGTTTGTTACGATACTAAATTTTAATATTTTGCATTTTAAAGGAATTTTTCTGTTTTGACATTTTAAGGTATTTAAATTAAGTACTCCTGTGATTTATTTCAGAAGGAAGGCATTTTGATTATGGCTTGTTTGTTCTGGTAATCCTTAAGTATGTGACATTTCATTCTACTAGAATAAATTGTGATTATTACATGCAGTTGATCAGTTCAAAATTAAAAGTAATGTAATCTTCAAGTCAGCTAACATGCACTATGGCTTTTTTTTCTTCCAGTGACTGAAACTTGAAGTGAAGAAACATGTCTCAGTCAGGTGAAAAAGTAAAGGTAAAGAGGTGGCTGTATAGCCAATATTTTGTTTAGAATCTGTTCAACTTCTGAAAACATTTTTAGTTTTATTGAAGTGCTAAAATTGTGAATAAATTATACCTTATTACTTCAGATGTGTTCCTTAAAAGGAGCTGCTTAGTAGAAACAGAGGTTGTATGTGATCCTAGTGATAGACTTTCTGGTGTTCACCAGACATTCAGTCTCTGCTTACAAAGTTAAAATGGTACCTTCACCTAAGGAAATTTCATGTGCCAAACCTTCATTTCTAACGTTTTTGCCCACCTGGATGGGCATTAAAACAATTGCTAGTAAATAAATAATTACCTTTTAAGTGATTTCCCTTGTATCCCCCCACACCACTGGAAGTGTATGGCATTGTAAAATCCCTGTTCTCATCATAAACTCGTCTGTGGAGAAGACATCTGGTTCCTGGTAGCCCACAGGTCCCTAAATCAGGTGGCTGCAGTTCTTATTTAGGCTCCTATTAGATTTTCAGCCAATGGGTAACAGATGTTGGAGCAGACTGCCCTGTTTATAGCCCAAATCTCTTTGATAAGTTTTTCAGGCATGTTTCTTTTTCCTGCTTTTGTGTTAGAAGTCAGAGATTGTGAAGATAGGTGAACAGTTTAACCAGCAAAAGATACAATCACACAGAGATGTATCTCAGTAATCCTTCCATTAATATAATGTTCTTGTTTTTTACCTGTAAGCATATGCATTATTTTTATAGAAGATAGTAGCAGCAGACACCAAATGGGAGCAACATTTTTTATTTAAAGCTGTATTTATTTCTTAAGATTAATAATAGTGTGTTCTTGCAAGCTTGCAGATTTTGATTTTTATTTTATCCAAGGGGAGACTTTTGTTTGTGTAGTTCAAGGTACTTATCTGATTTCTGTTTATATCAGCCTGCTTGGTAAATGAGTCTTTTTAAGGTCTGCTTTGCTATTGCAGCAAAAATGGTTTCATTCTCTATTCTTACTTGTGCTTTATATACCCCTCCACTTTATTGTGTAGAATCAAGTAAACTCCTTTTCAACTTTTTAGGGGGAAAGGGATCTCATTATATTCAACCTTTGTTTTCTTGTCAGTTTTCCGACTCGGCAGGCTATGTGGGATTTGCTAATCTGCCCAACCAGGTTCACAGGAAATCTGTGAAGAAGGGCTTTGAATTCACACTCATGGTGGTTGGTAAGTGAGTTCTTTAAGTATTTTTGACTGTTACGCAACAACAACAACAACAACATTTCATTCACATTGCTGTGTACATCTTCCTACTTAGCAATTGACTGTTACACAGTAGAAAAAGCTTTGAACCTCTGTACACTTTCTAATTACATCTGTGACTGTTTTGTCATGTTTAGTAGGAGGGAGTATTTATAGTGATTAAAGGTGATGATTTGGAGCCAACAGGACATTTTGGCATTCCTGATTCATTGTCAGATAACGGGGGTAGTTGTTTAATCTTTCTTTCACTCTTGTTTCCCCATTGAAGGCATGAATGCACCCAGTGAGTATCTTGCTGTTGAAATGGTGCTGCTGCTGCTGTGTTT
This sequence comes from Peucedramus taeniatus, assembly GCA_013400575.1. Lineage (NCBI taxonomy): Eukaryota > Metazoa > Chordata > Aves > Passeriformes > Fringillidae > Peucedramus > Peucedramus taeniatus. The sequence goes on along the minus strand of WBNO01021036.1, from coordinate 4,978 downwards.
TCTGCTGTTCTGTACTGACTCACTCTGGTGTCAGAGATAAACCTGTAATTTGCCTGTTCTGTCAATGAGCACCTCTTTGATGTCTCTTTGATGGAGGGTCCTTTAGGCACGAAGCTCTTCCTAGTGATGTTGAATTATGTTTACATTAAATCAGTTTAATGGGGTACATGTGTAAAGGGAGTCCACAGTACTGTAACCCTTTTGTAGCAGTTAGTGAAAAATGAAAATGTGCCCTGTAGTACCATTTGGGTTTACTCGGTGACAGTATTGAGCAGTGCTAGTGAGATAAACAGGTAATTTGTGATAATTGAAGAATTCTTGTGTCATGTAGCTTGTGATGAGAAATACAGATCTCTAAGATCAGGTTAGTAGCATCTAAAATAATACAGCCAGTTGGTCTAAATGCTGACTCCTTTGATTCCTTGAGTTAGGAAACAAGGGATTTTTTTCAAACTTAGATTTAGTAGTTAAATTTACATTTTTAACTTCATTACTAAGATGTAGGACAAAATTTATATCCTTTGAAGTTACAGAATTATGAAACATCTCAGGTGAATTTTGAATAATTTGCTTGATGGTTTTCAGTTTCATAGAACCTATATGAGCTTAAGTGTAAGAGTGCAAAACTTGACTATTAGTTTGAGATTGCTTTACTCATTCATGTTCCCAGCAGTGTTCCAGGTTCAATTTGTCGCTTAGAAAAACCTTCAAGCTCTCAGAAATTTTCAGCAGGAGAGTTACAGCTCCTGATTTTTTAAGTTTAAATGAACAAAGCTGTAGTTTCCCTCAAGTAGCTGAGCTATCTCTAGATCTATAGTCCAAGTGCTGTATGACCTTTCAGCTTTTATTGTGACATCTGTTACAGTAAACTTACAATTTTCATGTAACATTTATGAAAACACTGGAGGCTTGTTTTTCCGGTGTTTTCAAAGTGCTTAGCTGAACCTTTGATGTTTTTATATCAAAAGCTAGGGTGGATCCTGATGAACAAATTATTTTTCCTCCATAATGTGGGCTTAGAGAAAGACAAGGTGCTTTCAAAATCTTGGAGTAAAATGTGTATATGCTTAATAACCTGAATTATTTTGTTTGTAGGTGAGTCTGGCTTAGGAAAATCCACTTTAATTAACAGTCTGTTCCTGACTGATCTTTATCCAGAACGTTATATTCCTGGAGCTGCAGGTAAATGTGGTTTTGCAGTTCCTCCAGCACACTCCACCCTATAAAATTTCATGTTCTTTCAGTTAATATTGCTGCATTCTTTACCCATTACTCCACTTTGTCATGCTGTATTTAAATTTTCTAAATTATGTTTTGTTGAGCTGTCATTTTCTTATTTAGATTTCCTTTCAAAGACAGCTTATGTTTCTTCATCAGCTGCTATTAAAAAAAACACCTCCCAAACCTTTTAGGTATCAAAATACCTAAATGTGGTTTTGCTCTAATCCCCATTTCTTCTTACTGCTTTTTGTCTGTAGTGCCTTAAATTCTGATTAGAGGTGTAAATAACCTTTTGACAAATAATCTATTGTGCTTTTGAGTATTATGATATTATTTTTGCATATTGTCATAAATAAACCCATGTTTTAGTTCATTGTTTCTTGTTTACTTAAAAAAAGTGGTGTTAAATTCTGCTTACTATGTGTATTTTGATAAAATATTTTATGTCATGCAGTTACAACACAGTTGAGCTTGCAGTTCCTCCTCTATTGCTCTCTCCTGTGGGGGTCTCTGCAGGAATTGATAGGCAAATAACAATCCAAATGTTCCTTTATTTTAGAGAAAATAGAGAGGACAGTTCAAATCGAAGCTTCTACAGTAGAGATAGAGGAGCGAGGGGTGAAGCTGCGTTTAACTGTAGTGGACACACCAGGATATGGAGATGCCATTAACAGCCAGGACTGGTATGTGTGTAAATACTGCTTTGTTAATAAAGTGTGTATCTTACAAAAACACTATTCTAGTGTGTCTGGTACTTCCTACAACTTCCAGTTTCAATTTTCTAACCACTTCTGAAGTTTTTAAAAGTTTTGTAGGCTGTGTCTATGATTCTGCCTCAAAATTAACAGCCTCTTCTTCAAAAAGTTTCTCTGAGCACTGCAGTCAGCTTTTTGTCTCTATGGCCATTCCAATAGGACAAAATTCTGGTACGGGAAACTTTTTGTCTTTTACTTTCTGTGTCTGGCCCATCCAGTTTCCATGTTTTCAAGACAGTTCTTTTCATTCCCTGTCCTCTATATGTACTACCAGCAACTTGGGTAGAACTGTTTTTTTTTTTTTTATCATGAAGTTACCACTTGGCTCTTTCTGACCTAAATATCACCGACAATCTTTAATGAATGAAATAATTGTCAGTCAATACACTGGAAAATATACATAATTGTTTTATCATAATGATTATGAAGAAAGAAATCTATAAAGCAGCTAGAGAGGAACGGGGCAATTTGTAACAAACTAAACTCATAAATGTAATTTCCAAATAATCACATTCAGGCTCTTTAACTGTGGAAAGCTAATGATTTTTTTCAAATAAAGATGAGATATCCTTACTGGAATGCTTCTAGTTTCAGTGGATTAAAACTTTGAATTTTCACATGGTTGTCTTTTAAGAAGTGCTAACAATATTTATTTTACT
>WBNO01021031.1:0-58340 GCA_013400575.1 Peucedramus taeniatus | reverse complement strand
ATAGCTGGCAATCCAAAACAGGAATGTCAATCCATTTCTGCTGTGCTGGGTCTGCCATGTGCTGGTAAAGCCATGTGACACAGCTGACTACTCCACAGACACCTCAAAAACCCAGTCTACTGTGTTTTGAGCTGATGTGTCCTTTCTTTTGCCATTTGACCACGGAGAAACTACCTTGTCCATTTGTGCTGAAGATAACTATCATTCCTAGGTATTCAGTCCATATCTCTTATTTTGCACTTGAAAAAACTGATGCTCACTTCAGTTATTGATATAGAGGATTCTGGTGCCATTTGAGTTGTTTTAGCACATTTAAGTTGTCCCCACAGAGCTAACGAGGCTTACATAGGACTTCTGCCTCAACTATGCCCTTCTAAAGAGGCATCTGAAGGCCAGGAGGAATAACTGGTGGGGTTTCATAGGCCATGAGGAGTATTTATCAAAAAATGTTGCTCATAAGCAGACATTCAGCATATGAATCAGTTGCTGAAATATAAAGATATGCTATTATTTTCAACATTGTGAGATTGGTCCTTCTGACTGTATCATATTTGCCTAACCTCTTTATGTGTCTTGGGAATGCTGAAACATCTCAAATGACACACATAGCTATTGTTAGGTGAGTGAATTCCCCCTTTGTAATTCAGTGCTTGCAATCTGAAGGGAAAATAACACCTTTAGAATTTGAAAGAATAAAAGCTAACCATGGGAACATTTTTCTCAGCAAAATAGTTTAAACAAATTTGATTACCTTGATAACCATTTAGCATAACAGCAAACAGCAGATAACAAGATAATTTAATTACAGTGTACTTTCCTAAATCCAAATTTTCATTAAAAAAAAACCCCAAGAATTTTCCTTTAAGGCCAAAATGTAAATATCCTTGCAAATATTCAGTCACTTTAACAAAATCTAGTAGTTTTTCAAGAGTGAACTTCCAAATCAGTGAAGCAAGAATTTCCCCTAAAACTCATTTTCCCCCACATTCCATGCCACTCATGATTATGAGTTATGTACAGGGATGGGGAAACATGATGTGCAGCTACTTCAAGAGGATTTGATTTTTGTGAGAGAAGAGTCTGTAATGCTGAATTTTGCAACATTGGTTGCTGAATGACACTGCCACTGTATGCAGTAATTACTATGGACAATGAGCATGCATAGCTCCAGCCAGGACAGAGCTTCTTGTTTTTTCATTATGGTTTCCAGGGGTAAGAGATTAAAGTACCATTTTCAAAAATATGCTAACCCCTCTGCTTGTATGTGCTGCAGAGGAACACCTTACTGTGGTTAAGCATTAACTTCCAGTCAAACTACCTACAACAATATAAAACAGTCAGAAAGGGAAGGGAAAATGGGTTTCAGAGTGGGGTATTAGTCTGCACCCCAGAAAGCACCCCAGCTATTTAAAAAGTGGTAAGGAAGCAGAAGCTTGGTTAACTTAAGTCATAAAACCAGTGTAAAAAACCCTGACTGACCGCCTTGCCTCTCTTGAAAGATTCACTTATCATTTTGTCAGTTATAGTATGGACTTCAAAATACTCAGTTTCTGTACTGGAGCACAACGCTTGTGCAGGATTATTCTGCCATTCCCACAGGGCAGACCACACTTACAATGAATAAGGGCCCTTCCTTGTTCAGGAAGAGTGGAATATTACAGACAGAATGGGCTGGAGAAGCCAGAACAGTAATATTTAAACTTTGCAATACTTGCCACCAGCACTGCTTGGGGGCATCACATTTGACTGAAAGTAGAAACATTAATATACCATAGAATAGACTTATTCTGCACATTTTACAGAACCAGATGTACATGAAAAAAAAAAAGGCAACTAAAAAACAAACCACAAACCCCAGAAATTATTCATCCAGTCAACACTGCTACGCAGAAGAGATAAACACGGATTCATATATGCATGCGGCAAAAAGGACTAAGTGAAGAGATATTTTTCTCTGTAGTGAAAATCTAAGTCAATATGAATGCAGACACTTCCTGAGTGTCCAAAACATGGAGCTAACCCAAATACACACCTGCATCTTTGTTTCTGAGAAAGATAAAGATCAAGTACCTCCAGTGTAGCATCCAGCATTATTCTACAGCAGCATTACAGCATTAAATTCCTTCTACTGTCACACTCAAACATTTTACCAAGAAGCCAAATGCAAAATAGAGAGGCTTGCAGCCTTTAGTTATATATGAGTTAAATGGGAATGGGACATTGAGAATAGTGTTGTCTCGGAGGTGAAGTTATTACTGTTTACCAAAAGAGATGAGAAATTTTCCTTTTTGAGAGATTTTCTTGTATTTTCTGTGACTTGCAATCATCTCTGAACATGTTGCTTACACAAAATTCATAACAGGTAGAACAAAACTGCTTTTATCAGGCTGTTTTGTAAAATGCAATGTGAAAAGAGCTAAGAGTTGCTCTTTCACATTTTAACTTTGTTTACACTGTCATTGAAAATGGCTTTTATTTCAATGATCTAAAACATGCAATAACTTGCTAAGTTTACTTTTTCAATTCCATACTCTTCAAGAGAAGTGAAAGACAAATGTGTTCATATTTATACAATGTTATTTCACAATAGACCTAAGTTTGTGCTCACACATGCATGCAAATCAATTGGGCTGTATTTTGTGCAGTAAGGATGATTTAAAAAGGGTGAAAACATGCCTGCAATAAAAAAAGACAAAAATCAGACAGTCATCAAATTAATAAACAAATTGTAGGTCAACTTCTCCTCTTTTAAATCATAGTTCTAATGAAATCTGAAAGAATAGGAAACCTGATACCTGATGATCTCTTACATCTCTAAAGCAGATGGCTTCATTATCATTTGTGATTGAAAAAGCTCAATGATCAGAGATTTCATGAATATCTGGAGAAAAAATTTGAAGGTTTGCTGCTATATCTATAAAATTAGCCTAATATCAGTTTTCTGTTACATTAAAATCTGAAGTGAGCCAAGTTTAAACCTAAGGAATTTGAAAATAGTGCTACAACATTGGCTATTCTATCAAAATATATATCAAAATAATCTCATTATATGTCCCATGTATTTGAGTTTCTTCACTGTCCTCAGTCACATATAAGGAGAATGTGTCTGAAGTCTTGATGCACTTATTACTGGAGTCCAGCTGTGATAAAGAGCCATTAAAATCTCATTGGCTGCATAATGTTATACTTAAAACACAGCAGAAGCATTTTGTACCAGCCAGATACATTATAATATCTCAGACTGGGGAGCATTGATAGTATTCAACATAACAGAGGCTAATGTGTTAACTGGAATGTAAAAGACTGTAAGAAAATAACCAGAAAATTAGTATTTAATCTATTCTGTTTCTGTTAAGTGAAATCTGCATCTGGAAATCCAACAGTGAGATACCCAGTACTGTGATCCTTCAACCATTTTTGTGAGTATGAGAAGCAATTTCAGGACCTGAAATCTCCTGATATATGCACAAATAGAAGCAGAGTAACGTCCCCATACACTGTGTCCATAAGTTAAAAAACAAAAGAAAAAAAAAAGAAAAAAAAGGTGAAAACAAACAAAAAGCCCTCACAGAAATTTAGGTAGAGGACTCTGAACATGGAAGGAATGACATGTCATTAAAACATGAAGAAGAAATAGCTTCTATTATCACGGGATAGTGGCAACATCATTCTTTCTGGTTATGATCACTCTGATATATTGTGATGTCACTGTACCTAACTTTAGATACCTGTGACATGCATCTGAGAGGCTTCATCTTCATTTCTTGCACAGTCAATAGAGAAACGGAGCCACTTGTAAGATGCATTCATCTAACCTGTTCTAAATTAGGAAATATGCTGTACCCAGAGAGTTCCTATTTCTCTCCACTGACTATCAAGGGAGTTGAGACAATTTGCTCAGATGAAGCCATCCACACACTGGCTGACACCCCCATTCAGGAAAAAAAAGAGAAAGAGGGACAGAGAAAGAGAGAGAAAGGGAGAGAGAAGGAGAGGAACCAAAAGTACAGAGGACAAGGAACTAACCTAAATGGAAAAGGTCTAGTGTGAGCAAGGTGACTGTGGGAGACCGGGCTGCAAGTGATTTACGACTCAAACATTTGACCACTTGTAGTAAACACCCAAGTTACTCCCCTCCCAAGTACAGGGGCATTCACAGGCAGGATGAGGATATTCATCTCAGCTGATGGGGTATTATGGGCCCTGACTGACTCAACTACGCTGACATAAGAGGTGGCTGCAACATCTTAGCAGAGCTCAAAGACTCGTGGGAACATTTTCCTCCTATCCTCAGCATAATATAAACCCTATGGACCTGGTGTTGGGTGGACTGTCCCTCCACTTCATGCCCAGTCTGCAACCACAGAGAAGACTAGAAAAGGATCAATGGGATATTGTCAGAATTTATAGAGTAGTGATTTTTCTTTTCTACTTGATCTGTTTCTCTGTCACTTTCTTTCTCAGTTCTTGTCTCTCTTTTCCCCATCTATCTCTCTACCTCACATTTACAGTTAAAAAAACCCTGCACTATTGACTTTGTACCTTAATTTGGGCAGAGACATCTCTCTAATAATTGTAATAATTGGATCTTAACACTAACCTTTAACATTGAAATCCCATGTAAAGAAGAAAGAGAATCATCAGGAAGGGGGAACAAAAGCAACCAACATAAATACCTTAATTAATAGAAAGTGATAGGCCAGTGTTTGAACTGCTTCTGGGAAAAGTGTGGTCAGGTTTGCCATAATAAGCCTTTGGACCGAAGTTCAAATTCCTAATGACAGCCATTTCCCTTAACTTTGTGCCACGTAAAAAGCTTGTTCTGTGTCACCACCTAGGTCGCAGATGAACACTAAGGGCCCCAGCACTTGTCCCCTGGTGTGTTGGGTACCCTCTCTTCAGCAGCTGCCTGCTGGCCATCAAGCCATCAGTGGATCACTGCTCTTTGAGCCTGATAGCCCAGATGATTTTCTACTCACATAGCAATCAGATTAGGCAGCCAGGGTCTCCTCAGCTATCAAATGAGAACACTGTGGGAGATAGTGTCAAAAACCTTACCAAAGTCAAGGTATATTACCTCCACGGCTCTTTTCTCATCTGCAGAGCCAGTCATTTAGCTGTAGAGGCAATCAGGTTGCTCAAGCATGATTTGCCCTCGAATGCCTGCCGTGAACACTTGCAGTGCCTGAGTGCAGCTGGCCTCACAGTCTTTTAAATTTAACACCTGCAAACTGACAATCTCAGTCCTGCAAGGCTGTTGAACCCCAAACTGATGTTGAAATGACACAGCCAACACCTGCTGCAATTCGGGAGATCCTAGATTTGTATTTTTTTTTTCAGAGTGCTGTTTCTAGGGATAGCAAAAGACTCTGAAGATCATACTTGCAAATTAACAAGCAGCAACAGAAATACTAAATTCTTTAATATCTCCACATCTCATTCTTTGGGAGTGTCTTTTTATTTCTAAAATCAAGCCTTATAACTAAATAAAACTAACTTGAAACTACTCAGTATTGAAGACAGAAAGTGTTTTTAGAGTCATTCAGATATTCTAAACATTTGATACAAGATGTCTGATTAAAGGCATTTCTTACTGCAATTTTCTGTGATAGATAACAACGGTGCATGTTTGCAAGACTATAGAGCTATACACAATACATTTACAACTGGGACAGTTTTCCAGGTTACATAAAGGTATATCCAAGTAATTACTGTTGGTATTTTTGTTAATGCCATCACTTATTATTAAGATATCCTTAATGGAGCATTTTCAAATTGTTTCATTGTTTCAATTTAAAATAGCATGCTTTGAATTTGTGTCAGAGCTACTTTTTAAGACATGCATTTCTGTCTTTCAGAGGCAAAGAGAAACAGACCAGTAACTGAACAGTAAAGGTCAAAGCATAAATCAATCATTTCACTAATAAGCCATCTTCAAGCTGTACAAGAAATAGAAAAACATTTAGCTTTGTATTCTCTGCACAGACATTTAAGGAGAAACGGCTGAAAGTGACATCTGATTCCCATCAGTCCTCTGAGAACAGGGCTTTAGGATGCTGGATAGCTCAGAGCTAAGTGCTGTAACAGGCAGGTGCTAGGCCAGCCAGCAAACTAGTAACATGCATTTTATGGTGTCAGTTGAAAGAACAGATGTTTAGGTTCATTTGTATCTGCAAACAAATTTCCTATCATCTTCATCTGTTGAAGACATAGAATACATGCATTTTCCCATATTTCTGTTTGTTTGTATTTTTTTTTCTTAAACATTTCTGACCACAGGACTAGGTCACCTGTGCTTTCCTAGGTACACCTGTGCTTTTGCCTCTGGACTCACTAAGGAGATGAAATGGTTGGTTTTTCCTTTTCTATTCTTTCTTTCTGTAAATATGTTTGTTTGCTGCTTTATCTGTTTGTTTTATATAGGTATGTGGACATCCTGAGTATGCAATCACAACTATTTATATCATGTCAAGAAAACAATATTGTACTTAATTCTCTCAGATAGTGTCCTTATCATTCAAAAAATATTATTTAGCAACAGCTGCCACTTTTCAGTGCCTGTGGTATGGGAACACATTCCTAGAGGACAAATAACATGTCATAGTTGGAGAGGAAGGAGAAAGAATAAATGCCAGAATCTTCTCTTTACTAAGTGCATGTGTTGATAAGCAATACCCTTCTTCCACCTCTGAAATTTATGGGCAAAGCTGGATCTTGGAAATCATGCACCTACCAGAAGATAGAAGCATAATATCTCTCTCCAGCTTAAAAGGTAGCTCTCTCTTGCCTGTATGAAAAAGACAATCTTAAGAGGAGTAATAATTAGGTATCACTGATCTGAACTTTTCACTGTTAGATATAAATTTGTTTTCAAGTTCTTTATAATAATACGGTAACTATAAAGAATTTGTCAACTGAGCAAAATTTCTCAAAGATAAACTGTATTTGAAGTCCTTACCTACAGAATTTATAGTCAGGAGATTCTGCCTAGCAGATAAGAAGTGCTGAAAAACATGCTTAACTTCAGTATTCCTAATTTACTGTTAGCTCACTACAGAATTGTGTCTTGGTGCCCGGGGCAGAATTCACTGGCTGAAATCAAAACCCAGCCAGTCCTAGTGAAATAACGCATTTATTTGTTCATTTTGGAGAAAGTTTGACGAAATCAAGTATGAGTAGCCTTTTGCTGTTTTGGAGATATATACTAGGCACTTTGATAATCAGAAAATAGAGTGGTCAATGCAGTAATGGTATTCAGGGGAACATTTCTAGTGACAGACAACCTTAAATGTTTTCAAGAGAACTGAATCTAAAAAGGCTGCAAGTCTACTGCAATTTGGCAACAGATGTGAAAAAAAAAAGCTTGCTTTGTTTGATAAATAACTGGGGTTCAATGATCCACTTCAGCTGTGGGAAGCTGTCATGAAGCTGAAGAGCAGAAATTTGATACAAGAGCAATGTTGTTTTGAAAGATCAATGATGAGAGGAGGTTATGGCAGAATTTCAGCAACCTAATTAGAGATGTTAGTAGTATATCCCAAAGAGCTTGTGTCAGATAAAGAATAGTTTTTTGTANTTTTTTTTTTTTTTTTTTGCAAATGAATTATCCAATAATCACCTGGATGAAGGACTAAGCAGCACAGTAATTAAATTTGTAGATTATTTCAAAATGGTAGGTGTTACAACAACTTATATAGATGGAAAACAAAAAGCCTGTAATGACTGAAAATGAAAACTGACAGTCTCTAGTGAAGTAGGTTCTATCTGGAAAAATGTGAGTGAATGCATAAAAGACTAATGAGAAAAAATTCAACAGGAATACCTGTGGGAAAATTACCTAAATGTAATGTGAAGGTGTAACACTGTTTCAGCATAGAAAAAAAATCAGTTTCATTTCATAAAGTAAAAGATATTGTACACGAGAAACTTCTTTTATTGCAACATGGTGCACTCACTGAATATTGTGTATAGGTCTGAACATTTCTACAGCAAAAATCCAAACTGAAAGGAGTTTACTATAAAGTAATAAAAAGTGCCTATGAAAGAAATTCAAACTTATGAGAGGAAAAAAAAAAAAAGATGTTTGCTTACAGCAAAAGCTTGGATCAATGAAAACTAAGAAAAACTACGTCTTTCTCTAAAAATTTAATGACATTAACATCAAGAAGATTGGGCTATAAAGCCTGAGAAAACGCAGATGAAAACCAGACGGTTTCATTTGCAATTTTGTCACTACCAAATTTTGTGACATCAGGCAAGTCAGATTGCCTTTATGTGCCTCAGTTTCTTCATCACTTCTATAATTATATGAACATTGTAAGAATTTTTTTTCATTTCACAGAGAAGTTAGAAGACTTTAATTAACTAACCTTGATTTAGATTATTTTGAAAATGTAAGAGGAAATATAAAGAGTAAAATGAAAATAAATGGAGTGAAAAAATATGTCTGAGATACTTTTATTTACAAAAGAACAGTCTAGATCTGGGTAGGTTTAACTGTTTGAAAGTTAGCATCCTTGTCGTTCAAAGATTTAGAGATCTGTGATTTATGTTCTCATTTAACACCTAGGATTTCCATCTCCGTCATTCTGGGAAAATGATCTTTTGCATATTCATCCTTCTGTGAATAATCTGTATGAAGCCTTCCTATGTGACTAAAGAGAATTATGTATTTGGTTAAAATATGACAATGCAGCAAGCTCTGCAAAATCTGACTATAAATTTTCTTTTCAGGAATTGAGTCAAATTTCAGAAAGGCTGAAGCAGATGCAGAGTTGAAAGGAAACCCTGTTGTTCAGAGAATGGATATACAATTAATAATGGTCTTTGATAGTGGATAGGTAAGGGATAGCAATTTTCAGACCACATTTATTTAGCTACCGAATTTAATTGCTAAACATGTTTTTATCCTTTCTTCATACCTCACCAAAGAAAAGATGAAGGCATTAACAGGAAATCCTGACAATCCATAAGCATGTTCTATACTCAACAGTTAAAATATTACAGATAGATTGACAGCAGCCTCAGAAATAGTTCTGTTTCTTCACTATCTGTGTGACTAATCTCAGAGGCATGCTTTCACAAGTAATGTGGCCTTGGAAGTGCTCTACTGTCTAGATATTTCTAAACTGATCTCTAAATTCCTTCCCAAATGACACTGAACTCTTTGGAAGCAAATCAGATTATTTTCTTTCCCCTAGTCACACAAACTGGCATCATTACTCCAAACTTTGAGCTGCCCTGGCCCTGGTTTACTTGATACTTAAGTTGGCAAATAAAGAGAAATGAGACTTATTTGAAAGATAACTGCCCTCCAAGGAAGAACAGCATAGTGACATATAGCATACCAAATATGATAAGTATAATAAATAACACTATTGTCTTATTAGAAAATGTGGGCTGTTTCCATTGTAAAGCACAGTGCATCTACATAAAACCTAGATCTATTTCCTGAAGAGACTCCAGGTCAATGCACCATGTGAATGTGATACTCCATTAACTCACACATGTTTTGCAAACAGAAGCTGAGAAGAAACCTTTTAGCTGTTGCAGAACTTGCTGCACTTGTTCACAGATGGTCTATTAGAGAATTTGATAGTGTGCTGTTTTTCTGGGTCGTCTAATGAAGTCTTTTAAACAGACAAAGTGCTAAGGCATTGGTGGGAGTAGTGTCTGGCCCTTTCCTAGGAGCTTGAAATCTGCTATTTCTATGTCACAGCTCAACATAAGCACCTACCTATTGACTACCTCTTTTCAAACTTTCAACCTCCTAGTTTTGTTACTCACTTGACAGTGTTTTGTTCTCATCTCCAAGAGTTACTTGCCATACTGCATGGACAGATCACTCAATTTTCACCACTGTCTTTTTTATCTCTTCCACCCATTTCTTTTATCTGAAGGAGCCACAGTGTATTTTTGATGATTTTACAATCTAAGCCAGTTTAGTTGGTTTTAAGTTGACTGGTGTTATGCATGACCACCACAGTAAGGCGGCCTTGAGGTTGACCCTAAGCTTCAGCACCTACAAGTCTTGGACAATAGGAGTTTAACTGTAACCAGACTACACATGTTTATCATACTAAGGAAGGAAATTTCAAGCAGGGACAATATCAGGTCTGAGTAGCAAAAGGAGATGTTAAATAGGATTTTCAAAAATTCTACACAAGTTTCAGGCAACGAAAACAAAGGTTATTGGCTCAAACGAGTAACTTCAGGCAGTATCTTATAAATCTTTGCAAGCAAAAATAATTTTAATTTTTCATTGTAATTTTGTTGTTTTAAATTCTAATATTTTGATCTAAAAATGTACTTGTTACGAGATGACTTGTTTCTCCCTTTATCTGTGCAGCCTTTAGCCATCAGAAAATTATCTTACTACCTGTAGGTCTAGTAATGATGCAACAATTAAAATGAAAGACCAATATTTATCTCCTTATGTAAAATTAACAGCACTGCACAAACTCACAAGCAATATTATCACCTGAGTCTTAATTTGAGAACTTCAAATCCCCTGTCCAGGGATACCTTGTTTTGCACAACTTCACCTCTGTACTAGGGATGCAAAGATCATCCCTGTAAATGGTTACTGGTTCTGTTCTTTTCCCTCCCTAATGTTGTATATGTTTTTATTCCAGAGATTACGTAAAAAGCCTCTCACATTGCTGCTATTCCAAAATTAAATATGGATTATAGTTTTCCTGACTATGCTTAAAATAGTAAAAAATAAATAAATACAATACAGAGTATCAATAAGGGCATTGTCAATCTGCATATTAACACAGTTTCTATTTAGGGAATTTGCAAAAAGCATCATTAGAGATGCAAATTAAGGAGATTAAGACATTTAGAATTTTTAGTCAAACCAGGAAAGTGCTATTGTCTTTATGCTGTGCTAAGATTGTTTCCTTTCAAGCTGTGCATTTGAAGGCCTAATTACAGATACTTGCATTTGCAGTCTCTTCCCAGTTGAAGAGGAAAAGCAGGTGCCAGGAGGGGGGCAGATTTATGTCCTAGATAATATTCCATAACAACTACAACTCCCTGCTGTTAAACAATCCTCAGGCAACAGCCGCCTACTCCTGTTCATACCTTTAGACAATTCACCAGATCCTGACACTTTAAACAAATAAATCCCTAGGCTGCAAAAGCAGTAAAGCCCTGTGAATTGCCCAGTGAGAGACCTTTGCTGAGGTGGCCCTCTGGTTTCAACAATTACCCATCCTTTCATGGGACTGAGGCCACCATAAAAGTATAGTCAGGTCTCATCTGTCCTTTTCTCACCTCTGAACTTCCCTTCCTCTTCTGCATCTCTCTTCTTCCATGCACCAGATGAACAAAACCATTTCCTCCTAGGTACAGCACTGCAACAGTGATAAAGTTTCAGCGAGCAACTTACTGATGCGTAAGTAGAAAACCAGATCACGCTTGAGAAACGCATCTCTCAGCAACACCGCTACACAAATCACAAACACAGCCCAGGTGAAGGTGAGGATAAGGACTTTCATTTCAAAGGGCTTTTTTTTTGCAAATGGTGGGCACAACATTGCTTTGGCTTGTTGCATTTTATTTCATGCATTAGCTGAAAATGCAGTTGATCCCCATGCAAAGACCTGGCATTACGCTTGCGTATACTTAGGCCCAGCAAAGGCTTTATCCTTGGGCTAAGAACAGAACAAGGATTTCTCTAGTTTTATGTAGCCGTGGATTTCCATGAATATGAAAGAAAGCAGTTCAAAAAGCCAGTCACATTAAGGAAGAGAATGTAGGAATGTAAGATGCCAGAAAATCCAAATAAATCACTATGCTTTTAGGGTTCCCTTTGAAGAGTTGAGCATGATATTATCCTGGTATGTATAGTACTGTCTCTCTGGCTCTGTTGTTAGAACTGATTGATTATTACTTTGAACAAACAGTAATATTTCTTTATTTTCAAAGAATTATGTAAAATTAAAGAAAAAGAGAATTCAGGTACACTCAGATTCCTGAGACCAGTAGTACCTGCTTCCCTGTACAAGGAGAATAGCTGATGAACCATCTGCAAACTTCTTTCTAGATCTCTTTAATTTTCTAAAATCTCTCCTATTTTCATTATATTTTGTGCTGGCATAAAAAGTTGTTGTTGTACAAGGGTATGCAGACAGGTCCTGATCCAGTGATGCCATCTGTAAAGATATTACATGACACTGAAACTGCTAAAAATATTAAAGATATGCCCATATTTATTCAAGGAGTGTGATGCTATTAATGTGGTGGGTAGAAAAGTCTGATGTAGGGTAATTTCTAACCTAAGCCGTATAAATTCTTAATTTAAATTTCCTTAATGTTCACTTGATATTTAAGTTCTCATTGATATACAATTAGACTAGAATGGTTCAGCTTCTATGCCTTTATCTAGACTTAAAATTCAATGTGTGAATAAATAAACCACAACTTTTAGAAGCTGAATACCGATATGCTTACAAGTACACAGTGGCCTTTTAAAATGTCATATCATGTATTCTTTGGTATGAAAAGAGGAAGCTGAATTCCAAATATCGATTACATGTAGGAAAAGGATGTCTCTGGGCATTGAACTAAGAAGCAGAGTAATTTCAAAGCTGTAGCTCTCCACTAGCTGTAGCTCACCAGGCAGCAGATCCTACCTAGCTGGGTTTGGGTAGAGCCCAAAAATGATCCTGAGATGTCTGAGGCTCTGGGATCCATTCTTCATAGCCTAAAAGCATCTTCAGCTCATGGCCTGTACTGAAACTTCATAATGCACTCTAGAAGGTGGGACAAGGTTCCCACTGCAAGTTATTTAATGAGATATTGAATGAATTTATTATTTACTTGTAGGAGTGTCAGGAAAGGTTTGGAGATCCCTACAACAGAAGACACTGAAAAATCCACTCCTTTCTTGGGAGTGTTTCAGATTTGCTGGTAAAGCTGACCAAGAGTTAATATCAGAAACTTGTAAAAATTAAAAATGCAATCCTGATGTTTTTCACAAATTCACAGACCTTCATTGTACCACAAAATATACTATTGGAAAAGATTTGATAATAATTTGCTTCTTCATTTTTAATTGCAACATGAAAATGAAAATAACCTTTAACATTCCTTTGAAATCTTTCAAAATACCTGATTTTACTGAAATTCAAAACTAAATCTGTATAGTGTTTTGTTGATGTGGAATACATATTTCAGCTCCAAATCTTGCTTCTTGCTTTGTGGTGACTGAAACAAGGTGTTTTTTTCAAAAATTGTTTCCAGCCTTTGAAAATTAAACAACCCAGATTGTCTATATTTACTTAGTCTCAATAGCTACAGTAGATTTCCTAGCCTGCATACCTCCACATGCATTCACTTGTTATGCTTTGAAAGCTTGTTGCATTTTGCCCCTTAAGAGATCTTACATGCTCCAAAAACGAGTTCACATCACGCAGAAATCACCTTGTCTTCCACCTACCAAATTTCGGTTCAGCTTTTATATAACAAGCTTGTATCAATTGATGCCTTCCTTAAGCTGCATAAACCTACGAAACTGCTTCATTGTCAGAAAAAGGAAAAAGGAGATAACAACAGAATTGATTTCCTCAGCACAGTTTTAGCACCTGTGCAAACCAGTTGCTCTTATCAGAGTAAAAATTAATTCACACGTTGTACCTATTCACTGATGTTAGCATTCAACAAGTACCTGCTGTTGCCTTTTCCTGGACATGATCTTGCTGAGATTTCATTGACTGAAGATGTCCTACATTTCTGGAATGAATTGTTTTTACCTCCTTCCTCCTTTACTGTGGGAAACCAGGACCTCTCTTGTGGCTTTGGATGGACTGAGACCCGGGCAGAGGGCTCGGCACAGACCCCAAGACCCCTCTGCCCTCGATCTCGAGCCATGGAAAAAATTACCAACTTTATGTGAAGAGTTACAAACCAGGGAAAGTAGAATAAAATGAGTAGCTTATTACTGAGTAGAGAAATAGAATGTTAAGATTTATATGATAAGTGTACAGGGGGGGTCAAGAAGTGTACAGGGGGGTCAAGATGGAGGAATCTGGGCATGTACTGCCCTCCTTCCTTCTTCTTCGTGGCCTCCATCTTCTTGGTGATGTTGGCACTTTTGGATGGGTTTAGAGTAGAAACTCACTGTCTAACATAGGTGATAGGTATTGGGGAATAACTGTAAATAATGTCTACGTAGTTTATAGTATAAAAAGATAATACGGCCCGGAGGGCGGGCAGTGTGCCTTGGACTGGCCTGCTGAGAGCATCTCGGCTGGTCAGGGAGAACATGTTATAGATAAGAAATAATAAACAATGAGAGCAAAAGCCAAGCAGCTCTGACTCTTTCTTCGATCATCTGGCTGTGAAAAAGGACTCTCGGGAACATCCCAGGCAGGGGAATCCTGAGACTTTACCTGTGTCTAATGTTTTCACTATGAGTGTAGCTCCTCAAGAGCAAGGACATCCTTTTAGCTGTGAGTTGATGAATTTCCTAACTCAGAAATGGTGAATGGCTTCTAGATGCTCCCATAATAACATAAAAGAAGTATCAATTTACAGCAAATAATTTCACATAGGAATGTTTAACATAGGAATGTTAAATTAAGAACCTGCCATATATTAAAGAAGAAATATTTCAGGCCTTAAGGTTTGGTTTTCTTTTTATTAAGTCTTGGTAGAGATTCAAAGCAGACTTCAAGCAGCAATGGTGTCCACCATCTGCCTCTCCACCAGTCTGAAGAAGTTGCATCGTTATCCCTCTCAGATTGTTCCTGTAAGTCACGTTCTTTACATGACTACAGTTTAACAGATAGCTCATGACAGTATTTTCGATCCTCTCTCTCTCTGTCCCCCTCCCCACCACCCTTTGCCTGTTCATCTCCTGCTCTATGCTTTGCCCTTCCAATGTCTGCTGTTAATGACAGGTAACTGACCTGTGCACTGCTGAAACACTTTACATTTTAGTACTGTGTCATTCTGAATGCATAAAGCACAAGGGTTACAACGAGAAGAAAATTAAAGGCTTTATTTCTGATAAAGCTTAAAAACCAATATATATGTATCCCAGAGTAAACATGTGATGCGTATACAATAAACACATTAAGCAAAACCATTTCAGTATAACTTTGAAAAGATGGGAAATTTGAAAATAAAGATTTCAATTTATGTAAAAATCTTAAGAAGTGAATGAGTGGGAACTGTATCAGGAATATTCAGAAAAATAATCCACAAAAAACTCATTGTGGAGAATCAGTAAAATTTAGAGTTTCAAGGCATTTAGGAAAACTTCAGAATATTTCAGTAATATAGGTGCCATACATTAAGTTCAAAGTTTTCAGAAACAACACCTGAATGTTCATGCACAGTAAAACAATCAAGAAACACCGCAGTACGGATAATCTAATGGGGTTTGTGTCTTTGTGATCTGTGTTTATTTTACCCGTGTCAGCCCGGCCAGCAGAAACTGCACTTCTTACAGTGATGTCACATTTAACACCAGGTTGGTGGTGACAATGGTGTTACACTAACCAGCTTTGTCAGCCCTCACCAGCACCCAGCAGGGCTGTCCATGCAGAGAAGGATGGCTGCTACTTTCTACCAACATCCACACAGACAAGATTACACCCTGGGAGTCTGGGCAGCATATGTTGATTTTTCCCTCTCAGATGTTGGTATACAATGAGAGCTAATGCAAAGCGAGCAAAGAAGACTTGAGAAGCAATACCTCTTTGCCACATCTTCCCTATCTCCTTCCAGAATTCTGGTAGCTCTGATTTAATGGCAACGGCGAAAATTGCATATATTAGTGGACCTTAATATACCTGCTTTTAAGTTATCTCCAGAAGTATTCCTGTGGCACATAGGTATTTAGGCATATAGCTAAACTTTCAGCAGTAAGATACTTTTACTGCTGAAAGTGACCATCCTCCCAGAAATACTCCCCCCAGAAAAAGTGACAGCCCTCATACTTACTCCTCCCAGAAAAAGATCCACTTTAGTCTTTTTCTTGTAAACCATAAAACAAAGGCAAAAGGAAAAAAAATGAAACTATTTAAAATAAACTCTAAGAAGTCTTTTAGGTAAGCAGAGAAACAGAGACAGAGAATCATTAAATAATTTTTCAGTATTACAGGAACCTTTCATGATACACTAAGTTTCCTTTTAATTTCCCAGTTGTTTGGACACACAGGCAAAAGAATTAGGGAAAGAAGGTCAGCAAAAAGATAACAATGCCTGCTTATAACAGCCAAGAGATTAATCTAAAAAATAGTATTTCTGCATTTAATGAGGGCTGAGGACAACAAATGAGAAATTATAAGGCTACAGTTCCTATTATCCAAAATGCTGACAATATGTATGTATAGCATTTTTTCATAGCTTGGGTTTTATGTACAGTGGCTATTTTTGATTCTCACAGCATGATTTTGTCCTTGCTGTGTGTCAGGTAAGCACCTACCATCAGAGTAAGAATCACGTAGGGGTAAGAGTCTCCATTGGACAATTGCAACAAGACATCAGTATCATGGACTTGTGGCTGGGTCCACTCTGAATTCTATTCTTGTCCACATGCATCTGAAGCATCTTTAATCGCAGGGGGTTTACTATTTGTAAATCAGCAATTTTACTTATGGGTTGATATTTTAAAGGATTGGACACTTATATAACAATTTTCATCATAAAATATTAAAAAAATACACTGTTCAGAGCTTTGTGGAAGATTAAATGCCATTTGAATTCAACAGCATAGTGTCTTTTTTCAACCAGCAAAAGATAATGACTTACTCTCTATAGTGCCTACCTGTCTCAGTATTTTAAATGTCTTTTTCCCTACAGAATACTAAACAAAACAAACAAACAAACAAAAAAAAAAAAAAAAGAGAGGATGACTTCTACAAAAGATGCAAAAAAAAACCCACAGAAGAGAACCACAAAAGTATTTTGGATGTTTCACTCCTTTATTCTGTTCCTTGGGGTGGAATTTATCTGAACAAATGTATAAGTAAGTCCAATGTATAGGCATCTATGTCATAACTAAATACCCTTTCTAACCCATCTAGAGACATATGTACTCCAGGGAAAGATTTTTCCAGACCTATTTGAGGTGTAAACTTTACACTAATGTGACTTGCACCTCTCATTCCCTGTTGACTACTGAGGGAACCTACAGGAACACTCTATATCATGGATATCTAACTGTCAGCAAGGTAAATTCTGCTTTCTGTTACATGGGAAAACCAGCATTTCCCTGCCCTCTCAAAGCCTGTTTGGATTTGGCTACACCTGGACATGTTTTCTAACAAGATCTATTTGAGAGTGGGTGATTGCCCACCTACTCCAGCTCAGGGTAAAAGCTTGTTCTTTGCTTTGCTGCTTCATAAATTTGATGCAGCTGGTTAGAATATTACTGTTCCTCTGACCATTGCACATAGCAAAAGAAACTGAGGAAGAGCAAAGCCCATCCAGATGCACAAAGTGCATTTCCAACTGCAGGGAGTGTGCGGAAGACACCCAATCTCAGAACACTGTCTTTCAGTATTGGACTTGGCCAGGTAACAGGAATTAGCATCCCTGACTGGACACTGTTCTTATTACTAGGCAAATCATTCCTATCAAGGTTTTGTAGGCTTGCCACTTCTCCTCTTTTGGTTAATTAAACAAACAACAAAAAAGTTTTAATGTAGTTCACAAATTTTGACATAATATGTGAAATTGATAAACAGTAATCTCAGGGCAAATCTTACAGGATTAGAGACTAAAATTGTTTGCAGGCAATAGAGGTTTCTCTTGGGCTATCATCAGCCAGCTCTGATAGGATTTTGATCAGGTGTAGAATATTTTATTTTCAAATTTGTGTTTCCTGTCAAATTTAAGGTATGGCATCTCTTATTAAGAATCTCTTTAATGCTTAGAAACTTGTGCCAGATGTCCAATGAAGGCCTGCAAGCCGTTACATGCTACAAGTCAACAGATGTTGCATTTTTTTAAACCTTCTATTTGCTCTAACGTCTGTATTTCGGCAAACACAGAAGTTATGTGGTGTGTTAAACCATTAGATGAATTATATGTAAACTGTGGCCCTGCTACTAGCACTGTTACAGCCAAGCAGTTGGATTTTAAAAACCCACCTGTCCTGCAGTGGATTTTGCATTTGGTGTGAAACTTGTTGCAAAGCAACACTGAAATATTGTAAAAGAAACAAAGTAAAACAAACAAACAAACCACAACCATCTTGCCCAGAAGGAAGCCTCAAAATATCTGGTAATCCAGCTTTGGTATGGAGTAGCCTACATGCTGCCTCAGGCATGCAGCACTAGAATAATGTAATTTATTTGACTTTTCCACACCCCAGAGAAGCCTCCTACCTCCCAAACAGGTCTGTTGAAAAGGCAGTCCTTTATGACTTCCTGCTTGCAGAAACCAAACAACCAAGCCAAAAATCTTCATGTGGAAGCTATAACCTTTTGCTTTGGATACATGGAAAGCAGAGCAGTAAAAAATATCGCACTAGAAGTCCATTCTTTTACCTGCTGACCACGACAGCACCAGTGTACAAATGGCCTTCTGTGTTGCTGTATTCCCCCTCCTCTGCAGAGATCCACAGAGGTCAGTTAGCCTGTAGGCATGAGCTATAGCTCAAAGTAGGCTGGCAGGCTGGGCAGCAAGAGTAGGAGGAAGAGGGAGCAAAGGGCAGGAGACTTACACCAGCCATGCAACTGAACTTCAGTGTATTCTAACTTCAAACACCTCCCTCATTTCACTTTTCACACTTTTTTTTTACCCAAGTTTAATGAGGCTATAATAGTTCATCTCTTTGAAAAGTTCTTACATTGTTGGAAACAAAGTTCACAAAACATTTTTTTTTCAGCTCTAGTATCAAGGAAAGATTCAAACCTGCTATTTTTCTTCAAGTTCTTTCAGAAAGTGTGCAAGAAAACGGAATACAGGGTGTCTGGGATGTTAGCTATTCTTGTAGGTATTATTATGGGAGATCATATGTGAAAACTTCTTTGCTGCCCTGTAATTTACACCACTACTGCTGGTAATGACTGTAAGATATATATGAGCGACACTAATGGGTATGGATCACTGTTCTCCCAG
Source organism: Peucedramus taeniatus (assembly GCA_013400575.1). Classification (NCBI taxonomy): domain Eukaryota; kingdom Metazoa; phylum Chordata; class Aves; order Passeriformes; family Fringillidae; genus Peucedramus; species Peucedramus taeniatus. The sequence continues at coordinate 39,257 of WBNO01021031.1, read as the reverse complement.
ACTGCAAAAGAAAGGAGCACGGGGAATGATGACACTCTATGATAGATCAATGCGGCTGCAGATTGGTCCTTAGGCTATTCAGGTTATTTTCCTTAAAAGGCATCCTGCCTCACACATTCTGCTGAAGGCTATCCATATCTATTCAAGTTCATGATAGCTATTCTTTCACATTCCTTCATTTTTAACACCACTGCTAAGACTGCCAGTGTAATTTTTAATGAGAATGAGGAGACATCGTGTCTTTTATCAGGTTCAGATCTACTTAGCTTAAATTAAAACTCTTTGTTATATTTTTTCCCTATGCTAATTCAAAGGATTAGTGAGAAAATGTCACTGAACAGCTACTTGTCTCCTCATTAACATTCATGACAAAACCTTCCGGCCAGGCTGGTTTCAGTTGCTGATGGAGCAATACTTAAAAGAAATTGGCTTGTGTGTGAAACAGCTGCTCAGCAATGTCACTATGCAAGGGAATTGGCGATAATAAGATGATACTATTACAGCTACACTGGGAGCATAATATATTTTAAGCTGCTTTGAGGTATACTGTGGAGGTCCAAGAAGTGGAGCATGATTACTTGTCTGTTGTTAGGAATAGGAAACAGTTGATCATTAAGTGTCTGCTTATATGGGTTAGTCTTGCACAAAGACTTGACATAAGAGAAAAATTTGTATCTGCTGGTATTCTTCACTTCCTGTGTGTTTCCTATCTGCTGGAAAGGCTTTTTGTTTCTTTTCCTAGTGTTTGGAAGGGTATGTATGTCCCATTGCTGAAACAGGTATTGCACTCTTTGCTAGGACCATCGAGCACTTGTTGCTTCATAGGAACTTTTCTAATTTCAAGGCTTTATTTATTTGGCAAGATTCTTAGGAGAAGATTCTGTGGATCCTCACACACCTATTAGTGAAATTCCAGATACTGATTTTGCTTGAAATGACCATCCAGTATGTCAGTGCAATGACAAATATGCAATATGATGGTGGCAATACAAATGTAAACATCTGCACATAAGGCTCAGCCAAGAAACAACTGGCAGCTGGCATTATGTTGTGTAGTGACTTATGCTAATGCACATCACTCGTCTAGAGTGTGGAAACTGAATGAAAAATTATATTGTCAGATCTTTAGTTCTGAGACATCTTTGAACCTCATATACTATGAGGAATAAATGAGTCTAGAAGAATGGAGCAGTAAAAAGTCCCAATACAGTGACAGCCCTTTAGAAATGTGGAGTACAAATTAATAAGAAATGAAAGATTATAAAGGGCTTCAGGATGCAAGAACTGATAGGCAGTTAAAAGAAGGGTATAATTTTTCTGATCATAGATGTTACTAAATCATTTAGTAATTTCTAAAGTTCTCTGTTACAAATTTCATCTTTAGCTGCTATTGCTTTTAATTATGACAGAAATGTATTTCTTGTAGAGATTTGGAAGTACCACACTTCAGGTGAAACAAAATAAAAAACTGACACAGAAATTATGTAGGAACATTGCCAGCAAGCTGAGGGAAGGGAATCTTCATCTCAGCTCAGCACTGATAAGGCCACACATGGAGAGTTAGGCCCAGGTCTTCATTCCCCAGTACAAGAGAGATATGGACACACTGGCGCAATCCAAGCAAAGGGCAGTAAGATGATGAGGGGACTGGACTACCTAACCTAAAAGCAGAGGCAGAGACAGTTGAGACTGTTCAGCCCAGAGAAGAGAAGGCGAGGGGATCTCATCAATGTGCATAAATATCCAGTGGGCAGATATATAGCCCAGTGACAGCAATGGGTACAAACTAAGAAAAACAAAACAAATCAGGAAATTCCGTGTAAACACAAGAAAACACTTTATTGTGAGGATGGTCAAACACTGGGACAAGTTGCTTGAAGGTGCTGTGCAGTCTCTATCCATGGAGATATTAAACATATGGCTGCACATGATACTGGGTGACCTGTGATAGCTGAGCCTGCTTGGAGTAGGAGGTTTGACAAAGCCTCTCCATCACATCTCAGCCACGCTTGGATTCTTTGATTCCGTGTAAAAACGTTTGTCTCATCAAAGGCTAAAAAGACAATGATCAAGTTACAGCAGATTGAGTTTCCTATTAGATTACACCATGAGTAGGAATCTGGGAAAAAATCCTGAAAAGGAAAACAGATCTCAAATTGCCTCCCAGAATGGAAATCATAACATCATATCTATGCTTAAGTTATCATATCTAAGCTCTATGGTTGTGGGGCAGAAAACAAATTAAGAAAGATAAGGCTTATGAAGGTCAGATCAAAATTCTAAAGAGTTCACATACCTCTGAAAAGTCTTATGTTGCAAAACTTAGTATCATCTTAAGATGCCTAGTACAGCATTTAAAAAACCCTGTAAATCTACAAGACATCCCTTTGATGATCTTTCAAGAGTTTTCAAAATTATATGAATGTCTGAACGAAAAAGAGCTTGACAGCAACTATAGTTGAAATTAACTCCTCAAGGGAGCAACACTGATATCTATCTCAGCATTACTTAGATATTCATATATTCTTTTATTGCTTACATATGCTGCTCTTGACAAACACAGGTACTGTGCAAAACTTCCATAAAATCATCACAATTGGCTGTATCTATTTTGCTATTTGTGGTGTACTAGCATTAAATGGCAGAATCATGTATCAGAATTCCTTTATGCAATCACAGTACCAAATTAAAAAACAACCGAAAAAATGGATTATACTTGAACAGTTAAAACACGGACCTTAGCTATCAATCTTAATATTGCTTTATACTGAAAAGCATCATCGCATTTTAAACTGCAAGAAATCTAGCTGACTTTACACTGAAAGTCTATTAGGTGAATATATTTTTCCATTAATGTCTTTGCCCTTATGGAAAGAAGCAGTTTTTCCATACAAGTGAACAAATTTAGAATAGCATTGAAATTCTGAAAGCATACACAAAGTTCAAATGCTCTCTGATAAGACATCACATTGCAAATTCCCTTTAAAACATCAATAATAAGATAGAAGAAACAACTTAGTCTTTTATTCCAATTTTATTCTGTGGAGCAGATCCCAAAGGGCAGTATTTACACCCAGTCAGGAACTTTAAGCCATACCTTATCATCAGTATTAAGACACAGAACTTCAGATTACTGAAAAAGCTGTAATGTCCTTAGACTCAATGCAATACAGAAAGGCCTGAATTTGACAAAGATAAGCAAAGTGCTGTCTGAGCTCTGTGGTCAATGAGCCCAGCGTTTTCAGTGTGCTGCATGGTCACTGAACACCAGTGATCACCCCAGTTTCCTTCTAGAAAAAAAAAGCCCTGTGCATGCCATAGATGGTTTGAAATGTCTATTCTCCTTGCACACTTGTCTCATAATACTACACACAACTTCCAGATTTTTTTTTTGATCCTTTGAAGACAACTAATTTTTTTTAAATCCACAACATAAAAAAAAAGTACACTTTCACATTAAAAAGGGAAGTCATCACAATTCAGAGCACTGCACAGTGCTCTGTGCTACTACCTTCCAAGGATATTGTCTAAACTACATTAGCATCTGATCTGCTGGAGACTTTCCTCCAGTTCATCTTCATATTATACTTTTTCCATTCCCTTTTTTTATAATTCATTTTTTCTTCTGTGTCACATTGAGAGAATCAATATTAGGGAAAAAAAGTCTTTAATTGGATAATAATACAGAATTACCCTAAGGAGTTAGAGACATCTTCACTTCTTTCTGAATGGGACCGAAGAGTTTTGAAGCAAGCTTCCAAATTCAGAGATAACACTTCCACCATTCTCCTAAATGTGTGCATATGATCCATTACCTGGGGTTAGCCAGCTTTACACACCTATTTGCAGGCTTTCCACCTACACGCAGCTCTGCAATTCTCTTTGCAATTCTGATTTACACCTCTTAATTCCAGAACCTTTTCAACTTACGCATATGCAGAAATGTTCAGGGTGACACTTTCAACAAAAATACAGATTTCATATTTAGATAAAACCCTGATTTAAAAATATGAACACAACCATAAAAATAGCTTAATGTTCAGTATCAAACACTTAGCAAATTGTCACACCATAACCTTGATCTTGAAAAGATCTTATCAAGGCTGATCAAGGAAATAAAACCCTCAAACTCTTCTTTTTTGTTCTTTTTAGGTAGAAAAGATTTGTTCGATACTGCTTAAGTGGTTTGTATGATAATCTCTCTCAAACACAACTTGAGGCCTTAGTGTTTGGAAGCCAGAAGCCCTCTTCGAGCCTCTGTACATCACAAGAAAATCATGCAGGAAAAAAAACAACAGCCTTAAGGCTATAAAAAGGCAGACTACACAAATACTACTCCACAATAACAAAAATCATGGGAGATCCACCGTTCATCTTGCAACAGTGAACATAATTACAAGCCTAAATTTTGCATTTGAAACTAGGAGACAAAAATTATAAACCTCTCTATGCATATCTAATATCTTTTTTCAACATTAGCCAAGCCTGCAGGCACTTAACAGTCGGATTCTTGATGTCATTGTAATTAAAGGCAATACTCACAAGGCTGATAAGCATACCAGCTGTATATTAACCCTTATCTTAGCCAAACTGACAACTGCAAATGTGATATCTAATTGTAAAGTAAAGAACATTGGAATTTATTATGGATATTATGGATATTATGGCTTTTAAATCCCATAACCTTGAAAATAAGTGAAATATATCCAGCCTACCGTCAAACTTCTTGTGTCGGGATACGAAAGTCGTGCGTACAAAGTGACTTGTCTCCTCCACTAAGTTTTCAAACTCCAGTTTGCTCTGTTGACTTAACTTGTCCTCCATTTCTGAGGTGCAGCATGTATATTCCTGAGGGCAGATTCTCAAATGTTCCCCTGGAATCACAAGAAAAGAAGAAATTAGAAATATTTGAATACAGATAGAAATGTGCCAGAACCAAAAAATACATGATGGGTCTTCAGTTTTGGTGGGCTACCCAGGGAGCTCTTTAAGTCAAGCCTTAAAGAGCTTGACAGGAAACATCTTCAATTTGTATCAACAACTTTGCTATAGCTGGGCACTCCTCACAGGGGAGAGGACACACACTTTGCAGAGTTATTTTGACGCTTCAAAAAGTAAAACTGCCTCACACCAAAAGTATTCTCTCACACTGAAGAAGCCTTCCAAATTTACTGAAGCATACTTAAAATTTGAAAAACAATTGCTTGCTTTCTGTTTCTATTCAAATTGCCTGGAGAAATACCTAGTGAGATGACCAATTACAAGTCATTATATCTGCCAAAAATTGCAAAACAGAAATTATGCATTTGTTATCAAAACCTGAAGAGCAGAAATTATGCATTTTTGTAGACAGGTCCCACTTGTCCAAGTGCACCAAAACATTGGTCCCTTCTCCCCTTCCTTCCCCTCTTCTTAAGTGTATTTTAATGATTGTGTTTGGGTTTTCTTGGGCAGCATTTCTTGTCAGACTGAGCAAGTGCTCTGCTGAATAGGAGAAAGCAGTGAAGAGTTTAATTAATGCTTATGTTATATGGAAATGCAATGTAAAAGGTAATGAAAGCCTCTTATTTAATTCAATAGATTTATCTCTTGAAGCACTCTGCCAGTTCTTCTGACAATATTGCTTTCTTCAGTACAATTTGCACGTGGAAACCAATTCTTCAGCTCATGAAATTAAAATGCTCTGTTATTACATGAAATGTGAATTTCCAATTGACACTGTACTAAGGGTGTCAGAAACATTTAGCTTGGTTTGTACAAAGGCAGAAAATTCTACCGTTTCCTCTTGAGAAATAAAGAGAATGATCTGCCTGTATGATTAAAGTTACTTGTAAGGCAATGAAAACATTTAGCTTTCTGTACACCCAATCCTGATTAAAAATCCCTCTGCAAATCTCTTAAAGGTGCAAATAAAATGATATACAAAGCCCAAGGGTTAAATAAATACTGGGGACCTGATTCTCATTTATACTGAGGTTCCTTTCTACCACTGCTGAGCCATAAAGAAGACTTAAATGCAATTTATACCTACTTTAAGGCTGCTTTTCACCATTCTTATTATGTAGTGAGGAGAACCAGGCCCTAAGTTTTATGCTTCCCAGGGGTATAATACATTTAGCTGCTGCATCATTTTGAAGACAGCATCAAAAAGAGGTTTGCACATGCTTAGAATAAACACTATCTTGAATTTGCCCTCACCTTATTCGAATTTATGTTTCAGTTCTCAAATGAAGTCTTTTAACTTGAAATTTAGTCATTCCTCAACCCTGACTCCTCACCCCATCTTAATTTGTTTTTTCTGCAAGAGTTTGTAATATATGAATTATAATGCCATGAGGTTTCTTTTAGCAGTCTCAAGACTTTTTAAATGCTCACAGCTATACATCTTCAGAAAGGATCATTTTATTATGATCAGTTACTGTTTGGCAGTACTACCTACAAGTCCCAGTCATGTCCAAATGAACCATGACATAAAAATTTGTATAAAACTGGGAAAAAATTATATCCCATGACCATCAAAATATTGTAAGGATTGTTTCCCATGTCTGCTACACCCTCCCACCACAAGAAATTAATTCCTCTCCATCCTCAAAGTCACACATCCAAACCATAAACAACACATACAGGGACTGGTGAGCCAGCTGCTGTCAAACATAAAAGATAGTGGCAGACTAATGTTTTCCTTACCCTCTACATCTCTGTCACATTAAACTGCAACTATTCAACAGGTAAGGGAGGTACCATAATAAGAAACAATAAAGGTTATTTCAGTAACAGTAATGTGAGTTTTTATTAGATGTCAGAAAGACAAGTAAAGCTGAAATATTGTGTCATTAGAAGCAGTGCTGTGTGCTTGATTAAATAAAAAAAATACCCCATCCATAATGTCTGCAACCCCCTTTCCTCAATAAATCCAGGTTTCTTTCCTTATTGAAAATACCTACTTTCCCAGTTCCAGTCAGAGTGGTAGTTTATGGTTTTTATTATGATAATGTCCTCTGGTGCCATTGCAGCCGAGAATTTTTATAAAATTCACTTTTCTTTCCTCTCTTAATCTAAACTTCTTATTCTTTTTTAGTCTGGTTCTGTTTGTTTCTCAGAATTGTCAGGCTATAAGCTGGCCTAATGGTAATCATCATGGCACTGTGCACAGTAAGTAGCAGCCATGAGTCTAAATTTTTTAAGACACTATATTATGCTGAGTATTATGACTAAATTCTATTGAACAGTCATTTTTGGAGGAGTAACAATTTTTTTTTTCCTCTGATTTATTTAGAGTCTTAGTTTTGCTTTGCTACAAAAATTATTTCTCACTTTGCCGGATACAGACTCATTCAGATTCCTAGTGCATTGTTTTCTTTTACATATATTTTCATTAAGTTTCTTCCTTTTAATTCACTGGTTATTCCTTCATTCATGAGGCTCTTGACTGTAGAAACTCACATTAATCAGAAACACTCACAACTTCTACATTACCTCATTGACTTTTTCTCCCAACAAAATGTCTTCCTAAATTATCTACACCATTCACCCACACTCAGCACAAAAATTTTGCTGTACAGTAATGAACTTCTTTAAAAACACATTTTTAGTTCTTCTCTCCTCCCTGTCCATATATTCCCTGCATTTTTGTAGAAAGAAATAATAATGGAAATATTGTGCTACTTTTCATATTCTGTTTCAAGATTTTTGCTTCCTTCTCTTTCTTGCACTGGAGGATCAGGTCTTCTACTTTCTAAGTAAAAGAAAAATAATTTTCCATTGGTCCACACCAACTGAATCTTTGTATGCCTAAGATGTTCAAGCTAATTTTGTAAAAATAAAGCTTTTAGAAATTTTTGCTCATAAGCCCTGCAATGTTTATACTGACCATGACTGGCTGCGGTTTCCAGAAGTTCATAACTTGGACAAAAGCTCATGTGCTTTCCTGGGAATGGAAAGGGAAACTCTCTGACAAAGTAATTTCTGTATGCTTAATCTTTTTTTTTTTTTTCCTTTTTAAAAGCATGATGATTCTCATTTTGTGCTTGTTCTTATCAAACCTCCAACTAATGTTAGAATTGCCAGGTTATTAGTTCAGTCCTGGTTAAAAAAAAAAATAAATGGACGCACTTTCCTTAGCATAAAAGTAGGGGGTTTGTTTGTTGGCCTTTTGTTGTGTTTTGCTGGGGGGCAGGGGGTGTGTGTGTGTGTGATTTTTTTGCTGTTTGGNTTTGTTTTTTTTGTTTTTTGTTTTTTTTTTTTTTTTTTTTTTTTTTTTTTTCTTTTTTTTTTTTGTTGTTCTTAGTTTGGATCATTTAAATTAAGGGGTGTGTGCTTTATTTTGGATTTTTTTTCTTCTTTTGTGCAAATCTGTGACCTAAGAGGCTGGTTTGGATTGGAAATAACTCTGCAGGCTAATTTGATTGTGCTTCCTGATTTTTTTGAATTGGATCATTTACCATTTGCATTTTGTAAAACATTGTTCTATTACCATAGAAAGTGTTTAATCACTAATTTGTGTATTTACACACCTCAAGTATTTTGCAGGCTGAAAATGTGCTCATAACTAATGTACCAGTTCTTGCCCTGGGAAACTCCATATGGTCTAGGTTCTTATGCTAATTTTAGCAACGATTTTTATGGCACAAGTGGCATTGGTTATAACTGACTAGTTTTTCCTTTTTGCAAATGGTGTCTCCCCAAACAAGTTTGACACGAGTGTAGTTACACTGTACCAGCATTCTGCCAGGCTGAACAGCTACTAATTCAATATTCCCAGTGACCTACCACAACTCTTCTAACCACTGCTTCCAGCTGAAGATGCTGACCTACATATCTCTCCTCATGTGGCTTATGTTATATAAATCAAATCAATTGCCTACTACAAATTCAGCTACCAGTATTCAATTTCAGTTTTATTACAGCTGTAATCTCACACCTGCCTTCACATGATCCAAATTGGCAAGTTTTGCAGTTGAATTTGGCAATCCTGCTAGCAATGCTGCTTTGAAGTGTGATAAAGCAATTTATAAAGCACTTGTTTTATATTCAGATGTATTGCTGTTTGGTGTCCTTAAAATGTGCTACAAAACTCAGAAGTCTTTAAAAAATCGCAACTTACAGCTCTCAAGCTGAATAAATGCTTTTGCTGCGTATCAAAATGCCGGAACTGATCTGAGAGTGGTAGAAGAACTGCTTGCAGAAGATACAGTCTGAAGGATCAGTAAACCCTATGGAATATAACATTACCCTTAAGAATTTAACCACCAGGTTCCCTGAACACATTGGTTACATTATTAGAAATGGATGTATTATCACATAACATATTTATTATCAGGCAGAATTTTTTATGGGTCATGTTGCAAGTTTAGCAATTTTGGAAGCAATTCTTTCTCAGGCAGTCAAAATTTTATAGTTCCTATCCTAATCATAAATTTAAAGCTCTGATAGTGGTCTGTTCACAGAGTGGTAGGGCTAACTGACTGGGGAGAATAGAAACAGTCACCATCCTGCTTCATAAATCCAGCAATGAATAAAAATTATTAAATAAAAGGGGTAAATTAAAGGTGTGCTTTCAAACTTGCTCACCTTGTATGCATCAACAGAGCCTAAAAGAAGAAAAGGTAGCTCTACATTCTTCATCGTCCAGGTTACATTGCTGTGATTTGGCTTTGTCATAAGCCAAATGACAAAGCCAAATATCTTTGAAACCATTCTCTTATTAGCCAACCATCTCTTTGAAACTTAAAATACTTATTTCAGACCTGCTCATATTCTGCTATTCGTGGAGAAAGCAGTGGAATTTATTATTAACAGTATGAGCTTTAACAAAGGCAAGTATCTAGTTCTGCACCTGGAACAGAACAGCCAAAGAGCCCAGTACATGCTGACACCTGTGTGGCTGTGGAGCTGCCTTGCTGAAAAGGATGGGGGCTCCTAGTGGACACCCAGCTAACACAAGTCAACAATACCCTGCAGCAGCAGATGTAAATCTGATACTGGGTTACATCCCCAGGGGCATTTCTAGAAGAGGTAGAGACATGATCATCCCACTATACTCAGTGCTTGTCAGGCTGCACCTGGAGCACTGTGCCCCATTTTGGTCCCCGCAAGACAAGAAAGATGCAGACTGGAGAAGGTCCAAAGGAACATCATGACAATGACCAAAAGACTGGAGTGTAAGGGAAGACTGAAAGAGTCAGTTTTTTTTTTCCCCCTGGAGAAAGAGAAGGTTCAGGTGGGACTCAATCAAGGAATTACAGCACTTAAAGGGAAGGTACAAAAAGGATGGGGCCTCTCTCTTCACAAGGACCCACACAGAGAAAAGCGGCAAAAGATACAAATTGTACAAGGAGAAGTTTTACCTTGGCATATGAAAGAAATTTCTTAAGGTGAGAACAGTCAGTCACTGGGACAACCTCCCAGGGATGTGGTGGATGCCTCACTGCTGGAGGTTTTCAAGATTTGATTGGATAGGGTGTTAGTTAACCCTATCGGGGCTCCCTTTCCCTGAGTACCTGAGACCAGATGATCTGCCAGGATTCCTTCCTATTTCAGCATTCTGTGGTTCTGTGATTAGATACTTCTGAACTTCCTACTTCTCAGAATTATAAAGGACTGGAACCTCTTGACTTCTGTTTCTAAGTTAACATTTTCCACCCAATTTTCTATATTTTTTATTATTTTAAAAGATTATTTAAAAATGATGATTGATCGAGTTGAAAGAAAAACCTCATGCAAACTTTAACCTCTGCCCACTGTTTTGAGATTTGGATCATTTTCAGTATGGGTAATGATGTTTCTGAATACCTACTTTTTGAAGTTTTCAATTCAAGTTCTGTGGTGAAATCAGGAGCATAGGAAACTCTTAATGATCACATTAGAAATATTCTATAAGAGAAAGCTATACTTCTCCATACACTTACACCATTCTGTCACACATCTGCTAAAAGAAAACACTGCTGTAGAAGAATTTGACTGACAATCATCTTTAATTTGAAAAAAAAAAAAACAAAAACCAAGCAGCACTATTATGTTCTCTGCATTAACTTTTTTAGCAGTTAAAACTAAATTAGAAACATGAATTTTAGCATTTCAGGCGATATTCAAGCAGCAAAAATTAAAATATCATTTTGTTGGACAAAATCCTGTTCTCTAACCAAAAAGTCCTAAGGCTCCTTCTGACTTTGTAATTATCTTCTCTGTGGGGTACAACAGCCCTGCAAGCAGCCTCTGTAAAACTGCACCTGACATTCAAGTCACAGATTGAACTTTCCTACTCAAACTAAAAGGAAACAGATTATGTTTTAAATTAATTCCATCGTAATATTGGCCTGACAAGTGATGACAGGAGCAATATTTGCACAGAAAATGACAGCTGGAGGAAGGGAGGGAAACTTGTCTGCAACACACAGATCGTGCCATCAGACACAGCTCTCCTAATTTTAATCAAAGGAACATTGAACTTGAAAACCTTTTATGTCTGGTGGACTCCAATAAACCTGTGCAACTACCCCAAGAATAAAACTGACTCATTTGTTTGCCTCAGAACTCAAATCATCTTTGCTCAGATTCCTTTTGTTCCTTGATTTCTTCGAGGTCAATTAAAAAATGAATGCCTTCCAAACGGACTGATAATTAGTTAACAGTCTCTTCATTACAGGTCCCACAGGGAACATTCATTTACAAGAAGCCCTGACCCTGTTGTCCTTGGGAAGATTTGAGTAGTAAGTTACTGAAGCTGAGGCCAAGGCAAACTTGTTCAGACTAAGACTATACAGATGCTAAAGAAAGAACTGAAGTCCCTTGAGTATTCCTAACTTAACTACTAGAAGCAGTACCACTACTCCAACGCTCAGGATCATTTTATTTTCCAAGCATACACAGTCAGACAAATTGTTTTTTGATAACACAGTTTGTGAGAAGAATCTCTAGTTACCTCTAGGAGAGTGTATTACTGGCTTTGTGCTCAGTGCCTTGTGGAAAGCAAACAGCAAGGCTGTGATTCAGCACCAATAGTTTCATCACCTCACTGGCTACATGGCTGCAATTTTCTGATTTCAAAGCATGCTCCCACCTGGGAACAGCAGCCAACTCCCCCTCCCCCTGCATCGATTTTTGCTGTTTATTATGTCCCCTACTATAATAGCAGAAATATCTTATATAGCATTATAGTGAGAAGTAGAATACAAGCAGCACATTGCTTTACCATGACCATGAAACACAATGCAAGGCAGGCTTTAAATTTAATCTGCCCCCAGAACTACTTTATGATTAAGATAGCAGGATGAGATTGTACACATTCATGTATTTATAAAGATTTTAATCAACATTCTTCATGTAAAACTGAAATCCAAAGATGTGATTGAAGCACTTGGTGTATCAGAGACAGATTTACACCATTAGGTCACATACCCCCTGAAATACTGTTGCAGTAGGAGAGCATGCTGGGCTTAGCTTCCTGGGACTAACTGGGTGGGCTGTACTGCCCAAACCAATCCTTAAGATAGTTATACCATTACTAATATACATACATCAAAGGTTGGAGCTGAATGGGATACAGTCATGCCATTTGATTGAACTGTCAAGAGTATTTTAAAGCTACACAGATCCCTTGCTAATCACTGTATTGTCATGCATAAAATCCATGTTTCTAAAATACTAAACTTAACAACAAGTATTTAAGAGCCATTAATCAAAGTGCTCTCCTCTTATTCTCTTATATTGATGGCTTCAATCAGCCCAGTGAAACCTTTTTGTGCTACCATTAAACAGATTAATCTACATTTTTGTCTTCTGATTAATAATGACATGCTTTCCTGCAATGCCAATCACAGAAACAACTCAGGAAGACAAACATGATAAAGTTGAGCTGGTCATAAGTCATAGGCTGTAATGGATATGCCAGTGGTAAGACTTTGGTGCCTCTGCCATAAGCTCTTTATTGAAATATTTTTCAGCCTCATCCCTTTCTTAGTTCCTTCAGGAAAAAGCACAAAAAGGGAGGCTAAAATTTGTTAATATCCGAGAGTCCTGTTATCATACTGACTCAAGGTCTACCCATGAAATTTAGGGCCAGAAATGCTGGCATTTGTCCTTTAATTTCTGTTTGGAGCCAATCACTGTGAAAAGCAAAATACCTCTACCAGCTAGTTCCTACGTATTAACCTTACTGTGACACAAGCTGGAAGGCAAGAAGCAAAGCCCCTTCTCCAAGTTTGTGTCTCTTTGACTTTATGAAGGATAGGGGGAAAACATTTTTTTTTCTTTTTTTCTTTTCCTCCAGAGAAGCATGCTAAGAACCTATCAACAAGTGTAATGGCCAAAGAAATCACTCAATGCAAGAGAGGCCAAATGCTGCAAAAAACAATGTCCTGTTACCCCCATGCAGGAGTTCTGTGGTCTGTGAGCCAAATTTGGTAAAAGTTTACTTGTCCCTGGCTTGGTTCTGCAGATCCAATCGCTGTTACAATGTGAGAAAGTCTCTGCTAAAGCCAAATAAGTTACTGGAAACAATGCACAGACAGAATTGTGGGAGATTCGAGAAGAAAACTACTGCCATGGGAAGGTGTAAAATCCTACAGGAAAAAAAGCGATGAACTGGCAGGCGGCAATGAAGCAACAAGGAAAATCAGATAATTCTTGACCTAAATGATGACTGCATGAACACCTGAGAATTATCAGGTGACTTATCACTACAGTAATCAATCTATTGCTTGGCCTCATAGCTCATTGGTCCTAGTTGGATATGCTCTGCAGTGACTCTGGGAGCCTTGACTCCCAGGGGAAAAGCTTCCCCAGCTGCTGCTCCTGATCGGCCAAGTAGAAGAAGATACCACAGCATGTGGTTGCCTTTTTATGCAAGTGGCATCTCCTTCATGTGGGAGGCTCTCAGAACTACACAAATAAGTATTTAGGTCTTTCCTAAAGGGGCAGAAGAGAATGTCCTATGACTTCCCACAGTAAATCTTATGCAAGTAAGGAATTCAGACAATTTCTGCCCACTCATAAAAATCAACGCTGCTGAAATGACTCTCCTTCAATAACAGAGGATACCAGCTGACACAGGAGGAAAAAATACAGTACAGATGTACTCAGATCCACACTCTCAGATCCACTGAGAATGTGCCAGAGGGAAGTCCTCTCATTTAAGATTTTTTTTTTTCCTATTGAGTAGGTACTTTTAGACTGTTTTGATTCACTTATGTGACAAATATAACTCCATGGAACTGAAAATACGTGTTGGAGCGTGCATAAAAATACTCTGAATTACAAAGCTTCTAATTATCAATATGAAACGAAGGTTTCTCACTGCATATTGTTAACTATATCATGCAAATAGAAATTCTATATAACTAAAACCATGGATAGGCAAACCTTTTATGACTATGCAAGAAATTCTGAAACATTTTCAATAAATTGTATTTTCTTAGGAATTTCAGGGTTCAGCAGTGAGGCCTGACATTCTTGAAATCCTGTTCATTGCTGCTTTCAGATTCTCATTTTCAATAACTTGCTGTCACATCTTGAGCCTGGGCAGGGTGTCCAGGTCCTCCCATCTTTCAGACAAGCTGGACTCATTGGCATTCTCTAAAGAGGGAGTGAGCTGGTGTGTGTGTGACTAAAGTTGTCTGGGGGGGAGTGGGTTTGGACTGAAGGTGGTTCAGAAAACAGTGCTGTCACTCTTCAGCAAAATTTGGAAAGTTCTGAAGGGTTCCTGAGCACGGATACATGGTTTCTTTTCTGCTACAGGCCCAGTGCTTTCTCAGAGCTTGCCAATTTTCATAACCCCTGAGGTTTCCACATTATAGAAGGTAGAAATTCTCTTAGCTACTGGTCCATGTCAAGTTCTCAAGTTTCACTCCCTTTCCATGTGCATCCAAGGGCTATAGCTATATCCCTCAGCAAAAAGGACCAGCCATTGATACATATGGTTAGAGGAGCCTGCAGCCATACTTCACAGGGAAAATTCCCTTTTATGCACCTTCAATTTTGGGTGAGGGCTTGAGCTAATTTCTTAGCCCATTTTCAAACAAAGATCTTGACAGGAAGGATTGTTGCTTTGCTTGACTTTAGGATCCCTCTGCTCTAGAGTGAGATCTGGACAGGCAGGATCGATGGGAAAGGCTAATTGTAAGAGGTTCAACAAGGCAAAGTTCCTGCACCTGGGTCTCAGCAGCCCCACTCACTGCTACAGGCTAGGGGCAGAGCGGCCAAAGAGCTGCCCATTGCAAAAGGACCTGGGGGTGCTGGTCAACAGCCAGATGAACATGAGCCAGTGTGTGCCCAGGTGGTCAAGAAGACCAGTGGCATCCCGGCCTGCACAGCAATAGTGTGGCCAGCAGGACCAGGGCACACATTGCCCACTCATAGTCAGCACTGGTGAGGCCACACCTTGAGTCCTGTGTCCAGTCCTGGGTCCCTCACTGCGAGAAAGACTTTGAGATCCTGGAGCATGTCTGGAGAAGAGCAACAGAACTGATGAAGGCTCTGGAGCACAAATCCTATGAGGAGTGGCTGAGGGAGCTGGGGATGTTTAGACTGCAGAAAAGGAGGCTCAGGGTAAAGTCTCAACTATTGCCTGAAAGGAGGGTATAACAAGGTGGAGATCGGTGTCTTTGCCTAGGTAACAAGTGACAGGACAAGAAGAAATGGCCTAAAGTTGTGCCAGGGTAGATTTAGATGGATATTAGGAAAAAAATTTAATGGTAAGTGTTGTCAAACCCTGTAACAGGCTGCCCAGGGAAATGCTTGAGTCGCCATCCCTGGAGATATTTAAAAGATGTGCAGATGTGGCTCTCAGGGCTTTTTGGTGGCCTTGGCAGTGCTGAGTTATCAGTTGTTCTCTCTTCATGATCTCTTCCAACATGATGATTCTAACAATGAATTACAGAAGGGTACTTCTGAGGTCCTGGCAGAGCAGGCATGACGTTGTCCTTGACTTTAAGTGGTTTCCCAGCTTGAAGGAGGATACAGGGCAGGTGCATCCTGCACTGCTGATGCTGCAAGCTTGGCAATGGAGGCAGTGTAATGAATGCAGTGAAACAGGAAAACCTGTTTGCTACATCATGGTGTTTTTTCAATCAATATTTTCTAGCAGAACACTGTTTGCTCTGAAAAAACTTTTAGCTCACTAAAATTAACAGAAACTATGCTTCCGTAATATCATCCAGCCACCGCAATCACTGCCAAAAGAAAAAAGAAAGCTTTTTAGAGGATAGCAGCTTAGCCACAACAATTTTCCTTTTCCACTATTCCCAATAGTGTTTGAGATCATATCTACTGTTAGCCCTACAGAGTGGGCATTTTGTTTTTTGTTCATGTGGGACTTCTTGTTTTGGTTTGGCTTTGTTTGGGTTTTTTTCCTGCATTTAGACACAAAATGAGTCTGAATGATTTCTTTTTAGCTTTTTTTTATTATTGTACTTCTGTCAACACCCTCTATGGACTATGATAATTGGTAAGGGTCAGGGTCTTCAAAATCAATAACTGAATGTTCCTTGCTCTTCAAGTGTTTTAATGTTAAAGGTTTGACCTTTATGATTAAAGATCAGCTTGAAAGGAAATCCCTATCTCTGTCTGAAGTCTTCTCTTATGTTATGACATTTTTGAATGGACATTTTTGACTGTGTAAATTAAAAGGCTTTGGTGCACTTTTATAGACTTAATCAAAGCATTTAAATATAGAAGAATAGAGTAATAAGCTATAATTTTCTATCAGTCCTTTAGAGAATTACTTTTACCTTTTTAATGCACCTTTTTTTTGGGCCCATTTTTTCCTTACAATCACAGCTTTTGACTGGCAGCTTACAGCAGTGACCAGCCTCCCATTAATTTGTGGTTATTTTACAAGCCACACTTAAAAAAAACCCAAAACTCCTGAAACAACAACCAAACTTTAAAAAAAAAAATATTCAAAGAACATAATCTTCAGGGTATGATAGGCATCATATTTTCCTAGATGAAGGTTAATAATTCTTCTTCATTATGATTAAATGGGCTATTTCCCTTAAAGAATACTAGGCACTCTTTGTTACCATTTACTCTGTGTACTTTGGCTGACATAACACAGACAGATACTATCCAAAGTGAGTACTTGTCTCTTGGAGAAAACTCTTTGCAGATCTATAGGAGACTGAGCCAGAAAGCAAGTTGGCAAACACTATGTCAAAGTCCTTTGTGCTTTTTGCCTTCAGTATAAATAAGACTCTAAGGCATCTGTCGAAATTCAGATCACCTTGAGTACACTTCTATCTTAATTCCTCCTCAGAAGGTACTCAGAATAAAGTATTCCCTGGCCTGTGCTGCATGGATGGAGCCAAATTAAGGTGTAACAGTAATGACAGACAAAAATGTAAGGAAGTCTCTGAGGATGTCTGTACGAACCTCAAATGACTGCCCACCTTATCCCAAAAACTGTTAAAAACAGCTATAAAATTCATAAACCAATGCAAGCCAGCATTGCAGATGTAGATATGGTGTTTCCAGGTTTTATTATTATCTGTGAAGTTCTAAATGTAAGGATTTCTCATTCCCTGTGGAAGAGGCCATTGCCTTCCCTGAGTGCCTTGGGTTAAACAGTTTGAATTTGCCTTCCTTTACTCTCTTCCTCCTTTCTCCTCCACTTTGGGGAGAGCCCTGTGGCCCTGCCGAGGGGCTCTGTGATTGTGCCATCTGAGCAAAAGTGATGCTCATTTACACCCTTAATAGGGAGTGACTGTGATTATCTATAGAAATCCCTGCAAACAGCAAGAATAAATCTCTAAAATAAAAGCTAGGTCAACATGCACGTAATTCCAATTTGAATCATGTATATTTAGGAAAGAGCAATATTTTTTTTTTTTAATAAACTATGAACTATATTTTAACCCTGGGCTCAACAGCAGCAGTAGCAAATATATTAAAGGACTTTTTGGTGCTCTGTTGGACTAATTTATACCTAAAATCTTGGGCCTGGAATATTTTGGGTTTTTTCACCTTGGCAAAAAAATTGAAAAGAAGAAAATAGTTCTAGGCAATATCTTATTCTTTAAATATTAGTTACTAGTAATTTCTAAAGTCTATAAAGTTGACATTTTCAGCAGTAGTATTGACTTTTACTGTCCTTACAATTATTTAAAATAGAAAATGTCCTAATAAAACTCACATTGTCCTTCTCCTTATCATTGTCTGCAATGATTATCAAAAGCAAGTAATATATACTTTTTTTCCTTTTATATCACAAATAGAGTTATAAAAGATGACTGACAAATTTCAGTTAAGGAATACATTAAAATTGTCTTTCCCAGCCTTTGCAGAGTAAATGTCTGCAAGTAAAGGCAATGTCTACAATTACCAAGGAGAAAAAAAAAGTTATGTGGTGAAATATGCAAAGCATCTAAAAGAACATCTCCACTCACTGTGATTTCTATGTGTTTTAAGTTACTGCATAACTGTGTCACAATTCTTGAATGCCAACCTACAAAGTCTCTCTATCCTGGTTTGATTCATGGGCAATAAGGAGACCCAGGAGATGGAACTTTGCTCTGAGGTGGTGATTTACACAATCAAACTGGAAATAGTATGGACAAGTTATGAACATTTGCACAACACTGTACATGCAATTAAAAGTAAAGAGTGACAAAAAGATTTTTTCTTCTTGTGAAACTTTTGTTGAAAGCCATTCTCTGAAAAATCAGACTGGTTTGGCTGCCTCTGTGACAAAAATTATATTAAGATCAGTCTGCTTATAGAGGGCTTATGAGATAAGGCAACAAATCACATTCTGCAAAAGAAGTCATCAGCAAACAAGTCAGAATGGTTTATGAAAAAGTCATATACAAAATATACACATCTGCCAGTAAATAACCTCTTCACTGAGCTGGCACTTTTCTAAATTACAAATTAGGGATTCATGATCCTAATAAATACAATAAACTACCAGTTGACAGGTTTCACAGCATTTTATGTTTCTGAAGGAGATTTATAGGTTTATAATGAGGAATAATATAATGCAGGTGCTATTAACTTCACTAAAAGCCATGTGCAAAAAAGGAAAAGGAAATCCTTTACATCTTGATTAAACAGAAAATACCAAAGCTTTTGTAAAATGTTTTTCTTGTCTACTGTTTTCTAAAGAAAAAAGTTCCTATTTCAAGGCATTTTTTAAGCAGTGTAATTAATGTGGTGCAGCTCGCAAATTGCTTAATGGGTACTGTGTTTAATGAATATTCTTTTAAAGTTTATGGCTATTTTCTACATCCATTCAGCAACAGCAGTTGTTCAACTGCAATAGTAGTTTTGAGCACTTGTTGCAGATGTTTCCAACCATTTTCTGCCAAATGCAAATTTACTTGAGTGATTGAATTATCAATGCCAATCTTAGCTGATACTACTGTTAAAAGATTAATGTCCTACAGGGAGGATCAGATTACTACTAGCATTCTTTTAACATCACTTTAGGAACACTCTAAATCCCCTTCCACAGAACAGAATGTTTTTTTTTTAAATCTATATAGCACATTTAAATAGATTTAGCCTTCCTCACAATATGGCTTCAAAGTATCTAGAACTGTGGTGGGTTGACCCTGGCTGGATGCCAGACACTCACCAAAGCTGCTTTAACTCTTCTCTCTGCAAGTGGACGAGGGAGAGTTTATGAGCTGAGATAAGGACAGGACTCACTGACTGACAATATGAGCAAAACAGACCCAGCTTGGGGATATTAACTGAATTTATCGCTAACAAAATCAGAGCAGGTTAACGAGAAGTAAAATATATCTTAAAAACATCTTCCCCTAACCTCTCTCTCCTTCCCAGCTCTAGTTCCACCCTCCCAAAAGTGCAAGGAAATGGGTCCAAAGATCCCTGCCAGGACCCTGGTCCAGCATGGACCTCCTACAAGTTCACAACCCTCTTTTGGGCAGCCATGGGCATCTTTTGGGCATTCTGTGTGGGTCTCCTCCATGAGATGAGTGTGGATCTCTCAGCCCATTGAACCTCCATGGGCTGCAGGGACACAGCTAACTCACCATGGTCTGCACCACAGCAGATTACAGGGGAATCTCAGCTCTGGTGCCTGGAGCACCTCCAGCCCCTCCTTCTGCACTGACCTTGGTGTCTGCAGAGTTTTTCCTGGCACATGTTCTCACTCTGCTATTTTCTGGCACCCATTACAACTGCACAACTTTTCTTCCCTCTTCTTTAATATGTTATCATAGTGATGCTACCACCATTTCTGATTGGCCCAGCCTTGGCCAGCAGAGTCTGTCCTGGAGCTGGTTGGCATTGGCTCTGCTGGACATGGGGGAAGCTTCGAGCAGCTTCTCACAGATGTCACTCCTGTAGCACTCCTGCTACCAAAACCTGGCCATGCAAACCCAACGCAAAAGTTAAATTCTATCTTAATGGAGTTATCATACAAAATTAATGCTGAATAGTCACAGACCGAGTTCTAAAACTACAGAAAAAAGTAATTAAAAACAAGCCACAAAATAGCTATCTAGGCTACTCCTAGCTGTCATTTAATAATTCACTAGTATCTGACAACTCATAAAGTAACTACCACAGGATAACATTACTTCCTAAATAATGAAAGCTACCCACAACATCCAACATAAACTCTTAAATGATGATGATGATGATGATGACAGTAATAAATTTTGCAATAACTTCTGCATCTGAAAATACCACTAAACTCTATGTGATAACTTACACACCTGAAGTCCTTCATCCGTAAAAACTTCCAGCATCAAAATTCATTAGAAAAAGCTGTTGGAGAATGTATTTTTATTGATATTTGGAGTTTAAATTTATAATTGTATTATTACTCATCATTTATTGATTATTGAATTATTGATTTTCCTTTTATACAGCTATAAAAATATAGGACAATTTGGGCATGATCATGAGCTCCACACTCATGATTTGGGCAAAGACGATCTAAAATGAATCAAACATGCTTGCTTACAGTTAAAGTTGTATTTGGTATACAATAAGGTAGTATGATTCATGTATCAAATGATTATAGTCCTTGATGCAACCTCTCTCTATTATAACATATAAATGTGTGACTAATTACTCATAATCAGATGATAAATTCAGTCAAGACAACCTTAATGTATTGATATCTAAGATATGTAAGAAAACAGCAAATTAAGCACCTTCACTGTCTTCTTCATTCAAGTGATACTTAAGAGCTCCCAGAGCTAGAAACTAGAAATCCTCTGTGATCAACCTCCTGCTGAAGTTCCTATAACAATCTGAAACTATTATTACTATTACCACTACAATAAAATTCTGTTTAAAAGATTAAAAAATGGTAGCCCTATAATAATAAAGACTTAGGCACATGTGCTAGTGACAGACTCTTGTAAGGTCCCACAATAATTCTAAGGTGATTTGCAATATAGTAGATCTATGAAGACAAAATAAGTAATACAGAAAAAAAGTTCAAAGATTTAACCTATCTGTCTCCTTCAGGAATGAGTTCTAGAGTGAAGATAAGAACTGAGCTCCTTGCATTTTTAAAGGTAGATGCTGCATACTTCATGTCAAGCTGCAGATCTGTGAGTACAGACTGCAAAGAGAAGCAGCAAGCAGTGATTTAATGCTAATTTGATACATCATTCAGAGTTGAGATAGCATCCAAGACTTGTTTGACAAGACACACTCAAAATACAAAATGATCAAACTGAAATTGTGTCAGTTATTTTATGAGCAAATCAGGTCTCTGAATGTTGCAGAATATCCTTTACAAGGGGCTGTATCATCAGAACAGATTAATTAGATGAAAAGTAGAAGTACTACAGGGAACAACATCCACACCAGTGAAAGTGAGATTGATCAAAGAAATACAATGGTATCATGACGTTCCCCAAGTGACTACATCTTACTTTATTAAATGTTCCCATAGCATGGCATGATCATTTTTGTGCTTTATTTCTGCTGCTCAGAAATGAACTAAGTTCCCCCATTTTGTTTCACTGAGTCAAGCTCATGTAATTTTCAGTTCTGATCTGCCTAAATTGCTCTTTTGCAAGTTTGACTGATACCACAACCCTCAAAAAAAAAAAAAAAAAAAAAAAAGCAGTCAAACTTGTCATATTTTCTTAAACTTACCCACTTACTCAATGCATAAGTTTGCATAACTATGAGGCTCACCCAGGACTGGACTACAACCCTTAGATTGTCTCGATTTGATTTTGGATAGTGTAATTAAATTGTCAAACAAAGGTCTAGTGCTTTTGAAATATGAGAAGGAAACAGGGACTGAAAGAAAGGGAAATGAAAAGAGAGAGACAGTCCAAGTGTATTAATAATGAGGGTATAAATAATGTAACATTTGTCCAGAAAGAACCATATCATTGCTATTTTAATTTTCATAAGCTCTCAACTAAAATAGAATATAAAAGCAAATCACACTAATTATTTAGACAGAAAAAAACCTCACATTATTTCAGTTACTTTGAACTGAAACAATGTCACCTGAATAAATGCACCAATAATGCCACAGCATTACCCTCTTACGGGACCACAGAAGAATGAAGGTTAAGGAATATGAAGTGTGGGATCAAGTATGCAGCTTCTGCTCCAAAAGAGGTAGAGTGATGTGAGTATGAGCTTGACTAAGCCACATGTTCTGGGGCTGCATATCATCCCCTTTGGTTAGCAGTTTTCTGGTTAAGACAGCTAGGCTAGAAGAAAATGTCTCCTGGTCTTCTACATCTTCCCGATTCAGACACGGTTCTTAAGGAAGTACCACACAGTGTCAGGATGAAGGCTTTGGATCTTAAAGAAGCTTTTTACAGTTGGAGATCTCCAGGAAGCAACAGTTGTCCTTCCTGCAGGTTCACTCTGCAACACCCACATCCACAAACATGCTGTAGCTGGTAGCTAGGCATTCAGGATTTTGCTCAATATTGCACCGCTTCGTTGTGAATGCAATACATTTTTCAACAGAACCCTTGCTTCTACAGCAACTTTTAAGAGGTTATGTCAATTAGCATTTTTTTTAATGCCAAAACACAGCCAAAAGAGGATAACAGAAAGCTTGTATAGCTGCATACGGGTGACAAACCAGACATATGGAGTGTGAAAAAGAGAAGTGAAATCATTGAAGAAGAGCTAGCAGATAACTCTTCATACAAAATTTAGCCTTTTTTTTTAAACAATGAAAAGTAAAAAATGTGGTGATGTTTTTTTAGATGTTATCTGGAGCATCCCAGATTTCTAGAATTCATTTAAACAATCTCATTCAGATATTTTGACTTTGCTGACTGATGCTTCTGCTTTTAGTTGCACTCAAATCTGTATCATTATTTATCAGTGTACCACAATAACAATACCAAATACATAGGACTTCAAAAATACAATAAAATCTTCATATACAGTCTTCCTTAATTGTATTTTCCTACATACATATGCCTTCAATCTTCAAAACTGACTATTCAGTCTCCCTGAAATCTGCCACATGGGCTAAGTTCAAGGACAATTAGTGTTTTAAAATTGTAAGTTACCTAAAGGTAGTAAGCTGAAACTTTAAAAATATAAATTTAAGTTTAGTTTTAGACAGACACTCAAAAAAGAAAATATATCTCCTCCCACCCCCCAAGCAACTGAGCTGTTAAATGATAGTTGAAGCAACTATGTCTTCATAAAAGCTATGGGTAAAAACACTACAGTTCATCATACAGTATTTTAAAATAATACACTTAAGTACTGCTATAAACTAAAATTGCTTTTCCATTATCATAATCTTATGCTTCTAAGAAATTAAAATAACAACAGTAGTTTTCATTGTCAGTCCATGGTAAGGATAGTGTCTTAACAAGATTCAAAGATTTGCATGCTGTTGTCCTGGTTTTGGTATTATGTTATTGCAGAAACCTTCAGGGGACAATGTTGCCTAGGATGCTTCACTCACAAACAAAATTAAAATGCTTTTCAGTTTCACCAAGAATTGACGGGAGGAAAAATAAAGGGGTATTTTTCTTCTCAGTACACTAACTTTTTTTTAAACTGAGTAATATTTAATGCAAATAGAAAGAAAAGAGTTTTCTGGTCTGTATCTTCTGTTCAGTTCAATTCTGCAGAACAGACTTCAGGAACAATGATTGGCAGGACTCCCTTGAAAACCTGAAAGACCTGCAAGATTGAAAACCTTTTCCTCTTACCAGTTTTCAAGATCTGCAACTTTACGAAACCCCTTCTGCACAAATATTTTCCATATGAATTTTTCTCCTTATGCCACCTTGGAAAAGCTCCCTTTTTGGCTCATGGCGCTGTTTCCATCTTTCTTTCAGAAAACAGCCAACAGTTTGTATATTCACTTGGGACTGGTCTGCAATTCATTCTAAGCAATACATTTAAATAACAGGGAGATCTGAACATTTTCAATTCTTTTTTAACTTTTTTACATCTGAATAAAATGAGCTGTCTATTAAAGTGGTAGACTACTGGGCTCACCTCTATCCACATTACGTGTCTCATAAATATTCAGAAACTTGTTTTGATGTTGAAAATTATTATATTGTTTTTGTGTTATCTCACTGTCCTTGAGACAAAAGAGTGCATCATACTTGCAAAGAAGTTTTCACATATTGTCTACCTAAAGTTTCATATCTACTACACTTTAGAGGATCTGAATGATTTCAATTTCATTGACAGGTAATTCTCAGAAGATAGATGTTTAGATAAAAGACTAGTTGGGTTTTTTGGAAACAGTGTCTTAAACGATAAACTTGTATCTGTGAGGACTTGCATCTTCCCAGAGCAAAGTGCAAGGATTCATATCAAGCATTTTTGTCAAGAATCCAAGTGCAAGAAAGTACAAGCTAATACCGGTTCAAAGTTCTTTTTTAAAAAAAAATTAGAAAGTTGAAGATATTTTTAGCTCGCAGTGTATTAAAACGGGTATTTAAATCATTTTTAATTGTAAAATAAAAACTAAAAACCCACATAATTTTTCAATATAATTTTCTTCAGGCACTTAAATGCATTACGATAAAGTCTGTTTACTTTGTATTTACTGCAAAGTCCTTCACTGGAAGGAGGACTTTGATAAGAATTCAGGAAGAAATAAATAAAACGGAAAAAAAAGAGCCTCTAAATACACTAAAATTAAAATTTAAAACCACAAAACATGCTATCAACAAGGAAGCTAATGAGAGACTACGTGCTCCTAAAACATACCTGAAAAGAAACTTATATTGCCCATCTTGAATATAGAGCACTTGAGAAGGTTATTATTTCATTTCATGATGGTTTGTGAGCCCATACAATTTGTGAGGTGCTTGATTACATTTTTTTTCTCTGTGAACTCTCTCAATAAACACTCAAACACATGCAAGTCCTGCTAGTTAGGAGAAGAACATCTCCCCAGGAAGAGTGCAAGAGTACTGTGGAGAACCCCACACAGTTTAGGAAGTAATCAAAGCTTCCTTGACATTCCTTTCCTGGTTAGGAATCATGCTAGATCACCAGTTACCGTCTAACTACTAAATTATGTCTCAGAGAAAAAAATACATTTGTGTTGTCGTTTTGACAACCAGCTCTGTAAAAATTCTCGAAGTTAGGCAACATTTTTCATTTGTGTTAACCTTGATATAAAGCTCAGCAGAAAAGTGAAGACTCGCTTTCAGAGTTACACAGAAATAAGATTTTTTTTTCCAAGAATTTGCTCTTTCTCAGGAATTAGGTGATTGTGTATTTATCTACATTGGCATGGTAAGAATACAGAATCACAAATGTCAAAAATCAAATGTAAGCAAATTTACACCACAAATGCAAAGTACTGGCAGCTGAGAGAAACCTACATATGTTCTTCTTTCAGTTCGTAAGTGTTTACATGCAAACCTGGATATTCTCAGAAGAAGAGAAAGTTCTATCAGTGGTAAATTGTTGGCATTTCCTAGGCACAGTGGTGCAGAGCTGGCTTGTCATCTAACACTGCAGAAAGAAACAGTGAAGACCAAAAACCTATTTATTCAATAGATGATAAAAAAGAAAAGAGACAACACCATAAAGGCAAATGTCTTTGTGGCAATAAACAGCACTCTACTGACATGTTAAAATTTTGGTCTTTAAAGATGCACTCACTTTTTTGACAATATGGGATAAATTGTATAAATGAAAATACTGAAAAGAAAGCAAGACACATGGGAAAAATGCTAAAAAAATCATTCCTCCTAAATAAATAAATTTAAGATAGATGCTAGTTACTGTGTGCTAATCCAATGGAAACATAAAAAAAAACTCTCTTGAGACTTATGTGAAATTGTATTTGGATAGTCATAAAAAATTGAGAATAATATTTTGTCTTCACTTATCTGCTATAAGGTTCACTATATAAATTTTTAAATTCTATTTTGCTAAGTTAAAAATTTAAATAAGTCAGTTAAGACAGTTTCACAGGCTGCCTCTCTGATATTACATAAACCCCAAAATTTTTGTGTTTGCCTTGATTTTTTTTAATAGGAAAAGTTCTTCTGCTTAGTGCAACACTACTCCCAAGTCAGATCTCTTGATATTATTTATTTTATTTTATTTAACTTGCATTTCCTTAACAGATGTGATGCCAGCTTTTCTTCCATTAAAGTCAATGGTACTTTGGCACTAACTCCCAACATCAAAAATAAGAGTTGCAGTGTAACTTACAGCAACTTTTGAGAACAATTTGAAATTATTTATATTGTAATTTATTGGTATATGGCCATTTTTTTCCCACTGAACCTTTTTTTATTTTAAAAAGCTTAACAGCTTCATCTTACTTTTTGCAAAACATGGTCAATTACAGATGTTCACTGAGAGTATTACACAGACAAAAGAGACAGCCCCATGAACAATTAATTGTTTAAGACCTGTTTTTAAAATAGTATGTATGATATGTTAAGCGTCTACCTCATTGCTTGTAAGTACATCTCACTGTCAAGACTGTTTAAATATAGAACTAAAACTATTTTCTTATATTAGACTTTCTTATGGGAGATCAGTGCAGAGCAGTCTGTACATAGCACTTGATTGAAAATTAAATGTTCTTATCCACAAATTTGGACTATCCCAACAAAAGCCAATGTTTCTCTGGTGTTATAGATTAGGACTTGATTTGAGTTTTGATGATGGAGCTTTACAGACACACTAAAAATGATGGAGGGACTTTTTTTAATAGAATATTCTGAAAATTTATGACTAATTGTATAAATAATTTCTGAATACTTATGACTTTTTATTAAAATTGTGAAATGTTAAGATTACTGCAACAATATTTTAAAATTAAAACCCATTCTAAAACTAAACCCATTCTAAACCACATTCTAAAACTACTTCTATATAGCTGTCGGTTACCTTCTAAAACCTTTTCCTCTGCCTGCCGAGAAATAAAATACCATCCATGTTAGCCAAAGGTATTGTGTAACAGTGTTGTTCCTGATTATTGATTATTAGTTACAAAGAAATCATGACATATCATATATGATAAAAGAATTTCAAAAAATCTCCACTGGATGAGGGAAAAAAGTGCTTTGGATAATATAGTAAATTGTGATTTTACATACTTTAGCACATATGTTGTGAAGTGGCACTGGTTATTACAGAATAAAATATTTCTTTTACTGCAAAACCATTCTCTGGGAACCTGCATATTCAACACTTTCTTTGCAATAGGGTATTTTATCTTTATGAAGCACACTTCTACATTGTCTTTAAATAGCTAAAACAGAAAAAAGTGTGCTTTTATGCAGCATAAATATAGAAAACACATTTTTACAACTCTAAGGTTTGTGCTTTGATTATTCAGGTAAAAGAGAATGTTCCACTGGCTTAGAAGTTGAATCCTCTGTCTGTCACTTTGACCAATTTTGTATTGCATCTAGAACTCACCAATAAACAGTGTCATTAGGTTCATATGAAGGCATGAGAAACAAAAAATATTAAAAAATTGCAATATACTGTTTACTCCTCCTGAACCAGTTCTAAGTACATGTGGAAAAAAAAAACCAAAAACTGACCAAACTGAAAATTCCCCTTTCAGAGCTACAGCTGAACAATGCTTTTCTTTGTGGTCTCTCATAAGGTTGCAGTATATACATGTATGATTACCATACTAAGCTTCATCTACACTTTTAACATATCCCTCAGATTATTTTCTATTTCATTATGAGCCAACGAATATATTTTCCTGAAAACAAGGAGATACATACTCTTCTCCAGAACATCATAATGGCCATATCAGTTGAGATTAGTCCATCAAAATTCTCATTTTTTTATCAAGAGAAATACTTTAATAACCTCTTGTCACGGTTTAACCCTAGGCGGCATCCAAGCCCCACACAGCTGCTGGTTTGCTCCACCACCAGTGGGATCAGGGAGAAAACAGGAAAGATAAAAGCAAGACAACTCATGGGTTGAGACGAAGACAGTTTAATAGGAAAAACAAAAGCCACATAGGTAAGCAAAACAAAACAAGGAATTAATTTGTCCCAGAAAAGCAGGGCCCCATCATGTGTAAAATGGGAAGACAAAATTCCATCACTCCAACTGCTTCCCATTCTTCATTCTTCCCCCTACTTTATATACTGATCATGATGTCCTATGGTCTGGAATAGCCCTATGGTCAGTTTGGGTCACGTGTCCTGGCTGTATCTCCTCCCAACCTTCCCAGCACTCCCAGTCTCCACACCAGTGCCTGTACTTAAAAGAGGCCTCTCCCTATTTGTTGGTTGGACCTGTAGACAGCTAATACTTCTCCAATAGGCTTCGTTCATGCTTTGAACAAAGGACATTGGTCCAGGAACAGGAGAACTGAAGTTTAGTTGCAAGCTTTCTACTCTGATCTCCAATCTTCAAAATTCCACAAAGTAGCATATTTGCTGTTGTTAATTAAACTGCAAATTGTTGTTGTTTTTAACACTCACATCACTTGTGTGGTGAAGAGGTGAAGGAGAAGCCAAAGGAAATGTGTAGGCAGTCTCAAATGCATTTTTACATGGATTGTTCTCTACCTCTGATGTGTATATTCTCCACTGACACAAAAGCAGCAGACTTCAACTTGACTTATTGTTTTGATTTATAGTCAAGAAATTCTCATCTGGTTTTCCTCCTGAGCTCCACACATACTCTGGACTGGTCTATGAAGAGATCTTGGACAATGTTTTCAGCTTTTAAAAAATGTAGTTAATAAAGATATTGTACTGTGCAACTAATTCCCCATTGCAAAAGAACAGTCCTTATTTATGGAATATTATTGTCTGCCACACTAATAGTTACAAGCAGAGGAGGAATCTTAGGTTTTGGGGGTGTTTGGCAGAAGTTGAGCTGATGGTGTTTAAACTTTATAGCATCTTTGAACTGTACAGTATATCTCAATTCTCAGTGCCTCAGATGGATTTCAGAGATTTAAGATATTGCAATGTTAATGATTTTCCTTTATTTCTAATTTTTCCAAGTTTTTCAACATGCATCTTCTCACATTGGGGATGCTGAACTAAACCAAATAGATTTTCACAGTCATTTAACTCTCCCCATCAATAAGTACTCTTCTAAACAATGGGGATTTTATATTCATCAATATCCAAACCAGTCTGGATATTACAAGTATTATTTCTTTGCATGCAGTCTTTTATTATAGTCTACAACTTCACGTGATAATGATATCATAGATGTAATCTAAATTCCTCTTTGATTACAGAAATATGTGTTTCTTGAGGGATCGATGGGTGTATACATAGATGGGTGAACCTGTGTGTCGGTGTGTCTTTGACCATGTATATGTGCATATTCTCTAATTAAACTAGAATTTCATATGTAAATTTTTGGCAATTCTATCATTCTATCATCAAGGTTTTTAAAGCAGCCTGAAATTAGTAAGTTTCCTAGTAGAAGGAGTCAAAAAACTGAAGCAAAACTGGTCCATTAAGCACTGTTTGCAGAAGGTAATCAGTTCACCATATCATCAATTTCTCATTAGAGCTATAAAAAGTTTTTAAGTCTAATTAGGGCAATAATAAGCACATTGAAACATACTTGCTTATTATGTACTTTTCATTCATTACTAAAAAAAATGTAAAAGAAAAAATTGCAATTCCATGACAGATTCAAGCTCATTGCCATTTTTCTATACTAATACTGTCAAAAGTCGAGTAACAGAATTTTGACTATCAAAAAGATCAAGTAATAGTATTAGAGGCTCAAAAATACTCAAGGGATAAACAGAATTATATTAAATATATTTATATCTTAAAAGGCTTGATTTCTCATTACCAAAAACATTTTTTCTGTGCCCAAAAGAAAATTCTACTGGTAGCATTTTAGTATTCAGCTTAAATTGCAAAATTTGAATTATATAAGCCCTTTAACTCACCACCTGTAGCTGCCAGCAGGCCGGGTTAAAGTAAGCAAAACCCAGGCTTCATACTACTGACACTGGCCTTACCTTTCAAAAGACTGATTAAAGCTTTCAGGTTTGAGGTTTTTTCAGTAAGATTCAATTACCTTAAATTTAAAAAGGAGCTCAGCTAAAATAGAACAAGAAAGGTGTTTGTTAATTTAAAAATGCATCCTTCATCTTCAACTTTTTCTACAGAAAAAAGAATTTCCCAAGGTACCAGATGTATCTTTCACTATTGAGATTTTGTATGTTTTGGCTTTTTTCCTCCAAATAATACATTTTTCAAGCAGTGCAAAACAATTAGTGCAGATTATTGGTTTCTTTTACCGTTCTCAACTGACAGCTCCAGCAAACTACTCTGAAGACTTTTGTTAAAGGTTTTTTGGTTTTTGGTTTTTTTTTTTTTTTTTTTACTTAAAGGAGTTGATTTCACTTTTTCTCTCCTTCATAGTTCTTTAAATTTCCCTTGTGAGATCACTGAAAAAAACAGCTTTTTCCATAACAGAAAAACATGTTATTCAAAATTCTCCCCTTCTTATTAGCACTATGTTAACCAGTAACCTTCAGGACAGGTTCCCAACTAGACTAGATTCCATTTAAATGGAAAAAAAACCCCATTTGTTGAGAGTATACAATTTTTTTTCTGTAGAATGTCTACAGAATATCAAATATATCAAATACAATGCTTTAATGTAGGAACACTGTATTTCTTTATTTGGCAGCCAAGCAAGAGAAATAATAGTTTTCCTTCATTCATTCATTTTATTTCTCTGGTGGGCTCTTTTGCACAGCATGTGCGATTCCCAGGTTAGATCAAATCTGTCATGCAGTTTTCACTGACCTACATACCTACTTTTACTGAAGTAAATGTTTGACAACAACAATTATAATCATAATCATACCTGAAGTCACCATTCAGGTGCTGGACAGATTGTTATCCAGCTTCTTTCAGTGAACCTTTGGCACTTTTTAACATTTAATATCTCATTCTTTGCCACAAAAACACCTGGAAATACAGTTGTTCGGCCACAGTAATATTGTGATGATTTTTAGGCATCTCATTCACATAAGCATGCATTAAAAAAACAAAAATTTCTTGATTTCCAGTGACCAAAAATTTGTTAGTAACTCTTCTCTTCATATCTGCAAATGATAATGTAATTTGCCTTGGGTCCTATATGAAAGGTTTGTATTGGTATACAGAGAAATAGCAATATGGTAATTTGGTTAATTTTCCTTAATGAGGGGCTTTATCTCTTTGCACAATATGCCAAACAAGTTAACTCCCTCTGAAAGAGTCAAAGACTGAGATTACTCCTTGAAGTTTGTACTAAAATGTTCTTTCAAAATGATAGCTGAAGGCTACTATTCTGAAAATCACTATCAATAAAAACTGAGATTTTCATCACAGAAAAATTAGTGTAACAACTAAAAATATTACTATTACAGCTATTTTTTTGGCCATTTGTATTTCAGTTTGAAACCCCTCAAGTTATTACTTAGATTATAGATTTTTAAGACAGACATTATCATCAAACTTTCAATTCCTGCTGCTCCCACATTTAGAACAAAGCTACAACCCTGAATGTTTCAAAACTCATACATATTACAAAATGGGGATTTCAATCCAAATAATTTCCTTTCAAATCTTTAACTAAGAAGCTTGCTTGAATCACCACAATGGAAATGTAATAATGCTGTGCAACAAGTAATAAGAGTAAGAAACACTCATCAACACTAATCACTTGCTGTAAATTTTTTGTGAGCATGGTCTGAAATACAGAAGTCAGTAGGAACAAAACAAATTGTGACTGCAGGGGTTTGGGGATCTTCTGCACATCAAGTCAGGAAGCCCATCTGCTGGTGGGCTGGTTTGGAACTGCTCTTTGAAGCTGCTGAGAAGTGTCCCTGGTTATAACTGCTCTGAGAGTTGCAGAGTGTGGCTGCAATGGCTGCATTTCAAAGCAGGGCTGAGCACAGACACACATCACTCCGTTTGGTCCTGCAGCTCCGTGCCACCGGTTTTCGAAATAAAATGCTACAACAGCCGGGCACTATTTCATGGTCTTGAGTGCTAGCTAAACTTCGATTTTGCTGCAATCTTGGCCCTCCTGAAAGACATTTTGAAAATAATTATATAAACCCAAACGTTTGAAAAGGCAAAAAATTCTGACTCTTGTGTCAAGTGTTTTTTTTTTTGCTTGGTGGGAAATCAAAATGAAACTCAGCTATGCAGTTTCATGTTGAGATTTTGTAAGCATTCTGTATATGTAAGGAAATGAAAAATATAATTTAGACTAATTATTCTTGACATTTTGAAATTATGAAAATACTGAACTTCAAAAGAAATTTTGCTTATGCATACACTGTTTGGTATTCTTAATGAGGATGAATGTAATTTTACACCACAATAACTTCATAATTATTTCGTAATTAAAAGGTCTACTCCTCTGATGACTTGTACTTACACTTAACACATAATTAGATGTAATATAATTGATTACATAAAATAACATAAAATGAAAGAAAGATTAATGTTGAGTAGTAGATAAAATTAAAAAAAAATATGTATTTGAAACTACACTTTTTTTTTAAAAAGAATAGTTTCAGTGGTTACTCTAAGATTTGCATTGATTGCATGCTGAAGCTTGTATTTAAAATATTTTTTTTGTACAGTGAGACAATTCCTTCATCACATATGAACTTTTCTTCTTATTAGCAGGTGAAATTAGGATATCCCCTCACTGACCCCCTTCTCTTTTGCCATACCCTGTCCTTCAAGATACTTGAGCTGTCCATCTAAGATGACAGCCTGACTATTACAAGGACATTTTTTCCATTTTAAGTGTTGGAGAAAAAAGGCAACTGTTGCCCACAGGACCCCTTGAGAAAGGGATTTCTGATCTCCACATAACTCTCTTGCATGGACATTTTTGTCCATTTTAAGTGTTGGAGAAAAAAGGCAACTGTTGCCCACAGGACCCCTTGAGAAAGGGATTTCTGATCTCCACATAACTCTCTTGCATGGACATTTTTGTCCATTTTAAGTGTTGGAGAAAAAAGGCAACTGTTGCCCACAGGACCCCTTGAGAAAGGGATTTCTGATCTCCACATAACTCTCTTGCATGGACATTTTTGTGCTGTGACAGCAAACACTGCTCCTCTATGTGCCACTTTTGGACAGTGAGCATGTCCACTAAGAAAGGGTTCTGTCCCCAGGATGCACTATGCTATATCCTGAAGTGGTGCCAGCTGTGGATGTCTCTATGGCAGCAGGATAGCTGGTGCCTCTGTGCATCTTCTCTAAGACATCTATCTACTCCTACTGCTCCCTCAAATCTAAATTTTCTCACTTCTTTCTTCCTGCCCACACTTTTTTTAGAAGTTCCATAGTCCCTTTTCTGAAAACAAATGAGGTCTACCTCCTGAGATCTGGGGTACCACTCTCTTCCAGAATAGCAATGTATTTGGGCCTAACTTGATCTCCTGATTTTCTGGTTTGGGGATGTTTTCCAGTCTCAGACAATAGCAGTTCTTCACTCAGCTGACCAGAGAGCTACAGAATCTCTTAAACATAGATACAGGTGATTCTGTCAAGAGTACTAAAATACACGATTTATTTTATTGTCATTGGTTATATCAAAAAAAGCAATGCAAGCCAAAGTACGACATGGCTGGGATGGTATAATCACCTGTACAAGGGTGTGTTGGTAAACTTTTGCATGTACAGTTGTTGCGAAGATGAAGAGATTGATTTAGAATCACACATATTACAGAGTCACTCAAGGGAATAATAAATTGCTGTTCAAGTGGCAGTGCAGTCCCTGGTGAGAGGGACTGGCCACAGTCAGAGTATGAAAACTTCGGATCAGGAACGGACAAGCTTGGAAAACAATTTAAGGAAATAACTTGGGGGTATTTTGTTCCTTTTCAACTTAGTTTTTTGCACAAACAAGGAAGCAGAGACATGGTAGTAGAATTGCTTCAAGCGACAAGAAGATGAGAGAGGTTTTCCTGTTGTGTTTGCATAAGCAGATGGTTGTTCTTGATGTGTTTCACTGGGAACATAATCAGTGCATTGCAGAGGCATGCAAAGACACAACAAAAGTGACAGAAGAGCAGCTGGGCTTTAGGACTGACATCACTGATGAAACTGGGGTGGCATGGCTTGAGATTTATGTGAAAGTCAAACTGTCAGGAGACTGTGAAGAACAGAGGCATGTAATTAAAAAAGCATGTGCTTTAACAAAGCAGATTTAAATGGGAATTTCAAGTTACAGGAGTCTTTTTCATCAGATTTTTTTAACAAATAAAGAAACACATGAAGACAAAAACAAAATAGAAGAAAGAGTTGTTCAAGAAAATTTGCATGATGCTTGACATACCAAGTATTTCTTGTTAGAATTAACGTCTTGTAGCATCTTGCTACAATACTGTCTGGCACCTGGATTATGTATTGTTAGACAAATGGGTATAGTATATATTTTCCCACAAAGTTGATTTCCTTTCAATATGGAATGCTGAATTTATTCACATAGTGGATTAAAATGGGAAGAAACACACAAAAGCAAAACATGGGGTTCTTTTTAATCATTATAGCTGAACATTCACAGTGAAAGAGCAATTAAGACTTTAACATCTTAAAAAAACACCCTGATACTTTGGCATGAGGGTGCTTACTAAAATGTTATCTTTAAGCTACCTTATGAAAGCATTTCAGTTGATATGTCATGAAAAAAATCAAAGTGCTTATACCATCTGCAAACCCTCCTTTAGAACATGATAACAGTTTGAGCAGAAGTAACTATTTTGCAAACCAGAAGCAAATAAAAAGAGTCAATTTACTATGGCAAATTAAAATGAGATCACAGAAATTTCATCTCCACATAAGAAATATTTAGATGTCTTCTAATTGACTTACAAAAGTATTTGGAACAATTTGATTTTTAATTCTGTTCTGAAACTACATAAACAAAAGATTAATTTAAATATCTTTTTTAGAAGTGTCTCTCTGAAAAAGCACATTATGTTTCTGTTTCCTGTTTAAAAATTCTCATTGAAGGCCCCTTCATAACCTGATGTACGCTGCATTTTACTACCCTCAAAACCCCCATTAGACCCAAATAATACTTAGATAAATTTGTGAGTGTGTATTTTTAATTTGTGTCCACTACAGCGAAGTCCATCTTGGGAACATTAATACAAATTGCAAATTACAGACAACGGGAGAACTGCAAGCCAACAGTCTTGGCTCACTTTGCCATGTTTAATCTCACTGCTAGGCAAAATTAAGAATTCCACAGTATGTTTGTAAAGAGATTGAAAAATTGACATGATGATACTGTCAATTCAGATAACATTAGTGCTGGAAAAAAAGTATCAGGACATAATAGAGAATCTGAGAACATCAGTTCCTTGCCTGTTTCTCTCTTCTCTTCCCCTCATCTTAGCTAGAATATAAATTACCACAGGAAGATTACATGTTTAAGCATGGACACAATGGGAAAACTTTGGGAGTCATGATAAAAGGTGATTTTTTTTACAGAAAAAGAAATGACAGGCTCAGGATGGGAAGTGCCAGTGGAGTTTGTGTCTGGTGGGGCAGAAGAGCATCAAACCATGACCAAGCAGCAGCACCCTCAATGTATTAGTGCATCATTCCATCAGGAGGGCAGGCACAACTACAGCAGCACAGCAGAACACCTTGGTTTTTATTTGGGGCTATTCTCACTCCTGAAATAGCTTGGCTGTAATTCAAAAGTGCTCTGATTGCAATTTGGTATAGATTACCCCATGACCAAGAAGGTAAAACAGAGCTATTTGCTCATGCCTATGCCACAGTATATACTCACTTCCCTGACACCAGACTTGCTCTGAAAGTGCTAGAGAACTAACAGCAATTAGCACTTTACTAAAGAGAAAGTGCTTTTTTCTTAGGGCTATGCAGCACCTGAGTTTTAAGAGCATTAACGCTTAATATGTGTCATATTGCTCTAATTGACTTGCAGCTGTGACTGCTGGGCACTTCTGCAGCTATAACGCTGACATTTCCTAACATTTGAGCATGTGGCTTTCCAGCCTTTCCAGACCCTGTTTACAGGAGTCTAATGCTCTTTTAAAAGTCACTTTTTTGCTGTATACAAACAAAGGAAAGTAAATGTCACATATGCTTTGTGAAACCATAATGAGCTCTGCACTAAATGTTGGATGCACTGGACGTTCAAGCTAATTATCAGTTGGTTTTGCAGGGTACATATATGTTAACAGGTAAATTGGAGCAACAGAACAGGATCAGTTAATGAAAACAGATGGCACTGTGGCCCCTGCAATGATATATCTGGTACAGGAGTTTTACCTTGGATGAGATGAATCCAGTTCCCTGGACTGAGTGCTTGCACCAAGGACACGGAAACCGACTGATCCAAAGGACTGGTGATTGGTAACAGCCCTTATTCTCCAAAAAGGGGTCGGCTCAATTTGGCTTGCACCTGAGTCAGACTTTTATGGAGGGGGTATGCTTAGAATATTTTATTGCTTTCCTCTGAAAATACAAATAGCTCTGTGACTCAGCTTTCTGATGTGCAACAAGTGGGGATGACCTGCGACCTCTGCCCACAATTTCAGCTCTGCCTCAAAGCAAGCAGTGAACATAGGCACAACCTAACAGAATCAACTGTGCAAGCATAATGCTGTTTTGTAAGTCTGTTTGACAGATATTTTGCAGAGGAATATTGTTTTTGTCTTCCATATTCTGAAGAAAATATGTGACCTCACACCTCCCTGCTCTCTCCTTTTCATTTCCCTTACCTTTAACGTACTTGAATTCCCCCTTGTCATTTTTGCTATTTCTTTAGTCCTGCAAATTGCCAGTTACCTGACTGCCTCCTTCCACTTCTCTTCCACTTTGTCTCAGTATTTGAATGAGGCTTCTACTCCACACTGATCAGGCACCAAGCTAAGGAACAAGAACAGGATAAACTTCATTTCCAGGGACTGACTCCAGGGTCCCACAAGTGGGGCAGAGAAATTCACTTGTTCAACCCTTCTGCAGCACAGTCAGAGAGGACTTGTAGTGGTGAAGGATTTGACTTTTGCAGCTCAGCTCCCAAGTAGACAATAAACTTAAGAAGGCGACAAAAATGTTAAAAGGAATGGAATATTTTCATACAAGGAGGAAATTGATAAACTCGGGCTCTTCAGCTAGGAGAAGAGATTACTGACAAAATTGTGAGGCAGATCTGGAAGATGAATAACAGCAGAGAGAAGAGTAGGGAACTCTTACTAGCAATGTGAATCCACATCAGTGTTTCGTTTTGATCTGGAGAGCACTTGAACCAAATATCCTCTTTGGTTCACACTACAGAGAAGCTTCAATGCACATTAAATAGATTCCTTTAAAAGGAAAATAAACTGAAAGATGCACTCCGTATACTCACCTCAAATGAGTCAGCCACTAACAGGTGGGCATGTAACTAGAGTACTGTTAGCTTGATGTAAAATCCCTTCAAATGCATATTGTAAGCTATCAGGTCATCAGCACAAATATTTGCATTCTACATATTTACTTTCATTCCACTGTACTACTTGCTAGGGAAGGCATATCCTATGTTGCAAAAACCAGAATGCATCAAATCAAGCAGTAACTTTAAAAAGCAGATATTCTGTATTTGGCTCATTGGTACACTTCATTTGAGTGGCAAAATTCTATAAGGGTTCAGGAGTTATTGGACAAATAAGATGTGTGCAGAACATATTGACAGAGATGCAATTTCCTGCTCAGAAAGCACCCAGATTGCAGACTATCAGCAAATCAAACCAGTGGACAGCTCATTCCATGCTTGTCACATTACTGTACCGTTTTTGTCAAGCACATCACAAACTCCTTTTCTCTTTCAAGCTCAGTACCCTGAATTCAGTTTCAATAGATCTGGGAGATTCAGAGTTCCCTAGCTACTTGATTTGCTTAATGACCATAACTTGAAAGATGGGTTTCCAGTGGTGCCCAGCAAACATTTCCTAGCATCTTCAAGGCAGAGCAAAACACCATCCACCAAGTAAAAGTTAAGCAAGTTTTTCGGTGCTGTTGCATGACTCTACACACAGCTGAACAGCACCTTGAATACAGGCTGACATTTTGAAGTTGCTATGCTTTTATCAACAATCAGGGTACCTCTTTTCCTCTGAAAAAAAAACTTTTTTTTCCTCAGGTATTTTTGCCTTGTTGAGGTCCTATATGTGTTTAATCCTTGGGTGTGCTACTTTAGCATTTTGGTTTGGACCAGGGAGGACAATTTTGAAGAGAATATTGCAGTCTCTGCACCTGTGATGCTTTGGTTCATGTCATGTATCAGACAGCAGGCACAACTTGCATTTCCTTCCAATTAAACTGCAGCAAGTGAAAAGTTGCACTCCAAGACTTTACCTTAAGTATCAAAGACAAATACAGTCTACAGAACCATTACAGCCCAAGTGAAATAAATACCCTAAAAATGCATATAATGTAGACATCAGGTCCTCAGCAGCAGCTATTGCACTCTATAGATCCACTCTTAGTGGACTGCACTTCTTGCTAACCAATAACGAGCTGTTTTGTTTCATTTTGACTTTGATAAAATTAAATGAAAGAAAAAAGAAAAAAAAAACAGAAGGCTCAAAATGAAAGCAGTGATAGGGAAGTTAATGATGAACATTCTCTTGGCTATGCTAGAAGTCACAAATTTAAAAGGCACTACTGACAACCAGGGCCAGCAATTACAAATTACAGACAAGATCCCAAGGGAGCAATTAAGGCATGTGTGAGCAAGCTGGTTGCAACGACCAAACATTTCCTAAACCTGAATCAAAATTTGGTATACAACTTAAGAAAGAATATATTTTATCTGTACTAATTCAATTCAATTTATATATTTTATAT
>WBNO01021030.1:156520-172519 GCA_013400575.1 Peucedramus taeniatus | reverse complement strand
GGGTGCCCGGGGTGCGGGGCCGGGCTGCGCTCGGGGAGAGGCCCCGGCGGCCGCTTCCCGGGAAGCGCCGCTGCCGCGCTGGCTCCGCTCCCCGCGGGTTATTTTTGAGTAGGATGGAGCTTGCCATGGCATAGCTGATGGCAGCGGTAATAGGGCAAAGCTGGGCGGCACGTTTGGCGAAGGAACGTCGGGAGGTGACCAAAGCAGCTCCTGCGCTGTGAGGTCCGTCCGAGCCTCGGGGTTCAGAGGTTGTTCCCTTTGTTTTGGGGGACGCGCTCGGTTTGACACTGCCGTGTTTGTCCTGGCGAGGTCCTGGCGCTTCCCTAAACGCCCACCCCAAACATCACTGCCAATTTCCGTGCCGCAATCATTTCGGTTGGAAAAGACCTTTAAGGTCAAGCCCGACCGTAAGGTCACAGTGGAAGTCCCCAACATGGCAAGGGATTCTGCTGGACTGGACCTAACCACACGCGAAGACCATGCATCCTTTATATGCATTTGTTTTCACAAATACATAAGTATCCCAGGACAGAACTATCATTAGTTTGGGATACGTGATTTTTTTTTTAGTTGTTATTGTCATTGATGAAAGTTTACCTGCAAAGATTTTCATGTCACCTCTGGTTTTGGGGAACGTGTTTTGTTTACAGCTCCCCCTTTTCATTATCTTATGTATTTTCCTGATGGATTTTTTAATATAGCAGTCGTTGAAAGTAGCTGGCAAATGTACACGTGGTGAAGTTCTTTCGTTCATCTCCTTTATGCTTAGTTTTACATGCTATGGTTTTATTTTTACTTACAGAATCCAAACCTTACATAGGAAACCTTTGAATGTCTTATTTTAAAGGAAATTTTTCTGAAGAAAAATGCAAATGAAACTGAAATCTACCAGTCTGCACAAAAAACTTAAATAGTGTTACGTGAAAATTGACATACCTTGTTAGGCCAGTTTGAGGTTGTGTATGCACTCTTGAGGAAACGTGTGTTAAAGAGGTAATTCCTTGCCTTCAGTTAGGTTTTTGGTGTCATGGGAATGTTGTTGGCTAGGTTTAGGAAGAAATAAAATATTCCTGTAAAAGATGAGCTTATGCTGACATGATTATAAGTGTTTGTGTAAAATTGGGAAATTAAATTAGCTGAGACAAAAATGAAAATGAATTAATACTCTTTTTGTTCACACTCTGACTGTTCCTGGCTGGCATGGGGCTCCCTGTCCTGCTGCATCTTTCTGCAAATCCTGTACTTTTGGTAAAGGCATTATGACATAAGTCATAAATGGTTTTGAAGCTAGGATTTTATAAAAAAATTGATATTTTCTAACCTGCGCAGCATAGGTGTAGACTGGTGATTTGTAGTTGCATCCATTTTGGGAAGAAAATGGTTTTATTTTGTAAGTTTTCCTATTTACAAAATACAGATTACAACTAGCCTAGCAAATACAGAAATAGGACAACTAAAACTATTTTCTGTTTTTTCCTTCAGAGTGCTTGGTCCTGTCTTCCTTTTCACTTCTGTGCTTTCCAGTTGGATTAATGTGCCTAATGTAAACCAGATAAAAGAGCATATGTCAGACCATTTTCTGTACTGTAATCACATGTCTAAATCACTATTAGCCAGTCAAATTGTTCAACTGCTTTATCCCATTATAGGAAATGTTCCACTGAATGTTCAGTCTAAGTGCAGTCTCAGTAATGATAAAATGAAGAGCCCTGCATTAAACTGGCAAAGCCAGAACAGAATAATTCCTCAGCTATGGATGCCTCCATTAAACAGCAGTGCCATATTGGAGAGTGCTTTAGGTTGGTACTTTACCTTCTTTGAAGGCCATGTTTTTAAGCAAATTTGATGAGTTTAGGCAGACAGATGGAAAACTGCCTTGAATCTGCTCCTGTGAGATGCCAGGGATTCTCAACTCTTCCAGAAGTAGGCTTATGTTAAGGGAGCAGAGGGTTCTTCACTAGGACAGTGCTTGCCCACATCTCATTCTGCATTTTGCCTGGTTATGAGTAAAATTCCAGTGGTGCTGTGGGCACAGATAAGTACAGGGAACAGTGGAGGCTTCCTGTAGGTGAAGAACTGGGAATCAGTGTCATCAGTACCTGGAGAGAGGTGCAGATGGTAGAATGTGGTGCTAGAACAGCCTTGTGTCATTGTTTGAAGGATGTAGCTTCATGTAGCACCGTCAGGAGAGTTAATCTTAGGTGAACAGTTCATTTTTATTATTTATATTGTAATTGTGCCTAGAGGCCAGGGCACCATTGCACTACACGCAGTACAAATGCATAAGCAAAGGTTGTTCCTGCACAAACAATTTCTTCATTTAAATGTAAAGATAAGACAGCATGTAAATGTAAGAAATGTATTGGGAAAGCACGAGGGAGCTGTGAGAATGCTGTGAGCTAAGGAACATGCCCAAGTTCAAGTACCCTGGCTATCTCAGCATCGGGGAGTTCACAGGCATCCGACTTGGAGGATGTATTTAAAGCAGGGTAGCATTGTCACCCTGAGGATTTTCACAGAAAGCTGGTTTCCTGCCTGAACTGCCAGGCCAACACTCCTGTTTTCTTCCTGATGTTTTGACAAGGGGGTATCTGTACAGAGCAGCAATTCAAATTGAAGAGGTGGAGCAAGAACAGAGCCTTGAAATTTAGAGCAAGGAGGTTGTTCATGCTGTGGTGCATCAGGAAGAATACAGAGAACTGTAATCAAAGCAGTGAACGAGGAAAATATTTTTGTAGTATTGCCTTTCTGCCTTAAAAGATAGAAAGACTGAATTTATAAAAGTTGAAGAAAGATAGTAAAGTTGTGTTACTAAAGCTGGGACATGATGGAGAAGAAAGAAGCTTTCAGATGCATGGTTAAAAGAAATCTTGCTAGGATTGTAGAGGAAAAATGGGAATTAGGTCCCACCTCACTGTATGGCCTGAAATCTTGGGAACTTAACTCTTGCTTGGATTATACATCAAGTTCCAGGGTAGGGACCTGAAGGATAGGAATGGGGTGGAAAAGAAGTTGTACAGGAAGAGTTCTGTTTTAACTGGGTATGAACAGCTGGTTGTTCATGAAAATGTATCAGAATAGTATTGTACAGGTGCAGTAAACATTTTTGTAATCAATTTTAAGTAGCAGAGCTTTCTTAATCTCTGCAGGTTATAAGCAGCACAGACAGATGCAGCTTCTTAGCAAAATTTAGTAGCAGAAGTCTCATTGATTGTGACCCTTTATAGATCGATGTCTGAGCTCACTTTAAACTTTCTTTTCAGGATCCATCAGATTTTGATGTATGTTACAGGTTATTTTTGCAAATGTCTTTATTTTAAAGTAGCATATAATAATGCTTTCAAAATTGTGGAGAACATTTTGTGTGTCTTTTAAAATTACCCATGTTTTAATTTCCATAGTAGTTTTTCATTACTTGGGCCAATGTAAGCTGCAGTAGGTTTTCAAAGGCCATTGATTGCACATTTCAGATATGTGAAATCATATGCAGATAGTTTTGAGGACCCTTAAGCAAAAGTGTTTTTGCCAGGAAATGATTATTTGAGAATTTTTATCATCACTTTAGTTGCATTTGCATTAGGGTAGACCAATATTTAAAGATACCTACTCTCATTTCAAAAGAACATTAATGTGTTGGATGGAGCTTT
Organism: Peucedramus taeniatus; assembly: GCA_013400575.1. NCBI lineage: Eukaryota > Metazoa > Chordata > Aves > Passeriformes > Fringillidae > Peucedramus > Peucedramus taeniatus. The sequence goes on along the minus strand of WBNO01021030.1, from coordinate 168,872 downwards.
ATAGCTCAGCTGTGTTTCTTTAGTTTCGTCACACACCTTCTGTGTGATACTTGTGTCTTTACTTGCCTGCCCTTTTCTCAATTCAAAATTTAACATTTGCAAATGTAAGATGTATGTTGTGCTGCAGAATAAAAAGACTCCTAAACAAGATCACAGTCAGGGGAGGTCATCCCTACCTGGCAGGACTGAGGTTTTTTGATGGACAAGCTTTGTACAACTGTTGCACAGCAAAGGGTTAATGTATTAAAGCAAACACTGGCCTGTACAAGCCACGTGTATCAAACTGTTTGGCCAAAAGCCAGAAGGCACACAGTGGAACACAGAGTGAGGAGGAGATGAGGTGTGAGGATTGAAGTTGGCTCTTTGCAGAACAGGGCTGAGCTTTGTGCCATTTTCTTCAGCAGCCCATGTTCTGTGACTTCCTCCACCGTATTTGAGTTACCAAGCAATTCCCCAACTGCTTTAGGTACTTTTTGCATAGGAGCCTGGCTCACAGTGCTCAGGAGGTGAATGATATCTGTATTAATCTTCAGATTTTCAGTTCTTTATAAGTGCTTGTGTGATGGATAGGGTTTATTGAATTGTTTTGCCACTAAATTGTTAAAATATGGATTCATGTAGAGTCTTTACTTGTGTCTTAAGGGTGAGTGGAGTTAAGCTGAATGCTGGAAATAGATGCACAGTTTCCCCAATTTGAAACAGACTTGCTATGAAGGAATGTTTGAGACTTTTTTTGACATTTCAGTTGTTAGTTTCTCTATGTTTGTATTTAATGATCCATTGAACTTCTGTAGCACCTATCCTGAAAGGACTTGCAAGTCAGACAGATCAGGTGTGATGGCTGTCTGAAATCTCAGCTCACAAGGAATATCTTGCCCAGTCTCTTGGTTGTTACTCTGAGCCATCTACACACCAGACATCTCTTCATCCTGTGTGCAATGACACTGGAGACTTTTCCCAGCTTAAAACAATAAAAACAGTTCCATTTTCTTGGCTTTGCTTGTGGATTTTTTTTTCTTGTTAGCATGTTAACTCCTACTAACTTCTTGTCATTGTTCTTTCATAAGATAAGTAATTGCAAATGGACATTTCTATTCTTTGTCATCATTTCAGCTCAGAGATGGTTTTCCAAGGCAGTTGGCTTGCTGAGAATAGGTGAACTCTGTCTTTCTCAGGCTGGAGTTGTTTTTAACTCCTTGCACCACAGCAATACTGGAGGGGTAGCAGGGTTATGTATTACCAGGGAAAACAGAATTTCCTTTTCCACCACTAATGATCACTCCCTTATACAGTGTTGTTGTACACTAATGCTGTGAAATTAACTTTTCAAGAAATGCTGTCATAGATACACTAAAATATTATTAATTGCCTAATAATTAGGTGACTGACAATTCCAGGAAATATTGAAAGTTTTTCTCCTTTCTATGTTTAACATATTTGGTCACCAGTTCATATGATCTGCATGGTTCATATAGTTTGGATAAGTACAGAGGAGCAAGATTTTACTACTTTTTGCTTGTAACTTGTACTTTTGGTAACTTGTACAGAATTCTGCATTTTTTGTTCTGGTTTCTTTTTTCCCCCCACTGGAAGGATGGCACTAGCCAGTGCTGATCATGTTACTCCTCTGTTAGTCAAAATAACTTTGGCCACTTGTTTCAAGAACTACGCTGAGTAACTTCTTCTAACAGCACTGGTGCTTTTGAAAGCAAGTAAGATAAAGTAGTAAAACCCTTAAAACCTAGAATATTTATTACTTAAAGAAACATAAGCTGTGAGTGTATGGAGTGCATCAGGTGGTTATTTTCCCCAAACACCATAAATCTTCAGCTGGTTCTGGCAGCGAAAAGGAGCAGCAGCGCTGCCCTCCCTCTGCTACCAGCTGTTTGTTCTCTCCCCTGTGCTGACCCAGGCACTTGTGGTGAGCTGCTCTGGGAAACTGAGCTGGGGTAGGACTAACCTGGCAGAGAAATGTGTTTGTGATAGCAGAGGGAGGAGGAGGAGGAGGCCAGAGCAAGGGCCAGGCTGCTGGATGGAGGCAGGGCTGCGGCTCTGGGCAGCACCGCCAGCCTGCAGTGAAGGTGCAGCCTCAGCTCTCTGAAATTTGGGGGATTTTGGTATCCAGGCTGACTCCTTTGAGCTTTCCAGTACAGGAGTAAATTCAGGAGATGGAGATTTTTCCTGGTTCATTGGTTGTTTAAAAAGAAATGGTGATGTTGAGAGGGTTGTTCACAGCATATAGAGAGAGTTGTTCTTATTTTCCTTGCCTCAGCATTGGCATTGATTAAATGAAGAGTTTCAGTTCTCATTCTGATCCTGGGAATCATTCTTAAATTGAGTATTTAAAGCACCCTCAAATAACAATGTAAGTAAGATACTTTACGTTAACAATAATTTCTGGTATCCTGGAAGCTCCTTCCTACAAGTATATCAATATATAGGCATTGTAATAAAATCAAATGAGATCTTGCTTCTTTCAGAATATTTTTGCCTTTCGCATTTTTTTTTGGGAAATATTTTTATTAAATCACATGTGCACCCAATCCTATTGCCAGCCATTCCCATATAAATTTATAATTACTAATTTTCAGTGCTGTATTTATCAACATTCTAATTGCTTTTCTTAAAGAAACTGCAGGAAGCACTATCAAACTAGGATGTTTCTACCCAGACTTTTGGCATTGGGTAGGGGGAGGGAAAAAGAGGACTTTTTCTCTTCTACTGCGTTATTACTGAAAATAAAGTCTTGCCAAAACTAGTTTTAATGAGGCTCTCAGGAAAAAAAAAAAACAGCTTTACAAAAAAATTACCAGTTTTTTACTTTGCCTATTATATATTTATATTCCTTGGAGCATGTGCAGTTGAGTCACTTGTATAGCACAGTAAGATAAAAGGGATTTTTGGTAGCAAAGATGTGGTCCAAATGTGCAGTCTCTGCCACTAAACATTTATTGACATCTGAGGTGGTTCTTAGTGATGTGAGTCTGGAAGCTGTAGCTAATCCAGAGTGACTTCTGGAACATCCCAGTGTTCATGGAACCTGGATGTTCCAGTAATGGTGTCTTATCCTTCTGTCTGTCTGGCAGTGAAGACTGTCTGCAGTGTTCAAGAGAACAGGGCAGGATGGCTCCATATTGTTACTAATAAAGAGAGGAGTAATTCTGTCTTAACATTTGGGAGATTTATTAGCAAGCCATTTCATAAACCCAGAGTGTGAATTATTTAGGGTTCTTTTTCCTGCAGTGTGAAGTTAAAAAGCACAGTGAAATTATTTTGAATAACAGGAATATTTAGTTTTCCTGTATCAGCAGAGATAAATGGAACTGTATGGCCAAAAAAGACTTCAGGGTGATCTTGCTCATTCTTCTGAGTGTTGTGTATCTGTTCAGTTTCTGACAAATGGTTCTCTGACTTGTTTTTGAAGTATTTAGTGAATGCAGTTCCTCTGTATCTCTAGGCAATTGGTTTCAGTAACTAATTTTGTGTAGGGTAAAATAAATATTCTTTACTGCTGATTAAGCCAGTTTTGTCTTGTATTACTCACAGCTAAGACTCCACAGCTGAAACTGAGAACAGTTTTTATACAAAACTTTTTCAGGTGATTGTCTCCTTTGTTCTGCACTGAACAAGCTTAACCTCTTTAGCAACATAATATTGATTTAAATGAGTTATCCTTCAATATATTGCTAGTCTTTATTAAGTTTCACTTGGTTGATATGAGCCACTTCTCAACTTATCAGAACGATTTTTGTTAAGATCTTGTCACCACTTGCAGTCCCTGCCTCTGCCATGTCTTGTATGTAACTCTCCTTGTGTGTGTCCATGTCCTCATGCAGGTCCTGGAGGAAGGGACTTTCTTTCAGTGTTCATTCACATGGATTGAAAAGAATTTGCAAATAAAAACCCTCTGAGTGCCATAGTTCATTGTTGCCTGCCTCTCTTAGGGCATTTTTACCAGGACTCTATTAGAGAAGATGATTGCTCATAGTTTAGAGATTACTTCTCTCTGTGTCTTAAGCATTGTGTGAAATTCTTCCAGTCCTGCTGACTTGAATTTCTCTGAATATTTAGTCTAGCAACAAAATCAGTTTCTAGTATTAGCTACAATAAATCTGTTTTATGAAGGCTAAAATACAGAAAATGGCATTTGAGTCTGTTTTGTTATCCGTTTGTTCTTTCTAAATACTGTTTGTACAGACTTTTGTGTTTTACTTCTTACTTCTAAAATATTTCTGAAACTTTGTTTGCCTTTTATACTGCACAGTGGTAATACTGCATGCTGTGCTTTTATCTCTTCTGATTTTTATCCCTGACAGTTTATGCTGTTCCTTTATATTCATTAAAATGCCCTTGTTTCCATTCCTAATATGATTCTTTCTAGTTTCAGACCCTTATTACAGGCTGCTTTTATGTAGCCTGTATTGTTCATATACATTTCCTATCTCTCCCCTGCTTTGGAATACTTTGCCATTGTGCACATTCCAGTACAATAACTGCCAGTCCTCCTTTAAATTGTAGTCTCAAGAGATTCTAGCAACAAGTTCAAAGAGTTTGTTGAAATTTGCTTTTCTTCTTTCAGTTAATTGAAGATAAAAACTTGCTCTCCCTCTCTACTGCTCTCGCTTTCCCCCTTCCTTGGCACAGCGAGTGCTTCTCGTTACCACTTCCAGCCAAATCACTGTACACATTGAGATGTTTAAAATGGAGCCTGCCCTAATAGAGTGAAGTGTGAAGTAACTGCTCTTCTGGCACCCTCAACTTTGTGAAACAGTTGTCCTCAGCGTTTTCACAAACATGTTGGGCTGTTTGTTCTGATATTTTGGTTTTCTATTAGACGTATGGATGATGAAGGCCTCGTCTTACCCTCTGAGATACGTGCTCTGAAAACTTCTGCTGGCTGATTCCAAAGCCTCAGCAGCTTCCTCAGATTTTTCTCTCCCAGCCTTTCCAGTTCCTTTTCCCCTAGTTCCCATTCTCTGTTGCTTATGTGTTTGTTTCACCTCCAGCTTTTTTCCTTCCCTGTTTTTTTTTCCTTGTAATAAAAGCAAGTGACTATTTTTTTCTTACCGTGGCCCACTGAACTGGATAAGACTAGAACTTAGATATGGGCCAGATGCTTTTCATTGTGAGGAAAAGCTTGGAAAAGGGAATTTTGAAATAAAAAGAACTCACCATTACAGTTTGCTTAATTTTTTCCATTTCTAAGAGGGGCTAATTTGTGGCTGTGCTTGTGTTTTGTATGGATGAGGGGCATGGCTGTAGCCAGCAATAGTGTCCTGGCACATGAAGCACTCGGCTTCTTGTCCGTGGTTGTGAAAAACCCAGCAGGGAATGTTTGGAGTTGCTGGACACTGTTGTCCCCAGTGTTGTCTCCGCTGTCACACGGTTCCAGTGGTTGCTCATCCAGTTCTGACCACTCTGCCAAGCAGTTCTCAAGGCTGGCCCAAGGTTTCGTGTGGTCCCCACGCTGTTCCCAGCATCGTTTGTGTGTGGCTGCTTTGTGTGGGAGTTTGGGAATTAGATAGCATGGATGGAAGCTGTCCTGTGCTTGTCAGCCTCAAGGCCACCACCACCAACTATGTTTAATGTACTGGTATAACCATAACTGGATTTGTTTTGTTGTTGGTGTTCTTTCAAGGAGGAATTCAATCAAACTGATAGAATTCTCATCAGTTTCACTTCCAGCCTCCTGGGCAAACAGTGTGCCACAGTTAATGTTCTCTAACCCATAGGGATGTGAGTTTAGGAGGAACAGCTCACAGCAGAATTGCTCTAGAGGGAGCAGAGGAGATGGGATGTACAAGCCATGAGGCTCTGGGAAATGCTGGCTTTCAGTGCTACACAATGTTTCCTGGTTCATGGTTTGAGTAATTAACCTTGCATCAGGCATCCTGGTAGAGATTTACACAAAGGAAAGTGCAAAACACATTCGGCAGGAATTCTCATTTATATTTCTGCCTGTGTCTTTCAGAAACCCTTTAGGAGGCGACTGGGCCCAGAAATGGGAGGGTAACTCAAGAAATAAATGATCTGTAAGCAAAATTATTTAAAGAAATAATCTCTGAGCTTTTTCATGTAGCACTAAGGGCTGGCTCATGTCTGGCTATGCTGTTGTCTCTTTCTTTAATGGAATGGGAGAGTATTCTTTGTCTTGTGGTATGCTGTGAACAGCTTGGAAATACATTCATTTCAAATGTATTAGTTGGTAAAGAATAAATCTAAAGGCTTGGTAAACTCACATTTCATGTGCTCTCTATGTGGTCTTCTCAGACAAGGATACATTGGTAGAGCAGAACAGAGGAAGTACTGTTGATTGTGAACCTACTTTATGGACAAGCAGAAAATCTTGATCTCAAGGCTTGTTAACCAGATGCTGTCAGTGGGGGTTTTAAATTACTGATAATGTAAATAAATATTTGTTTAAGAATATTCCTAGCTTACTTTTTTTCTTTCTTTTTTTTTTTTTAATTTGTGTGTCTCTTTTCATTTTACTTGCTTTGGACTGGCTTGATAGAAAAAAAAAACCAACCAGTTTTTACATTGTCAGCTTGGCCATGTTATTTTAAAGGCTTTTTTAGACCAATGAGAGTTTCTTGCCTATACTTAGTTAACATGCTCACACTTAGAAAAAGTGAAGTCATAATTGTCTTGGACATGTTTAAACTTGAGTTGAAGCTTGGGCTCTCAGCTATTCCATATCTTCTCAGATGCACTATTTTCCTTGTGTGGCTAGAATTTAGAAGAGTATTGTGGTAGACATTTGTTAGCTGGCTTTTATCTAAAGACTATAAATGTTGTTCAGTTAAGTTGTTAAATATTTCTGGGGGCTTTTCTCTCTTCTTTTTTTTTTTTTTTCTTTTTGTCCCCTAGTGTGTAGCCTGAACTGAACCTGGGGAATTTATATCTGCATGGATGTGACCACGTCATGTGGTGTGGGAGCATATTCCATAACAGCTATTAGTAATGGGCCTTGGGGACAGGGCAGGGGCTGAATTCTAACTCCTGTAGTCATGCCACCTAGGTTTCTTTTTTAGGAGCATTGTGATGGTCTAGTTTCTGTCGGAATTGTTTTCTTTCAAAACTTGAAAGGAATAATTATATTTATTTTACTGTTCTAGAGGAGCTTACTAATGAAAGGAGGAAGTGTTTTTAAATTCTGCTGAGGTCTTTATGCTTAGTCAGAAGAATGAAGTAGTTATCTCTGAAATGCAATTCAGATAGACTGGGGTCTGAGCAGGGGCAATCTAATAGGAAATGCTAAACAAAGGTGTTCAGGTGTGATTTAGGTTGTCTGAGTATCACCTTTATGCCCTGATCTCTGTTGTCTGTACTTGGCATAAGTTATTTCAAATAAGGTCCCCCATTGGATTTCATCACTGTGTGTAATTACACAGCTATGTAAACAACCAATTGAACTTCAAAATATTTTTAAACCGTTTTGGGAACTGACTCTGACCTGCTTTGAGGAGGAGGTTGGGCTGGCTGACCTTTGAGGTCTTTTTCAACCTCAGTGACTGTGTGATCCTGTTCCATGAGCAGCCCTTCTGATGGTGATGTCCATTATTTCTGTGGTACCCATTGCTTTTACACACTGAATGATGTGTAATAACTTTTATTGCCTAGATGGTGTTTTCCTGTATTGTTTATGGAAAGAAAATAGTTTACTCAATCTCGTTGTTTCATTGTCTGTGTTTCTTATTTCCTTTGTCACCTGATACTTGCTTTATCTATTTATCTGTGTGATTCCACATATACTAAATAAATTATTACTTGCTTACACGCTGGGATTGTTTTTTTCAGAAATGGTGTCACCTGGCATTCCAGATTTTCTTTTTAAAAAGTACATTTAAAAGTTTATCTGCTAGGAAGAGGTAGGGCTATTTTGATAACGTTAAAGCAAATATGTCAGAATTTATATTCTCCTTGGATTTCCATCATGCACTGTTGAAAACAGTTTTGTCCTGCCTGTGCCAGCAGCTAACAATGCATGTCACTAGCAATGAGTCATTTTCTGATGGCCTGGGAGTGTTCAGGTATTTCTGTTTTCTGCCTCTTCTCATCTTGCATCTTATTTTGAACTTGTGGTCTTTTAATCTATATTGGTTTTTAGTCCTCTCTGTATTTATTTGCTCATCTCTTTATTATTTTTTGTCATAAAAAAAATTTTCATCAGAACTCTAGTGACAGGACAAGGGGGGATGGATTCAAACTGTCAGAGGACAGGTTTAGATTAGATGTTAGGAACAAATTCTTTGCCATGAGGGTGGTGAGGCACTGGAACAGTTTGAGCAGACAAGCTGTGGTTACCCCATCCCTGGAAGTGTTCCTGGCCAGGCTGGATGGGGCTTGGAGCAACCTGGTCTAGTGGAAGGTGCCCCTGCCCATGGCAGGGGGGATGGAAGTTACATTTGCCAAACCTTGCCAGTCAAAACCATGGGAAGAGACAGAATGTGATGCTTTCTTTATAGAAAGCTGTTTCAATTATCTGACTTATATTGCTGTTCAAATTCTGGTTCTAAAAGTAAGCTTGCTAGATATGGCATCTTAGATGTAATGGCTTTAAATCGAATTTATCACAGTATGTTAATGTGGGTATGCAGTTAATACACAAAATGTGTTTCTTGGTTGTGTGACATGCTGCCAACCTGTCTTTGGGTCTAGATATGATCTGGTTCATCCTCACAAGAAGAGAGAGCAGGGGAGAGGAAATAGATTGTTTGGAACCTTTTTTATTTGATTTTTTACTTTTAGAAGTGGAGTCTATCTCTAGAGAATGTTGTAGTACAGGTTAGAAACGAAGAACTTCCAAACCCCTTCAAATGCAGTAAAAAAAAGGAGTCAGTCATCTTCTGTTTAATCCTTTGGCATGGAAATTGGAATTTACAGAGAAATTATTCACAGAAGAGGGTGGTTTGAGTTGCTATGTAGCATGGAAGCATAAAGGGATGCTAGAAGGTAAAATGCCTTTACATTTCAGTAGAATTGCCAGGCTAAGGAGAAATATTTGCATTTCCTTTTCTGCTGTTGTCCTTTTGTAGTTCAGTTCTTAGCACTTAATCTCAAGTTGTTACAAATGTAATATTTTTAGAAACCCATTGAATATTTTGGAAATAGCAGGTCGGCAGGAGTTGAGGAAAATGTTTAAGAAAGACAAACACATTTTTGAGCTTCTTAATATATCTGTCTTTAAAATCAATGAAGTAACAGATCAGATGTATGACCCAGTTAGAGTAACCAAGTAAGGCTTCTGTTGAGAAGTCCATGTCTTTTATTTGCATGAGTTCCATCTGAAATTTTGATAGCAGTATATTGGAATTGGTGACTTGTTTATTTCTGAATTTCTCTTGGTTGCTGTGAAGAAATATTCTCCTAAAGTTAGGAATGTAAATAGGGCCTATCACAAACAGATAGGGCTGCTTTGCTCAATGTGTCTTGATTAACTCGAGTGGCATCCTTGAGTTAATCAATTTGAGCTTGGAAGAAAACAGTCCACCATATGTATAGACATAAGTTTTTATCTTAATCATTAAATCTATCACTTCTGTTGCTTATAAAAAAAAGAAAGAAGTCTGAGGAGAGACGACTGGTCCCATTTTTCCCATGTACATTTTCTTGGCAGGAGCATTGGCATAAACACTCCCTGCCTTGCCATGATGGTGACACACGTTTGTGGAGATGTGTGAATCGGGGCAGGGAGCTGCTGCAGACACAATTGCTTTGCCTTTTCTCAGTGTCCAGCCCTGCTGCTTCTTGCTGGGTTGCCCTGTTGGGCAACGTGTCTGGTTCACAATCCAACATTCAGCTAAATGGGAACAGTTCTGAAGAGGTGTGGGGTGGGATCAGCTTCCATTGGAACTGCTGCTGAACGTATAATCCTACTGAATGCAATTTATGGGCAATTTGTGTGGAGAAGTAGTAATCAGTCAATATGACTGGTGTTGGACCACATCTGACTGTGCTGTAGTAAAATTATACTTTTTCCTTCCTAAGATTTTTATGGCAATTGATGTGCTGTTACAGTAAAAGAACTAAATCTCACCCTTTGATGTGAGAGAAAATACATCCCCAAAGAAAGGGAAGAACAAGGCCAGCTAATATGGCTTCATACCTCTTAGCTTGGATCTTGGGTCACATGAACAGCAGGGAAAAATACTGAGAGTAGTTTATTACTATTATTTTAACCAGCTATTACTAAATTAAAACTTGCTTGTGCTAGCATACTTAAGCTTGCCATTTAGTAAGTTTAGTGACCCATTACCTTCTAGGTTTAGAAACTAAAGTTTTTAACAGTGTAACATGTGAAAATATCTGCAGGTTTGAGGTACAACCATGTGAATTGATGGAGGGTCAGTCATGCTGCAGGGGTATCAACTGGAATGGTACCATGCCAGAGTTGTAGTGGAAGCTCATGAAAACAGGCAGTTCTGGGATAGATGACACACAGGAAACTTGGTACTCCAGCCTTGCTTAAGCTACTGACCCTAAACACTCATTTAATACAGTTTGGAAAACACAGCTTCTGTCTGCTCTTCAATATCTTCTTTGCTTGAAGAGGAGCTTACTTTAGTTGATCTGAGAATTATTGGTTAGAAAAGTGTTTAAACTCAGCAGAGATGGATGTCCAACAGAGGCTTGTCCTGGCTGAACCTGAAAGACTGTGAGTGTGAAAGGGACTAGGCAAAGTCATTAATGTCTCAGTAGGGGCTTTGCAATTCACCACTTGTTGGTTGGACCAAGGCAACCAACCCTCACTGCAAAATAAACCCCTGACATTCACCATCTCAGCTAAGGTTTAGAATAACATATTTAACCTTCTCATTGCAGCAGACTAAGTGTGCTAATATGTGTGTTACAGAGATGTGCTGATAAGCCAGAGCTTGATAGCACCTTGTAGCCAAATATATTTATGTGTCCGTACCTGTACTAACATGGCACAATGGCTCTTATACAATAGTTACTTGTTTCAGAGTAAACACCTGGAGATTTTTTCATGTGAGTGCTTTCTTTTAAAATTTTATCTTCATCTTTGTAGAATGGGTTTGATAAAAACTTTCCTGTAGGCTGGGCACCTAGAACGTGTTCCAATTTAAAATGGAAGGAGAGGCAACATTGGTCCACTCCCTCTACCTGGGTAGATCCCATTCTGTGAATCAATGTGGGAATTTGGGTTTGTTTTGTTCAGTCTTAGAGGTAAAATGATATCTTTGAGTTCCTAGGTGCATTTATTGAGAATTTCTCTAACCAGTACTCATAAGGCAATACTGAACTTACTTGCTTGTCCACAACAGATGGTGCCCAAGATTAACTATGTCCAGCTGCAGCTCGGTGTGACAGAAGAGAATTTGATAAGAAAAAATATTGAGATGAGTGAGAAAATAGAGGTGATGCATGCTCTTACTTTGTTTGGCAGACAAGTCAGATTATTGTTGTCAACATGTCAGCCTGTGTCTTGCAGATGTCTGATACTTAAACAAATTTTAAGAAAACTTGAGATTGACAGAAGCAAAGCATTTCACAACGGCTGCTTCGGGGTTTTTGCGTGAAGGGAAGTTGAACAAAGGTAGTTGCATTACTGCTCAAATTGGCAGGACCCATTGGTTTGCAAGTATCTATCAATGCAAGTGAAGTGACACTTGCGTAATGTTTTCTTGATTTGTTTTTCTCTCTGTAGGAGAATAAAATTGGCAGCGAGCATTTGGAGGATTAGGAAAGAGCCATTTGTAGATGGACATTTGTCAAGCTTTGCTTTCTTAGCTTGTCCATTCCAGATTGTTTTGGAGAAGTGTAGGGCAGCCTGGAAAATGTTGGGGGGGCATGAGACGGGGAGAGAAAAAAAAAGAGAATTAAAACATAAAACACTAACTAAAACCATGAAACTAAACATCAAGAAGTTTCACCTCAACATGAGGAAGAACTTCACACTGAGAGTGGCAGAGGACTGGAAGAGGCTGCCTAGGGAAGTCAAGGAGTCTCCCCTCGCTGGACACTTTCCAAACCCGGCTGGGCGCGTTCCTGTGTCACCTGCTCCAGGTGACCCTGCCTTGGCCGGGGATTGAAGCAGCTGAACTCCAACCCAAAGGGTCCTGTGATTCTGTGAAAAAAAGAAAAAAAGGCGATCCCCGGAGTCCCACATGAATCTTTCACGCGTGAAACCCTGGTTTTCCCAGAGCAGCCCCAGCAGCCGAGGAGGGGCCGCCAGGAAAGCGGCTGGCGTCTATGGAAACGTAACTTTTGGTTGCGCCGCTTTGTTAAATGGAAAAGTGCGGCCGTGGGGGGAAGGGAGCGGGAGCGCTGCCGCCCGCCGCGCTCGGAGGGTGCTCCCGGACAGGGCGGGGGGGAGCGGCCGGGCGCT
>WBNO01021030.1:99797-155572 GCA_013400575.1 Peucedramus taeniatus | reverse complement strand
TTTTTTTTTTTTTTTTGGTCACTTCCTGCTGTAAATACTGGAGAGATGGAAAATGGAGATAGGGTTAATTTTTCTTTAATATTTTGAAGTATTCTGTGCACGCTATTTTTGAAGAGCGTGCCATTTTAATTTTGCATGCTTTCAAAGCATACCTGTATAGTGTTAATTTTAGAGGATCCTCCCACTGTTTTGAACTGTAGTTATAAACTAAGAGAGAAAAATAAAAACACTTTAAAAAATAAACTGTATTTCTAGCGCATAATGGATGGCCAGACCATCATATATGATGATTTTTGTGTGAGCAAATAGGTCATAAGTCAAAGTAAGTGTTACGTAACTGACTGGCTTTAACAAACTTGGTACAACTGTAAAGAAAAAAAAGTCAATTTCTTTTTTTATTTGGGCAGTATGAGAGGCTGGCTACCCGTTTTTCAGTGGCCTTACTTTGTAGCGGGTTGACTAAAAAAAACACACCCAACATAACAACCTATGCTTTCAAAATATGAACCAGTTAATTTGTGTAGTGTTTTGTATTTTCCTGAAAAACTCCTTCGGTCTTGTGCCTCATTCTGGATACTAAACACTGCACACTCACCAGTAAATCATTAGTTAACACTCTAACTGGATTCTTACATAATTGAAAAACGTTCCTGAGTTAGTTTAGATTTTTGTTTAACTTCATTTTTTAATCTCAGAATAGTGTTATTTGGCGTAGAGCTGTTGAAGGAACTGAAGATCAGTATGAAAATGGTTTGGGGCTTTTTCATGTGAAGAAATAAAGCAGTAGCGGGTTCGTACTCCTGTAGCAAAACTGAAACAACTGGGCAGACATTTAAAGGTTCTCAGTGGCTCTGTACAATGCTGGGTATTGAAGTACACACAGCTCCTAAGCTGGAGGTTACGTGCAGGGGTCTTTGTGCTGTGTGTACATCATGGTGATGGTTCTCGTGTGCTGTTTGATGCTCCTGCACAATAAAATACACTTGCTACAAAAAATAACTGCAGCTTCCAGGCTGCTGAGTGGAAATATTTTAACCATCTACTTGTAAGGTAGAAGCAGGGGACGAGGTAGAGTTTTTTCTCAGTGCTGTGTGATCAGCTGCATCTAAGTGCCATTCAGTAACTTCACTGATGACTACTGTACATTTGTTTTTAAAGGGTTTGGTTATGCATCTTTTACTACTTTGTTGTAAATGGCCTTTCTGTTGAGTATATACTTGGAATTCAAGTATCTGTAGTTTTTCGTTCCTTGCCTCACTTACAGGTCATCTTTATAAAATGTTTTATCGCTCTTTTGTTTTGTCTGTTCTATGCAAAGTAATACCTAATGTTCTGCCCGCATTAAATATAGATTCTCTTGGGTCAAAATACTCCTTTTTTTGCTAGGAATAGTGTTTAATTTTATATAATTATTTTGTCAGACTCTGCACTCAGTTGACTTACTTTTTTTTTTCTCACAGCGGTTTTTTTTTTTTCCTTGATTTTTTTTTCTTGTATTATTCTCTCCTAAGCAGAAACTCCTGCAGAGTTTTGGCAAAATGTTCTTTGGAAGCTTTTTTTTTTGGAGGGGAGAACACAGGGGGTGGTATTATTGTCATTTACATAATATACTAGTGGAGAGTAGTTGCATCATGTGCAGTTTCTTAATGTGACCAATTGGACTTGCCTGAAAATGATCTCTTAAGGGTAAATGGCCGAGCAGAAATTAAAAGCAGCCATGTATTTCTTTCTCCTTTTGTTTCAGGCTAGAAGGACCATTCAGTATGTGCTTTACATGTATTTCCAGACTTACTGTATTTAATTTATTCAGCTATTTAAAAATAATGGTTAAAGTATTCTTTTCTCATCACTGCTGTCAAATCTTACGGCTTTGCAGTTCTGGTTTCCTGTTCTGAAAGTGTGGATAGAAAACTCTTAGTATGGAGGAGTATGTGGTTGATGTATTCCATTTAGTATAAAACACACAGCCCAAGAGGATGGGGGACTGGCTCTGGAGTGTTGTTAAAAAGAAACTAAAGCTGAACAGCACCCTTTTGTTTTATTTGGGCAGTTCCAATTTTAGTAATTACTAAAGCTCCTGGAAACCCTGGGACCGTAGGGTGTTTGAAGAAGTACTGAAATCCAGTTTGACAGTGGGCCTTCAGCTAGTCTTTTAAAATTCTGTCTTTCCTCTGCGAAATCCTTTTGGCATGTTGTGGTTGTCTGGCAGGATCCCAGCGTGTGATATCACAGATATCAGATGTCTTCTTGGGATTCATGGCATTTGCTGTGCCGCAGTGGAGCTCCCTGGGACGGCCGAGGTGAACCAGGAAATGTCATGGAAATTGTGTAGGGAGAGCTTGGCAGAGGAGCTGCCACGTGGTTTTGGGAATAGGTGAGCGCCTTCTGTTTGACAGTCTTCACTCTTTGTGTTTGGTAATCTGATGTGGAATGTATTCAGCAAACAGATGTGTCTTTTAGTGGTCTTGACAGATTTTTTTTTTTTTTCCTGACATCTCAGATGGAGTTGAGTGGCGAAACATCACAGTTAAGCTTTGTCCTTTGGAAATACCTTTGATTAAAAAAATGGAGCATAATTATATGTGGCCTTCCTCGTTAGAATTTTTTTATTCACCTCAGTGTTGAGGTCCAAAGCCAGGCACAAGCATAGATGATATCATGCATTTGGAGGATATTTGGCTCCTCCATAAGGTCTGCTGGAAGTTAATCATAGCACTCTGTGTTTCTGTCTGTCTCTTCAGCAAAGTCTCCCTCTTGTTTGTACTCACTGGAGAAATGTTACGCAGTAAGTGTGGCTTGTGCTGATGGTGCTTTTGTGATACAGCTAGAAAATAAAAGATTTCACGCTGGCCTCTTTGTCCCATATTTTCATCCTGATTTCCAAGCATTAAAAGGTAAATACCTGTGTAACATTACCTAAATAGAAAAGATAAATGCATGGAAGAAAATAAGAGTCTGCTTGTGTATTTATTTGTTTGTTTAGCCAGGACTTGCACTTCTTGAGTATAATTTCAGGAATGAATTCTTTGTTTTAGATGGAGCTCAATGTGTTCCTTCCAACCACAGACACTTCCATGTTGTTTTTACTCTGGGTCTTCCTCTTTGTCTTTTTTTTTTTCTTAATTTTTAATTTTTTTTTTCTTGTTTTTAATTTCTGGGCCCCGAATGCCCCCATGCTATAAAAAGAGAAGGTAGGTTGCTTTTGGAAGACTCCATTCAGGAAGAAGTGCATGTGAGAGCAGGCTATTACTGCCTGGTTTATATAGTTTATATATAGTTTATAATTAACCAGTTCTCAGTCCCTGTTAGCATGTAACATCAGGTGCCATAGAGAAAAATGGGACAAACTCTGAAGAGGGCAGTTCTGGGAATAATCATTCTGTGGGGGATCTGTTTGAGGTGAAATTCGAGCAGGAGGAAAGGGAGCTGTATTTTCTCCAGAATTCAGAAAACCTCAAAGAGAATTCTTATTTAGGCTTCCAGTTCTGCAGAAATCTGCCTTCTTTGAATCAAGTGGTTTGTGAGGGTACTGAGTTTAATACAATTTGAAGGCTTTTTTGAAGCAGGAGGAACAGGGTGAAAGGATGGGATGTATTTGGTGGAACAAAGAGAATGGGGCAGGGGGAAGGGATGTGTTGGATGGGACTGTATAAGGATGGTGTATCTGGAGCAATGAGAAGGAATAAGGTTGGAACTTTACTTTAGCCACCTTGCCCTTAGGCTTGAGTGGGGCAATTTTGTCAGCACGGTTTTGTGGCACTATTGAGAGTGTATTTAGCATGCAAGAAGACACCAGCAGTGGTCAAGGAGAGTGATGAGGGAATGAATGAACCTAGCACAATTTCTAACCTTTTCAAAGGTCCATAATCTGGGTCAAATAATAGGTGTGCTAGGTATTGTCACTGCCATGTCAGCCTTGCCTTGTGTACAGAAGGTTTAGTCACAGTTGTGGCAGAAGTCACTCAGTGTATGTTCAGGGCTGCCATAAAATGGAGGTCAGGATTGAGCAGTGAGTAAGTGCTACTATTAACCTTAAAGAGACTGTTCTCTTGGAAACATTTCACTTTGGCTTTGCAGGATTTTAGTAGAAGGCTGATTGCACAGAGGAAGGGGTACAGAAGCAAGGTAGAGAGAGAGCTTTTGGAAGCATCGTGGATTTGCTCAGGAAAGAGCAACCCTGAGTTACAGGAATATAATCTGGAAGACAGATGGGAGATGGAGGCTGAGGAACATGGACTTCAGTCTTTCTCTTTCACCTTAATCCACCTTGGTGAGGCAGCTTGCCTGTAAGCAGTGCTTATTCTTATGTGTATTTAGTTGTCTTTTCCTTTCTGTTTCCTTGTCATCTTAGTTTTCACCTTGTTAAAGGCAGCTAAGATCTTAAAATTAAGAAAAATAAACAGTCTAGGGAACCATGTGAAGACGTTTTTATGCAGCTCCAGAAATAACAACTATTACAACTTGAAGTCTATTTCTTGGAAAAAGAGAGTGGTGGTGGGGAAGTCTGGAAGATTCCTGAGGTGGTTTGTGTGGATCAGGGTACAATCCTGCATTAACAAATTCTTGAAACTGGGCTGAGGAGTCTGCCTGTATATTTTGTTTAGATATTTATTAGCCGACAAGATGTAAAGTAGTTAGCACACATCTTTTTTTTCCTCTGCTATATTTGTCCTCAGATAGTAAAATCCACTTAGAATGATGAAGAATGTTTGGCTATGAGGAGTTAGTAAGTTAATTGCTTTCTTCCATTTTTCACAAATGCATGTAGACACTGAACCTGTCTTGATGCCTGTGGTTCAGTGACTGAGATGGTTGTGACAATTTTCCATAGAAAGTTTTAGAATCCTGGAGCTGAACTGATGAATAGCTTCTATTTCAGGCTATTCTGTTGCTTCCCTTGGGGATGTTTTGAAATCAGTTGACTCCAGTTTAATTTGTTACCAGAAAGTCAGAGTTTCTGGGCTGTGCTGTGTAGCCAGGGATTGCTCTGGCCAGTTCTGATATCTGCATTCACCCATGTTGATGAAGATAGTTGGCTGCTCTTTTCTCTGGTGAAAGCTGAGAGATGTAAAGGTTAGGGAGAGGTAGTTCCCCTGATAGATCTTCATACAGTTGATATCTAAACCATCCTATATTATATTTATTTCTTTCCTCATGGCTGCCTGATCTTCAACATCTGCTGCTGACAGCTTTGCCAGTACTACAGAGGAGTTTTCATTATTGATGCCTCTGGACCTCCAAATAAAGAACTGTCAGTGAATAAGTACTGTATGGATTCATTTAATTATTAATCAGCATGATGGGGTATTCTCTAAGGTACACAATTCTGTTTCAAAGACAAGTCAAGTCAATAGAAAGTTTTCCATTGAAATAAAATAGTCATGAGAGTAAACATTCATCAGTGCAAGTAAGAATTCGATAGCCTAGACTGTTCTGCACCTACTGTTTTGAATAGTGCTAACCAATTGCTGCTCTGCATGATCAAAAACTGTGGGGGAAGAGGATAATAAACCAGGCATTGTGGAATAGTTTTTCATTCTTCAGATATCAAGGAAATGTGAGAACAGTTTTCTGTCAACTTAGATTCTGTGAAACAGTGCTAAGCTGAAATCACAACAATTATAAATTGCATAAACTTGTTCTTGATTTCTGTATTATTCTTTTACTGGCCAATTAGTCATGTTTTACTCCCACTGCTTTGCAGAGGCTGGCAAGAATCACAGTCCTGTTGTGTGCAAAGAAAAAAAAAGGGGCACTTTTGGGTCAGTCAGAGAGAACTAGGCTTATTTCTTCCTGAGCTAGATATGTACTTATGCCTCTGAGGCCCAGCCTAGTGTCAGGTACTTGATTTCATAAAATACAATCAGCATCTGAAAAACTGATGTGTTCAGTTTTATCAGAGGGATGTAAGGCGAGTCTGTTTTGCATGTAGTACTCCTTTAGTACTCCATATCTTGTCCTTGCACTTCTCACCATCTCCTGTGCCAAGTTTCAGGCCAGGAGGCAGGTAAAGGAGAGCTACTTAGTTGGCTTTCTTGGTAAGTAAAACATATTTGTAGGTGAGGAGTAGTAGACTTTTTCTAGGGAAGGCTGTCTTGCCAGGGCTTCTTTGTAATGGAAAAGCCAGTGATGGTTGTGGTCTCTTCAGCAGTTTATAATGGCAATTTTTTTGACTGTTCTGTAGCATCTTCTGAGCATGAAATTACTTCTGAGAAATTTGGAAAATGTGTGGTAGTGGTATAGTTAGGGGCAGAAGAACAATAGTGGTGGGGTTATGTCTCTTGAAGCTCTGAGAGAGGCAGAGATGGGGGAGGAGGTGGTTGAATTTTAGGGAGTTCAATTTGCAAAATCCTTTCAGTGGTTGCAGCTTGTATTGAAAGACGATATATCTTGAAATAATCTCTCCTGTAATCTCCTCTCCAGTCCTTCCAACAGCTTCCTAAGCCTGCTAAACTCATCAGAACTAAACTTTCCACAGATCATCCTATACCCTGATTCTGCCTGAGCAGGAAAAGTGAAATTTACTGACAGAGCTCTGTGCCATCCCAGTACACACCCCAAGTCAGAACCATTCAGGTCTTGGGATTCTGCATAATACACTTTGTCTTCTACTAGGTTTCCTCATGAACATTGACCACATCCTTATGGAAAGTAGATGGGTGAAATTAAGCAACTTTTAGGAATGAGGATGAACTTGCCAACAGTCAATGAACACCAACTGTTTTTCATAAAGCTCCTTCCTTGGCTCTTTGGTCCTGGTATTCAAAGATGCTTGTCAAATTCCATCAAAAGGATGAGCCTGAGTGCTCGAAGGCAGGACTTTATCCAAGGTGGGGGCAGAATAACCTTGCATGAATCTCTCTTGGTAGTCTAAGTGACAAGAAGAAGCAAAAAAAATATAAATTCCCTATATAAAGGTAAGGTTAGAATGCTCATGGATTGGGTATTATTTCAGATTAGAAGATACCAGCAAAATGTCAGGTGATCATATTTACAGGACATGGAGACTTAAACTTATTTCTGATGTTGTGCAAGAAATTCGGTGACTTTAGAGGATCCATTGATCTGCCAGAAGAGCTTCATGTTGCTTAAATACAGGAAAATAGGTGTTCTTTGACTGTGAAAGGATCTTGTTAAAAGCATGATTGTATGACATGAAGCTTGCCTCAGAGTTACTGTTTTGCTGTGGTAGATAATGACCTGAGTAAGGGATAAGGTATATAACCTTTCCAGTGCAGTATGGACAAAGATCCTGAATGGGAAGGTTTTATAGGATACTTGGGCATTTTCTTTGCTTCCCACCATGCAGAACTCAATCTTTGGAAGCCCACATGGGAGTATCTGGACATCAGAAATCAGGAGCCAGTCTTTTGGAGGAATGAAACTTCTATAAACCACTAAAAGCTGCATAGTCGCAGGTTCAGTTTTCAGAGTACAGGGTATTGAGTACAAGGCTGGAAATAAAGTTCAGTGTTGCTAAAGATGAATCTTTGGATGTGACAGTAATCTGGGCAGTATGATTAGCTTTCTTGGTTCAGAGTCTATTTGTAAAATAATTTGGAGAAATTACTTATTTCACAACAGCATCTGTGCTGGGTCAGATCAGAGATGTGGATGTCCCATCATCATGTTTCCTGCAGTGGTTAATAGGAAAGTAAGACAAAAGTAATTTTGTAATGATACTTCCCCAGACCCCTAATTGCAGGAGATTGGGAAAGAATTGTGGGATGTCTGGAGTCAAGGATAGTATTGCTGTGTCAGATCTGTTGAGCATAAAAATCTCCTTTGAGTGTGTCCAGCCTCTTCTCAGTCACACAAACTTCCAGTGTGCTGGGCATGGAGTGCCACAGTTCAGCTGCAGAGTGTGAGAACAGCAGCCTTGCACTGGGGGATTTTCTTGATCCATCTACCTACTAGCATCAGTTCTGTGTAGTAACTGTTGGAAGAGACAGTACATGCTGATTTTGTGATCACCTTTTCAATATGAATTGGGGTTATAATTGTCAGGATGCAAAAATTTATGTGTGGGAAAACCAGACTATGTGCTTTCCAAAGATGTGGTTGACAGCACTAGGGCACATCAGGGAAATTTTGTTTAAACAGAAAAAAATATATGTGTGTAACAGGACTGCCTTTTGAAGGCAGTAAGAGACAAATGGATTCCAAATGCAGGATTTCTGGACTGTTAGCAAGTTTTGCTGTGGTTCTTAGGGCAGGAAATTTTTTCACTTGCAGCCTTAAGGAACCACAGTGTCTTGTTTTCTGATGTTAAATGTCTATTGCATAGCTTAGGTTTTGATTCATTCTATTAAATAATATTTGTATTTGGCTAATGAACCTGTTTTTTATATAACATAAATTGACTTAATTATTCTGCGTAATATGTCTCCTGATAGAACTGGTTATTAGTGAGTTAAGGTTTCACACTTGATGATGCTGATGTCTGTGGATCTGCAGATCTTTTAAACCCCCAGCGTATTAATGCTGTTATCAACTAAAGCTGCTGCAGCAGATTTATTTATTTTTCCTTCCTCTAGGGTACTGTAGAGGCCAGTTGGAGCATTAGCCACCAAATGCCAAGGTGGCTGTAGAGTAACTGCAGCAGCATTTCGGCATCTAATGGACCAGGTCACGTGCAAAGCCTCATTAAAATATGATTAAAGTATCCCCTTTTGTTTGTTTGGTGGAGCCAAGCCCATGCTGGACCCTCCATTATGTTTGTGCTGTGTGCTTGGAAATGCCTCCTGTTTTTTGTGAGGCTCCTTGTTCACCCTCCAGACCCCAGCCCTGTCCAAACCTCTGCTAAAGAGGCTTCTCCTATTCCTCTGCCCTCTTCCATCCACTGCTGATAAAATGCAAGGAAATGAAAATGGTGTCTGCTTTCATTTAAACAAAGTCTGCTAAAGACAAATATGAAGCTTCTGTTGTTCTCTGGGGGTGTCTCCTGCTTTCCTGTACCTCTGCTTTTTAACTGCTGAAGTCTGGGGTGTGGGGATTTTTTTTGTTTGTTTGGGGTTTTTTTTTCTGGTATTTAATTAGTAAGCTAGACTTGCAGTTAAAGAACCGGCATAAATTATGTTGGTAATTTGCCATGACCACCTGTGGTAGTACATAAGTAATGAGAGAATAACAGAAACTTACAACTAAATTAAAAAAGAAAAAGGATTTTGTTACGCTTTCTAACACAAGCCTTCATAGCTCGTCTGGAAGCAGTAAAAAATGGGCTGTTCCTTAGGTTTATTTTTTTGTGAAACATGGAAATCAGTATGCTTAAAGCTCAGAGACTCTTAGCATGAATCCACAAATTTAGTTTGTATCTTTGATCACATACAGCCTTGACAGTACCCATGGACAGCTTAAACTTAGAGAGACATGGTGTAGTTGATTAAATCCTGTGATCAGTGTAAATGACTGGAGAGGGACAGCAGACTTCTTGTAGCCACTGGAATTTGAGCAAATGAAGAATATGATTTCCAAATCAACATGTTGCAGAGGAAGAAGGGATAGAAAATGCTATAAAAGTTCTTAGATCTGGCTTTTCTTTTGACACTCTGTGAAATCAGATGATTTGGCACTTGTAACTGCTGTGGGTAAGAGGCGTTCATAAGAAATAAAATAAAATGTATATGTGGCAGTGGTGGGGGAGGCGTCTGTTCTGAAAACATCTGAGATGCTGGAAAACTTGTCCCCAGTGGGAAAGAGAAATTGCATAGCTGGCACTGAGGCTCGCTGCTTATGCTTATGTGGCCATATTTAGAAAAGGATCAACACGAGGAACTGAATTATTAGAGAAGTGAATGACTGGGGGGATTGAACATAAAGGAAATCATTTCTATCTCGCTTGTTTGTTTGAGCTGGGCCAGACGATGCTGTGGGAGGGCTGCAAGCTCCAGACTTGCTGCCTGTGTGGAGTGAACCTGGAGATGAGTTTGAGGAGGTCAAAGCTTGTTTGAGCTAAAGCTCCTCCCTGCCTGGGTTTGGAGGTGGCTGCCTGCAGGTAGAAGATGAGCAGGAATGAAAAGGACCCCCTTGACTTGGAAAAGTCTGGAAGGACTTGATGGAGTGAGATGCAGGCTCTCTGTGCTGTGTGTAGTGCTGTGGGAGGCTTCTGGTTTCAGTACATCTTGCAAACATTCGTGTGTATAAGTAAAGCAAACAACGGCCAATTAAAAAAACCAACACCACATTTCAAAGAAGTTGTATATATAAAAAAGCTGTCTTATTAAAAAATACTTGTCAGTATAGCAGCACAATTCATCACAATTATTTGTATCTATGTGGCAGTTTTAGTTTATTGTGGTTTTGTTGCAGAACAACAGATTATCTAAATAAATTAATTATTTGGGGTGGGGGGGATTAAAACAGCTCTTCTAAGGAGAGATCCAGGAGGAGTGCTTCAAAGTTTTTAGGAGCAGTTAAACTGCCCTTCCCCCTGCTGCTTTTTTTTTTTTTTTTTTCTATTTTTTTCTCTTTTAAGAAGTGGTTCTTTTTGTTCCAGTCATCAAGACTCATTTTGAAAGACTTATTTTTCTGGTTTTGGCAAAATAGTTGATCAGCGCGACTGGCAAGGAACTGCTGTGGAGCAACAAAGAATTTCTGTGTAGCTGAAAACTCTGTTTGAGGCCATCTTGGAGCCGTTTGTGAACTAGAGTAGAAACTCCGTGTAAGAAAGGCCATTCAAGTTAAGTTGCACGTTTTCCTCCCCAAAATTAGCATACCAGAATACTTCATTGCAGTGTTTAGAATACTTTGTACAAGAACTAACAGTAAGTTGAAGATTGCTAACTGAGGATCTGTAATGATGCCAACTGACTTTTTTTTTTTTTTAATGAAAGCTTTGTATACATAACAGGATGAGTCATCACTGGAGAGTTCTGAAAGTGTTTGGCATCCCGAAGAATCCTTTTGTGTGTCTCTGCCGCACAAAACGAGTATTTTTGTCATGAAACTCTGCCTTAAGAAGTACTGCAATAACTGTAAGCTTTAGGGGGAGGTTTTCTAATGTGGCTTTACTTTCTATTATTGTTTTAAAAATATTTTGGTATTCTTAGATCTTCCTGAATAATAGGATGGAAGTTCTAAATACTTGGATGGCTGTTATTTTTTTTTTTCTGTGATGCAGCTTCAGACATACCTCTATTATAAATTTGTTTTTAGAAGTGTATAATAGGAGCTTTACTGTTTTGCTTAGATTTAATGCAAGTATTAACAATCCGATTGTGGGAGAATACTGTTAACTCGTTTTGCTTTATTCAAACAGGGTACCTGTAGTAAACTGATAGTAGCTGCTTATCTGAGTCACATTTATTTTATGCACATTTTTTTTTGATACGTTTGTCACGTTGAAGCACTGGTTGGCCTTGGTAGTTTTTGTTGTGTCTCTTTGAAATGAATCTCTTACAAAGTTAGAATTTTTTTCATATATATGTTAAGAACATCAGTAGTTGCTGCACTCACTCATAGCAACTCCTTGATAAAAAGAAAACCTTTCTTACTGAGGTGTTGATGAGTAATGTGTCAGCCCACCATTGTATTTGGCCCATGATTTTCCTGATGATGTGAAACCTGGTTCCTGTAGTCTTCCAAGTGTGTACAAAGCAACAGAGATGGAATTTTGCAGCTGGTGCAATAGGGTAGCAAATTTTATCTGAGATTTTTAAGAGTAGATGACATTTTTCAGAGATTTTTTTGCCCTGCCTTTCATTCTTCAGCAGTATGTTTTCTAGGATGTGCTGTCACTAATTTTAAAAAGCCAATCCATTGATGGATTCTTTCATGGTCTGTTGTAGTGGTGGTATATTTATTAGCTAGTAAGTTCAGCAGTTTTAATTTTTATGATTTCTTTTGAGTGAACCCAAATATAAAATTTATAGCCAAGGAAACTTGAAAGAATACAATTCTTCTTCAGAAGAAGGATTCATAAAGAAGTCATCAGAATTTGTAGGGTTTCATTAAAAAAAGCTTTCATAATAGTTTAGAATTATATAGGCTTTTCATCCAAATGCTCTGAATTATGGTGATAACAGAATGCATAAAAACCAAAGGGCTTTCAGACAGTCCTTGATGAGCTACACAGGTTAATTACTCAGCCTTGCACATGCAGGTGTGATGGTTTTGAGACAGGCTCTCAGACTCATATATTTTTATTTTAATGTGCACATCCAAGGCTAAGCATTTAAACAGGCTTACATTTGACTTGGAAGAGGAAGAACAGAAGTGTATTTAGCTAATAAAGTTTACATTTGGTGATATTTTGTATTAAGCTTAGCCATGAGTTCAGTGGCATTGCTAAGAAATTCTTTTTAATGGATAGAACACTCTGTCAGTGTTGTTTTGTTTTTTTTTTAAGCTGAAGTTCTTAAGCTGTGCATTACCAACTTAGTTACATTCTGCAAGAAATTAACTGTTGGGGTGTGCTAATGTGGGGTGTGTCTAATGAGACTCAAGCCCACGTTTATTTTTGTTTTCCAATGGAAGCTAAACCTCAACTTCTGATCTCATTTTTGGAAGAAAGAAACCCTCAACATATCTGCAGATTGGGATGTAGAATTGGCTGTAAGAAAATAAGGTGTTGGGGTGTGTCTGTATATAGAGAAGGTAAAATTTTTGATGTTACTATTAACTTCATTTTCCTGGCATCTTCTCAGAGCTTTTATTGGAAGGATATCTACTTCAAATTACTGTACTTTCTCCAACAAAACATTATTTCCAGCTGTTAGGTGAAGAAAGTTTCCCTTAGGGACTCTAAACCAAGCATGTTACCTTTACTGTAGGGTCCAGATGCAAAGAAGAAAACCAATATTTGTCCCTTTATCAGATGACTTTATGTGCTTGTTCTGGAGCTTATGGGGTCTGGAATTTCTGTGAGTCTTTATTTAGTCTTTATCCTTTTTAGCTTTGAGGTTGACATTTCCTTTCACCATGGTATAGATTTAAATTTATAAACTTGTGCTTTTATTACTTTATAGTGATAAAATTCTCCATAGTTTAGAGAATTCTTGATAATGCATCTTAGAACAATTTTAACCTGTTGAAATAATTTGAGATTTAAAATGGTTCAGATATGCAGGAAAAAAGACAAGGTTTGGTATAGTATTAACATCTTTATCGTGTTAGTAACATATAGTCAGCAATTAAATATCTCCTGTTGTGCCCACATCTGCTTTACTTGTCAGTAAATCAAACCTTCCACAAGTCAAGGCATGCCATGTTTAGGTGACACACTCATGAAATTTAATTTTTACAGGAGTACTCAAAACTGCTGTAATACTTTTCAGAAGCTCAGATCCAGGAAGCCAGCTTTGTGTTATCTTTGTGAGAATTTTGTGCAAAAAAAAAGTCAAAATATAACAGAGAAATTGATAAAAAGTAGATTGCTGAACGTAACAGCTGTCTAGAGAATTCATGTTGAGATGTGTTAGCACTGAGCTTTTAAAGATGAAAAAATAAGGGTTAATAATTCATTTTACTTATGGTACTCGCAGCACAGTTTACAAAATGATAGGTGCAGATATTCTGTAAATGTTTTGTGGAAATTTATAATGAAAAATCAATACAAATTGAGCTGCAGTTCCAGTGTGTTTGAAATTGCTTGTATCCAAGGAACAAGGAGTGAAACCCATTGGAAAGGTGGGAGCTGTGTGGAAATGGTTAACAGCAGACTTAGGGATTAGTGCTGGGCTCAGCCTTGCTGTTAATGAGCTGGAAAAAGGTGGGAGCAGCGAGTTAATGGTATTGACAGACAGTGTGGAGGTAAATGGATTTGTCAACACAAAGAGAGAGAAAATGGAGAAGAACACAGGGTAGGAATATACAAAACAGGGAAGAAGGAGGTTCCCCCCAGCCTGCTCTAACAGATGAAACAGCCACCATTGATTGAGTCAGCCGGGGCTGATGGGTTTTCCAAACACTGATGAGAGTGAGAATCTCGCAGTAAAATAGTGCTGAAAGGGCACAGCAGATAAATGAATGGTTTTTTTAAATAATGTTTTAATTACTTCAAATACATGATGAAGATGAATAGGTTACTGTTTATTTTGCAATTACACTGTGTTGAGATCACAACAGGCATGTCCATGGCACAGTGCTGCTTTGAGGCAACAGTTAATATTCACACCTGAGTTTAAACAAATGCATCGTGGGGAAAAAAGTGTTGCTGCTAAAATACAGTGGTTAAGAATAAAGCATATTTAAAACTAGCAACTTTCTATGTTAAAAACATTAAACCTGTTTTATCTTGTAGATGGTAGTGAAAATGTAATGGTAGGCAAAGATTTTTTTTCTCTTTTTTAGGAACTTTGAAAACAAAGTTATACTCAGAAAAGAGAGAGCAATTTTTTAAAATAGCGTTTTTTGGTGATAGTATCTGCAGTCCACAGCGGATGAAAACATGTAATAACTATTACCATCCTAAATAAATAAATAAATAAAATTATCCACTCTTGAGCCATCCCAAATGTAACCTCAGCTGCTCTGCAGACACAAACATCGAGACTAGACTAGCAGCATTTACCAGCTGTGTGTAAGAGCTACACTGCACGTAAAGGGATTTCACATTTTATTATGTGGGAGGGATGATGTCAGTTTGGTTGATTATGCCCCTTTCAAGCTGCTGTGATAATTACCTGCTTGTTACCAGAAGTGTCGAACCCATTTTCAGTTCTTGTTTGCTTTTGCTGTCATGCCCTAATTGCTACATAATTTTGTCCCTGCCAATTACTACCTTGGAGTTGAATTTTACAGTGAAAAAGTTGTAAGAAGCAATAAAGTAATTGTTTTTTAGATCTTGTAATTTCAATAGAATATTTTATTGTGCTACAAAGTGTATTGAAATACATACTGCTCACTTCTGTAAGATAGTGAAATCTCATGGTTCCCACTGAAATGGCAACAGTGTGGAAGGCATTACTTTTGGGCAGATATAGATACTTTTTGTTTTAGAAATAAATATATTTGCTGCGTTCTTTAGAGGCAGGAACTCTTCGGTTTGATGGGCTTTTTTTTTTATTATTCTTTCCCTTCCTTTTCATCCTTTCATCCACTTTGTGAGTTTTACAAGTTTCCTTTGATGTAGGTATTAGGTCATCTGATGTGGTCCTTTATCCATCATTTTCTATGAAGATGTAATGTAAATGGATTTCTTTAAAGGTGCTGGGCTTAACAGTGTTTTATACTCTGATTAAAACTATTTGTTTGAATTATTCAGTGGAATAAAGCCTGCAGTAATTGGTTTAAGGACTGGCTGACCAAGCACTTTGTTGTCTTTGGGAACTGTCATCACTTTGCTTTGGGTTTTTTGGGTGGTCCTCCAGCAGTGAAGTCTGGTATTAGTCAATATTAATAACAATTACTGCTGTTGAAATCTGGATATGGAATGACATGGATGAGCACAGGGAAGAGACAGAAGAGCAGTTAAACAAAATGCTGTTCAGAATAAGGAGAGGGGACAGTGTTGCCATGTAGAGATTTAGGGATGGGGTTGCAGTCCAGAAAGGAGCATTTCTGGCAAGAGATTTGAAGTGTGGGATGTTTGTGGCTGTGCACTGAAGCTCTGTTTATCATAGAGATTGTGAGATTTGCTGCTGCCATTTCAATGTGATTCAGATATCTACAGCTGAAAGACCGAAATATTGGCAAAAAGTCATGAAACCGACCAGAGATTGTAGAAGGCTTGGAAAAAATTGCTTTGGGGAGGAAGGTGGAGATGCTCGGTCTGTTTGGTTATGGGGGTGGGAGATTTAAACCCTAAAAACAAGTAGTAGTTACAGAACAGTGGGTGATGTCTCTGGCAGAGAAAATACAGAGTTCTTAAGGCATCCCTAATGTAAGAGGAAAAGGGACAAGAACCCGTGGTTGAAAGCTGAAACCAGAGAATTTCACAAAAGAAATGAGCACGAATTCAGAAGGAGGAACAAATGACAAAGGGAATGGCAAAGTGAGTGGCTTTCTGAAAGATGGGCTTCAATCAATTACGGTTATTGAGTGATAGTTAGGGATATTGGGCTCGCATGGATAATGATTCTGGCATTGTGTCCACTGAATCTGTGAGCAGTCAGACTTCTGTTCTGATAGCTCTCCCTGTAGCAGCTTTTCCAGGGATGGTGTAATGAATGTTGAACACCTTTGTGATTGAAGATTCTTTTCAAATGTTATCTTTAATACATTGATTGCAAAAGACAAATGGTTTCTAAGGTTCCGAGGGCAAGGCATACTTCAATTGTAGTTCTTTTTGTTAGCATAAAGGCTTTCAGGTACTTCAAGGAGAAATTTCAGTGTGCAAAAATACTGCAAAAAATTATGCAGAATACTCTTAAGAAAAAGTAATTATTTTAACACTGAAATTTGTGTAGCTGCGAGCTAGGAACTGCTCTGTCCTGTCGTGACACCAAGGCAGTGCTTGGATAAATATAAGTAGCTTTAGGGCCATTAAGTTTCATGTATGTGCTTCCCTGTTTGTGTCATCTTCACAAGTGGTTGGCAGTATAGCTCTTTCAGAGCTGCTCTGCCAGCTTTTTATACCTGAAAGTACTTCTGAAACGTTTGATTAAGATAATTTTTAAGGCTCTGTGGTGTGGTCTGGTGAGTAGAACTGAATTTCCATGCTGTAAATGTTAATTAGGAGCATATGCGTATATGTAAAAAGCAAGCTGAAATAAAAGTATAAATATCTAAGAAGCTGTCATTCCAGAAGGTCTGTGCTCAGAAAAGATTAGGTAAATATACAAATAGTCCCATTATAAATCAGCTGCAGTATCATTTCTGATTATTTTCATTACTTTTTTTCTGGTGGTTTGCAAAAAAAGAAAAAAAGTTAGGAAGCAAAGGGATTCAGATTATGATTTCCAAATCCTTTTAGACAGCGTTACTTGCACTGTCACTAAAAGAAGCTCCACTGGCTTTATTTTCTCTCCTCCTTCTCCAGTAACCCTTTCCTATCACTGCTCTCTCCTTGTCTGCTTCCAGCACAGACATGAACCTCTAATGAATGAAGCAAACTGATGGGGATGAAAACTATCTCTTTGAATTTGGGTATAAATTCAATCAGTGTTAATTCAACTTAGTATAATTTGTAAGTTGCCAGGTCTGCACATTTGAATCTTGAACATTTTCGTGTTTTCTCCACAGTGAACATAGATTTTGCAAATTGGTTTCCTGTTACAGTAAAAAAAGCACATTTTAATGTTTAAACTGAGTATATTTGTTGAACTGGAGAGAAGCTGCAGAACTTGAGGACCTTGTGCAAGTTGCAGGGCAGTAAATGGAATGAGCATGCAGCCTTGTGTCCTTGGATGGTGGCCTCAAAGGAACTTGACCTGGAGGTATCAGTTGGTCCTCTTGGATGACTTCCATTGTAGTAGTTGCTCTAGCAGGGTTCTCTAGGGACGTGCCCCTCTCATGTGACACAGAGACAATTTTGTTTATAACTCTGACCTGTATCATATGAGGTAGGCTGAGCAGTAGATCACTCTCATGCTGGCAGTTCTGACACAGCCTGATCCCTGCTCAGCCTGGGGAGGGTGGGGGTGTGAAGGTGATCACCAGGTAGAAGAACTCCTCCAGCATCAAGTGCTGGAAATACCATCCTTTTATTAACTTCACTTTTTAAAAAGTTTTCTTTAAGAGCATACTAAAGAAATGAGGAACTAAGACTTGAAAAAAAAAAAATTTAACACACCCACCCCAATAATAAAAAAGTATAGCATTAATTAATTTTTAATATTAAAGGGCTGAAGTCTGGCATGGAGAAAAAATATGTGAACCAGCTTGGTATAGTTGGTAGTGGTCTCAAATGAAATTAGGTGAAATTTTGAGAATGTTGGTAAACAGCAGTGATCATTGTCCCACATAATAATGGGAATTTAACAGTCCTTTGAACAGAAGTTTGAAAGTTCTCTATTATTATTACTTTGAGCTATTTGTAAACTATCTAATTATCAGAAGGCAAATTTATGTCTCCAGGTTAGGAGACTCTTCTTCAGGGATAAAAAAATGTTTAGGCACATTATTGTTAGCAGAATTTCTAACAAAAACCTCAGAATTTCTACCTCATCAGCACCCCAAGAGATTGATATGCCTGTTTGTACAGAAGCTTTTAGATGTGTTTGAAGATCTGTATTACTTGTGCCTGTGCTATGGAGTGTTGCTTATTATGCTGCTTATATTGTTGTTTATATTTCACAATAGTATTTCCAGACTTTTATTTACTCTGGTATAAAAATAGTTTCCATGATCTGGCTTTTAGAATTTACATCTAGTTTGAAAACAATTTTGTTAAAAGAAAAACAATTCATGTGAATTATAAATATACACTGACACCCATCTGATTCCATTGCCCGTTTTCTTTTTAGATCTATTTTTATTCTTCTGAGGTTTTCCAAGTCTTCTGACTAAGTTCTAATGGATTTTTAATTAGTGAGCAGATCTTGTGTTTTTTCCCTTTGGCTTTCCTAGGTTTAGCAGTTTTATTGAAAGAGAAATATTTCATAATACTTGTTGACATTATCTGAAATAAAAATGCATTTCTTTATAAGGAGCACTAAGGGTGCTAACAGATGGAAAAGATACGTGGTGATATGACATTCATTTCTGTTGTGTTTTTTTCCCTGTCTAAATCCATTTTAGATGGGTAATGACAAACTGTGGTTGACATGCAAGAACTGCTTTTCTTACATGCTATCAATTAATTTGAGTATTATAAAGAAAATTCTATCTAATGTATTCTAGGCCAGCATCTTGTATAAAAGCAAGTTATTTATAGCTCTTTGGGTACTGGCCTTCCTTTCATGTCCTGATCCTTCTAGTTGAAGCTTAAATGCTTGTTTAAGATTAAGTACACTGAAATTTTTGCCCATAGGTTCTTCTTTGCTTTCCACAAACATAATTTCAGATGAAATTGGTGGACAGATGCCTTTGTCAGGAAATCCTGTAACACATACCTGAGGGAGAGAAAGGTGTTGGGTTTTTTTGTTGTATGAGTGGCATCAGAAATGTTTCAAAAACATAAGAAGGAATAGAGTTATTGTCCATGTAATCTGCAGGAAGAGTTGTGTTTGCTATGAGGTCTGAAGATATTAGCAAAAGTGACTTGAGACAAAAGATTTTGAGCTTTATTCGATGAGAAAGCATGAGATGTTCTGAGCTGACTGATGCCTTTTGATAGATGTAAGATCTGGAAACCTCTCAAAATGATGTGATATGAGTGGGGTTAGTTTATCTAAAATATAAAATAGTTGAATATTTGCATCCTTTTTTGAGTGTCAGAGCTGAATTAATGATGAGTAAAAGCAGTGGTTACAACACTGTGTATGCAGACTGCATTTGCTGGGTATAAAAACACTTTTCTGAGTAAAAACTTTAGTATTAGACTATTGGGTTGTTAGTATACCTGCAGTGTGTGTGGCTGAGTGACAGAGAGCACAGCTTTCACCTGGCTCCTAAATATATCTAGTGAGGATATTTAACTTAAGGAGACAAATGCACTTTGCAAGAATCTTGACGATGTTCTTGTGATGAGACTCTGTCAGACTGCAAAGTTCCAAAAGGAAATCTTTGAAAATGACTTCTAATTAATGGTGCTAAAATTACAAAAATCTGTTCACAGAGACCAAAACTTCTACCAAGTTCCAAGTACTTGGCAGCTGTTTCTCATGCGTGATGACTCAGATCCGCTGAATTTTATGTACAGGATCTTGAAATCACCAGACACGAGAATTACAGCCCTTACCATTGTGTTGCCACCTTTATTCAAAAGAGAGTAGCAGGCAAACCCTGCAGCGTGTGAAAGAGCAAGGAGCTGGATAATTCTTAAAAAAGACATGAGCTTGGTGCTGATGTGGGTAAGAAATTCTGGGCACCATGGCTGTTCACAAGATTGGAGGAGTTGGAACTTGGCATAGCCCGTTGTCATGGAGAAACGAGTCTTGTGTTCAGATGGAAGTGGATGCTTACACTTCCCATCAGGAAAATGCAGTGTTGGGTGCAGCAGCATATTTTGATGCAGTTTGTTTACTTAGAGGACGGAGGAGTGTGGACAAGAGCAGTGTTGAATGGTGCAGGTAGAGTTTGTCACACTTGAAAGTCTTGCAGAGGTTAGAAGTTTGTGCTCTTGGCAGTGCCAGTGGTCTCTCAGCTGTTCATGTTGCCATTTCATTCTCTTTGTCTGTCAAAAGATAATATGTGAAAACAGTCAGTGGACTTGCTAAACCTTATTTAACAAATTTACCAAAGAGCTTCACACTAACTGTTGTCTGAGGGACTAACAAAGGCAGAGCCATTATCAAGTCTGGAGCCAGGTAGATAAACAGAATTTACTGGGATTGGAAACTTGCAGGTTCCTCTCTACTCTGTAGATCTTGGTGCTCCCAAAAAATTGTCTTAATTTGATTCTAGAAAAGGTTTTACAAAGTACTGCAAGTGCTGCAATTCTAGTATGTTGCTTTGCATCATAATGTTAGTGAATGTGGCCAAGTGCATTGGTAACAAATATAGAAAGGATGTAGTTTTTGCAAAACTGTAGATATATAATATGTTGTGATTGCATCTGAAATTTTTTTGCAGTTTTTTTCTGAAAAGTGTTCTATGCTTAGGTCTGCACGTAAAATGTTTTGTGTTATGGAACTAAAACTAAACGAGGCTGCATGTCAGTGGGAATGTGGTTCTTGAGAAAGTAGAACCTAGAGCAGTTTCTGATGCTGTGCATTGCTGGGTTAATGTGACAGATAGTTGACTGAAGGCAATTTTCACTTACAGAATTTATAGATGTCTAAGCAGTTTGAAAAGTAAAAAAGAAAGCTAAAAGATCTGAAAGCCTTTTATATGATTTCTCACTCTGTTGTTGGAACTCTCTCCCAGTCTGAAGTCCATACATGTAGATCAGGCAGCCTGGCTTCATACTTTGAACATTCAACTCGGATTTTCTCATGTAATGGTATCACAAAAAGGTGTGCAGAAGTCCTTGCAATGTAGTAGGCTTATTGTCAATGGCTCAGGCCATAACTGGCTGTAGCAGAGCTGTAACTTCATGGGTATTTTATGGGCTCATGTGAAAAATGTGTTATTTTACGTACCTGGAACTGTTAATGAGGTGGTAATCAGTGATACTGAATCTTCCTGGTTTGATCTTTGACTGGTGTGACCCTCTGTCTCTTGCCAACCCACTGAGGATGTTCCCAAATGAGTAACAAGTTGGGAAGAAGACTTCATGGTCTTGATATTCTTAGTAGAGCTCTGTTTCAGCTATGATAGCCTTCATCAGCTTTATCTCTCAAAAGAGCGGTTCCAGACTCAAACTGAACAACTGTAAATTGCATCAAGGATGAACAGAAGATACTGAATATGGTGGCTTTGTCCAGATCAGCCTCATCACTCAACAGAGTTCAGCTTCAGCCTCGTGGATTTGGTGGCCTTTTGCAAAACTGAGTAGAGATTAAGATTTTTCAACAGTGGGATGACATTCCTAATGCTCTGTGAATTGGGTAGACAGTTCTCTGACCAGTGCCTGCAGGCAGCACATCCTATTTGCCTTTTCTCAGTTTCCCATGGAAAGAAACTTTGCACCAATATGGGCGTGAGAACCTCCATAGTACAGGTAACTGTGTGAGCCAGCTGAAGTCAAAAATACAGATAAAGCAAACTTCACATTTGCTCATATATACTAATTTATTTGGCTTTTAAATAATTAGAACTATGAAATGCAGATTTGATACTTCACTCCCAGCCTCTCAGGACAGCCTTGTTTCCTCAAGAGCTCTGCATTTACCTGTGGGTTTCCTTTGCATTTGCTTACTTTATATCAACACTGACTGTACTCTAGAATGAAAGCAAAGATACATCTATGATATTTGGTACAAATAATCTTAAAAAGAATTCTATTTGCATTTCTTTGGGCAGTGTAGGAAATCTTTGACAAATCTCTTGTCACAGGGGAGTACTGGAAAATTTAAGCTGAGAATTGTCCAATGGAGGTAGATGCTTTTTACACTTTTTCTCAGACATCCTGATCTCAAAGGCTATAATATATTTTTTTCAGGTGTTTATTGCTTTCAGCAGTAACTGCATAAAATATAGATGTGAAAAAGTTTCAGCTCTGAAGATGTTTTAGCCTGAGTAAAGGAATAACATTGAGTGACTGAATAATGTTTTTTAGATCGTTACTGGCTAGAGGAGGTGTAAGATGGGAAGTTGAGATATTTTGGTTTTAAATGTAAGCTGGGTCACTTCTCTTTGATGTATTATTTTATTTAAAAATTATGCTTTATAAATTAAAAGTAGTAAGAAACACACTTGTCTTTGATTGTACCAGGAGACAAGTGTATTTTTGAGACGTTTTAATAATGATACTGAAGGTTGTGCAAGTTCTAGGAGATTATTTAATTAAAGTCTGGTTCAGCAGATGTTAAACAAGAAAGTTTTCACTTCTCTCTGTTAGTAAATGGTCAACTTCTTGTCACCTTTCACTTGTCATGTTTCTGTTGCATATCTTTCCCATGCATTGGGATCCCTCAGCCTTTAGTAAACACATATGTAACATAAAAAGTAAATACCAAGAAACTGCATGTTGCGTTCTTTTTTTTTACCATGTTCAAAAGAAAACACAGGGGAGAGTGAGGGCAAATGCTGAAAACATTTTCACCTGTTACTGATGGCTCAATTAAAAAATCCTGTGAAGAATCTTTTAAATCAGAATTAGTTTGAAGCTGGAGTCTATATAAGAGCGAGTTTCCTATTTTAGGCGTGTTAATATTTAGGGCTGTTGAAGTTTATTCTAGCTAGATGGCATCTTCCTTGCTTCCAGAGCTGTGCTCTTCATTTTATCCAGACTTGGATGTAGAATTTTCTCAACTCTTAGAAGTAATAAAGAGTAAAGTAGTGTTCAGAGAGGGGAAAAACCCTTTTTGTCCCAGGTATTTCCATGAACTAATTCTTGCTTGCTCTTGCTCTCTTCGCTTGGGGCTCCCAGCTGAACCTTGAGTATTTTAGCCTCTACTTAAGCACAGTTAAACTTTCACAGCTGTATTTAGGACTCCACGGTTCAGTAGTAGTGTAGTGGGAGCATGTGGCTTTTGCACACCTGTTAAAAAGATTCTTGAAAAGAGGGTAACAGCTTTCACTTGTGGAAGGGCCTGTGAACGTTAATTTGTGACTCGCCGTGCTGATGGCAGCACTAATTGAACCTTTTTATAAATCATTCCTGTACCATCTTCCAGCGTAAGGCTGTGGACAGATGTTCATTTAACAAGACATCTGTGCTGGTTTAGGTTGTTACTGTATCCCAGATGTTGCATTGCTTTTTAAGGTTATTAGCCCTGTTTTATATATTTAATACCATCGCTTTGCTCCGTGGTTTGCCAAGCACAAGAAGGAAGGTGGTTTCTTTCCTGAACGATGTGTAGGTTTCACCATTTTGGAAAAAAGGGGTAAGCTCTGGAGTGGATCATGTGTACCTTTTTCCATAAGCCTGGCACAAAATGCATGGGGTGAGTAGGGTAGTTTGGATAGATGATCTTGAACGAGCTGTCACGTGCTTTTGTTGGTAGCAGCTTAGGGAAGACTTACAGAAACTGGTGTCTGGCAGTAACTTCTGGGTAATCATAAACTAGTCCTGGCAGTGACAGGCATCTGAGGATAGTAGCTTTGTCAGTTATTTCATGTGGTTCCAGGAAATGTTGGCCCATGGCCTTATTCCTGATCACTTAGTGGAAAGAATGAGTAAGATCCAAGATGTACTTTTGACCTACATTGTACTTGTCCAGTTACGGTGCTATTGCTGTGGCCTTTCAAAAAACAACAAAACACCAAAAAACCCCTCAATCATGTAGAATAGAGAAGAAACAGCATCTCATTGCTGTCAGGTGAATGAGAGACTTTTCCATTTTCTCCTATGCTGCTCTCTGTGCATTCAGCAGAAGCCACTCAGGTACCTGGTGATCTCCCAGTGTTATCCAAGTCCTCAAGGCTTTGAGACAGCCTCAGCAGGGCTCTCCCCCTGTGCAGAGGGAGTACCTAATGCTCTGCTGAGCCCTGTGAAAGGTTTTTCTGGGCTTTTCTTCCCCCTCAGGGCTAAATTTAATTAGTTGCTTACCCAGAGAAGAATTACGAGATTTTTGTTTACCATGGTATATTTAAAGATGGAGATTAATGAAAGGCATTAACTAAAAAAGCTAATTGATAAAAAATTTAGGAGTAGGTCACAAAGGATTTTGATGAATGACTCTAGTTTATTGAAGTAGGAGTAAAATTATTATAGACAGTAATTATATTCAACTGGAGTCCTGTATTAATAAAAAAGTCTAGTTTTGTCTTTGTTGTTGACTTTATTCCATAAAATGCTGAACATGCTTTAAACACTTCAAGAAGTTGCATTTCTCTCAGTGAATCTGTTAATTTGAGCAGAAATAGAAGTGCTCTTGTTTTTTTTCCTTCTAAATTGACCTCTGTTGTAGGAAGAAGGGGGGCAAGGAAGCCATGGCAGGGACCTTGGCAGCACTTCAGCCTGTGTACCAAGCTCCCTGCCTGCCCACTGACTAATATTTATTGTTTTGTGCCACAGTGTGCATTGGTCAGGCTCTGCCTGTACATTTTGTTCTGGGTCTGTTGTGAGCTGTAGGAGATGTGGCTCATCTGTGTTCAATACTTCTGCCCTCCCGAGCTGCTGGGGGTTCTGCAGGATGATGTAGTTACTCCTCCTGGTAGTAGAGTTTGGGGTTGGGCTTCAAGATGTAGAGCAGAACTGAGGTTGTAGTGTTCAATACAGCAATTAGGTTTCAGGTCTGCTTGGCTTCATGTGGGTGAAGGGCAATAGTCACGGGCTGTTGTTTCATAATGGCTTTAAGGCAGCAAAAACTGGCCCCTGACACCATCTTTCCCCCATTGCCTTCTCACATCCTCCTTCAGCAGGATGAACTTGAGAAGAAACAAATTCCCAGGCAAAGAATGGAGCACAGGCTGCCTTTCCCACTGTATTTAAGGGCAAGTGGAAATATGTGTAGAGAAAAATAAAAAAAAAGTTAACAATGTTTGTCAGTGAAAAAATGCAGTGTTATGTAAACCAGCCAAAAGCTTTATGTATAAAACTATTAAAATAAAACGTTTAAACTTAATGCAAATAACATGAAACAATGCATTCTTAGTACAAATGCTGATTGCAGTGATTAGGTGTGCTATATGGCCTTCTCAAATGGCATTTGCTGTGGAAACATTAAATTATAGTTGTCAGTACAGTGTATATTTCACTGTTTTGTGACTTGAATTATTTTTTTGCTCTAAGCCAAACATAAATTTGTAGGCCATAAAATCTCTTCTGATGATTGGGAAATGAATGTAACCAGCAAAATAAGTTAATAATATACTCTACCATGTTTTGCACTGTTTCTTCAGTTTTATTTAAAACCTGCACAAGATTAAGAATACTTTTTGTAGAGTATTTGGGGGAGGGGAATGACAAGAAAACACCAGACGTGGTTGTATCTTCTGCTGAAAGAAGCAGTTATGTTTAATTAATTGAAACCTCTGCTTTTCCTTGGTGTTAAATAGGTTGCTAAAATACAATAGGGAGTTCAAGGTGCAAATGCTGCTCTTGTTTAAACAAAGTGTTTAAAAAGACTTTCTGAGGTACTTTGGTGTTTAATACATGAACTGTAGTTCAACAGAAAATTTAAACTCATCTGTAAATTATTAAATAAACAATCATCATCTTGCACTATCCAGCAGGTTTTACCTCTAGGATTGTGTTGGGGAATGCTGAAAAGGGGTACCTGTGAAAAAGCAGAATTATCATTTATTCTTGTGATGATTTCACAGTAATCCTTGTTTAGTACGGACTTGTAACTTTGCATTGCAGGCAGGTAGTTGGTAGAAGAATAATTGGGATAGGATTTAGAAATAATCCCTGTCCTTAGCTGATTGTGTTCTGTAAAGCTTTTGAGCATTCCTGCACCAAGGGAAGTGTTTTCACTCACCTGCATTCCTGTCCTTTCACTCGTGCTGGATGATGTGATGGGATGTTGTGAAGAACTGCAAGAAATTTAATACTTAAATGCTTTTAACTTCTTTACCTGCTGCTTTGTTTTTCTCAGTGTTCCAGGAGTGTTACCTTCCTTGCTGTATCTTAGTCTTGCTGGAAGAGTCTGTTCTATCCAGTGGCTGAGATATTCCATTTGCTCTACTCCCAGCTCCTTGTTACAGATGGGAATCCATCTGTGTGACCATCTCAGATGCTGCTGCCAGCAATGTTTGTGTCCTTCCCACTCCAAAACATGTGTCCCCATTCTGGCCAGCTCACTGGTCACTGTACTCGTGGATGGGCTGATGCAGTGGCTGCAGGGAGGAGTGCAAGGCAGTTTCTTCTGGTCACTGTGCATTTCAGTCTGGTTTGAACTTTTGTGAAACATGGGTTTTAAGAGACTACACTGGGAGCTTGTAAAGTGGCAAATAAGTGAAGGGGATGCTTGTGTCCCTCATAAAAAGGCTGTTACTTACTTTGTGTGTTCTGCGTGTGCTGTCACTGCTTATGGATAAGCAGGCAAGGGGAGTGATAACCTTGTAATCCCTGGGGCTCCCACTGTGCTCAAGTTTTTCAGCATTATCCTGAACAAATTTTATAGGGATGCCAAGAAAAGTTCTCCTGTCCTTAATCTCTTCTTACTTTTCTCTTTCCCACAGTTCCTTTGTAAATTGAGTGGGAGGTCTCCAGACTTTGGTTTGAGCCTCATTTTAATTCTTCTCTTCCTCCTTCACTAAAGTGGTCCCAACACAATCTGAAGGGGTTGCCTTGCTTGGTAGTCCAAGAGAGTCAATCCTCTTCTAGCAGGAGAGCAACCTGCACAGAATCCATAGATGGTTCCAGTTCTGTCCAGTTCTTTGAGCCAAGAGAACCAGAGGCATTGCATGATAGCATTTCTTCTGCAGCTGATTAACAGATCCAGTCCTGCGGAAATAGTTTGGATGGACCAAAGTGCTGTAACAGACTGTACAAAAAAAGGAAATGCTGGTTTTGGAATGATTTAATCGCTTCAAGAAAACCCAAAACCTTTTCTCCCTGATGCAGAACTAAACCCAAACCTTTCAGAATGCTCTGTGAAAGAGGAACTGGAGGGGTTTTGTCTGGGGGGGCAGGCGGGGTGCCCGTGTGCTGGCCTGCGTGGCATCCCGATTCAAGGCATGTTGGTTGGGTGAATGGTTGCCTGGGAGCTCTGGGATGTTGGAACTGCTGAGATGCCCCAAACTGCTCAAAATTTGTGTACTTGGAATCAGAAGCTCCCAGGGTCTCCCAGGCTTTCCGTCAGCATGCCAGGCATGTTGCCAAGTAGCCTGAAAATTTGGGAGGCGAGTTGCCAAGCTCTTGGCTCCCTTTCAAATGGGCTGCTGAACAGCTGGGAATCTGGATGCCTGGGCTTCTCAACAGCCCACCATGATAGTTACTGAAGAGCCAGGCAGGGAAAAAAGGCTGGAATTTGTGGCACAAACCTGTCTGCTTTCCATCAGACCTCGGTTGAAATTGAAACAAATCTGCCAGGTATTTTAGTTTTGACAGGCTGTCCTCACGTGATGACTTTTTTAATGTGATGACATCTAGTCATCTCTCATAACATTTTACTTCATGTGTCAAAATATTGTTTCACTGAAAATAATGTGTGTTTCAGTTTCATTGCTTTAGCATCATTATTATTCTATGGAAATTTCTTCCAAGGGTGCTCTGCATGGATCAGTCTCTATTTTATAGTAGCTGCTGCCCAGATTTTGGATAGTGTTCTCTCTTACCTCTCTATAGTTACATGTTAGATGGAGCAGACAGGATGCTTGAATCGAAATCTGGCTGAGTTAGTCTGTTGTTTGACCAGTAAAAGTTCATTATTGTATTTTCCTTGTAAGAAGAATTAGAGAAACTTAAGAAGCCAGCTGCTGATTCTAGTGTACCTTGCTGGGTACATAAACCTAGAATGGGAAAAAAGGGGAGGACTTCCTGTTTGTACAAGACTGAAATCATGGGTTAGCTTGAATGTTACATAATTAAGCGCTGACATTCATCCCTTGAAGTGACTTAAAAAGGATTTAAATCCTAGTTTTACAAATGCTTTTTCAGTCTAAAAAGAGTTTTTCCTTCTTATGTTTGCAGGCCTCGGAGTAGAGGAAAAACTGCAGTGGAGGATGAAGACAGTATGGATGGTTTGGAGGCAGCAGAAACAGAAAACACTGTGGAAACAGGTACTGAGAATATAGTGCTGATGCTCTCTTGGGTATTGGTTCTCTCTCAGAAATGCATTTAGTTATGCAGGACTTTGGTAGACAAGAAATAGTTCTTCCATTTTGTAGTACAAGATGTGCATTTGGGCAGAATTAAAAGGGAAAAACCTCGATATTTAGGCCTATATTAATTTAAAGCTATTGAAGTTATTATTTTTAAATAGTGTAGTGGGAATCCCTTTGTAGTGTAGATATGTAGAGGTTCTTTTCCTACTTTTGCAAGCCTGTATCTAACAAAAATAAATGCTCTGAAGTGGCAGCTGCTGTTTTTGGAATACCTGCCAAAATACACTATTACTTATTGACCTGTATCTTCAGCTAACTACAGCAGACTATATACCAAAGGGATAACCAGG
Organism: Peucedramus taeniatus; assembly: GCA_013400575.1. NCBI lineage: Eukaryota > Metazoa > Chordata > Aves > Passeriformes > Fringillidae > Peucedramus > Peucedramus taeniatus. The sequence continues at coordinate 126,977 of WBNO01021030.1, read as the reverse complement.
ATAACCAAATGCTAATGCTTCCTGCTGCTGCTTAGGAAACAGGATAAATCTCTGTTTTTGCTTTGGTAAATATTTGTTGTGGTGGTACCCAAATGCTTCAGTTACCAGAGGGAGCTCATTGTTCTGGACCAAGTACTGTTGAAACAGTTTGTGATTTCTGTTCTGGCAGTTCAGGAGCCTAAAGAGACAAACAAATGAGCCAACACATGAGATAAAGGCCATGGTGAAGAACTGTCATCTCCTTGCCAGGCACATGTCTGTAGCCATTTGCCTGTTTTTAACCAGGGACTGAGTAGAAGGATGAAACCCACCAGGAAAGATGATGCTGTGGCACTTGGCAGAAGTTTGTTGGTTTGACAGAAATAAACCTTGAAAATGCATTGAGACCTAAGGATTTATAAGTTTAATTAGGTGGCCCTGTATGTGTAATGAGAGAAGTTAAAGGAAGCACAGAGACATGAGCAGCAGAAGCTGGTGGTCAGGGCAGAAATGGCATGGCAGTGCCAGCTGAGTTAAAGGAGTTGTCTGGTTCCTCTGAAAGCTGCTGAGTGGAGGGGGTAAAGTAGTGAAGTCCTTAAAGATGAAGACAAGGATCTGTGCTTAGTGCAGATTTATAGGGATAAGAGGTAGAGCACCTTAAAAGAGCCATTTTTGCAGCAGCATTTTCCATGGACCATGCAGGAGCTTGGCTGCTGTGGTAAAAGCCACAGAGGAGGAGGAGGAGGCTGAAATTCTCCTGAGGATGGGCTTTGTGTGTGCTTGGTTGCTTGCTTCCTACTTGCTGGATGTGGAATGATGCTGGGAAAGCTTTGTGCTTGTGACTTGAGCCTTTGGGGAGTGTCTGGAGTGTGTAGTCACAACTTGTGTTGAATTTAAGTGTTAATGGCATGTGGAGGGAGCCTAGATTAAAGCTTAATTCAAGGATGTTTCATTGTTTTATTCTGCCCATTGTTTTTCTGCCCCTGCAAATAAAACTGCTGGTGGTAGTGAACTTGGGTGATCTTTTGTAGCTTCTATAACTAGGTAATTACTGGCTAATAAACTAATAAATTAATAAATAAGTGAAAAAGTTGGGGCAGGTATTTGTGTGTAGAAAAAGAGAGTAGGGTAAAGAAAGACTAGTTCTAATTCTGTTATTACATAATTATTATGTGATGATGATGATGATGATGATTACTCTTCCTATCCTCTGTGGTAGAAGCATTTTTACGAAAGTCAATGAAGGGAGCAGAAGATGTCCCCATAAATTGATATTTTTATAAATATAAATATGTTTTAGAAAAGAAAAACTCACCAAAAATAAATTCAAACCTAACAACTGGTATACTACTGTGTAGGGAATTCAGTGATAGCTGTATTTTTTTTTTTTTTGCTCTTGTATTTTTTAACAAAGTTCCTCAACAGAAACCTGAGAGCATTTTCTGATTCAGAAGTGAGAGGAACACCTAATGATTTTTAAGGCTCTGAGAGTGCATATAGATAAATCTCTCTATTATCTTTCATCAGAATAATCCTGATTGTCACAGGTGGCTGATACCCATTTCTGAAGGTGTGGGCAGTAGGAACACTGTGCTGGAAATCCCAATGGACCAAGACTCCAGTGGGTCTGCTGCTGGAAGTGAGGCACCATCATTTGAGTGCTGAGCCCAGGATGGATTTACAGTCTGTGCTCCTCACTGAAATGATGCCTAGTAAAAATACATATGTCTGAAATCCCATTTTTGCAGGGGAACCAAAATAGACTTGAAAGAGCATTATCATGTTGAGCAGTTTGATAGAGACAGAATCACAATTATGTTATTTTAAAAGCTGGGCACCATGTGACTTGCTAGAGGTTTAATCATATTATCTGAAAAGGCTGCTGCCTCTGAAACTTACTCTAAGTACTTACCTGAGTTAGTACAAAAATGTTGGAGAAGGAATAATCTCAGTTTGTTGCTCTGTTTAAAACTGTGTTGATTAAATTGAAGGGTATTTCTATACTAGTTTATTAATTTCTGCTTCAACTAGAATAGGGTTTTGTTTTCATTGCTTGCAAAGAGTCTTGCCAGCAATTTTCTGCAGTAGTTGGCAAACCAAAACACAATATAGTAATATTACAGAACTTAAATTGTCTAAAGATCTTGACATGTGATTTGTGACATATTTTGAGTCTCTGTATTCCTAGCTTCTTTTCCATTGTTTGATTTGTATGTTGAGAACAATCAGGAATTCTTCTACTGTGTGAGTTTGGGTTTTTGAGGTTGTTTCTGTTTTGTTTTATTTTATTAAGTTTCATAAAATAAGAGAAGTCCATGTGACTAATGTTGTATTGAGTATAATGAGCTCTGCTTTTAGGGAAGGGAGCAGTGCAGGAGGAGTAAGAGCTCCCCTCACAGGGAGGGAAAAAGGGTATGTCCCATACAATCCCACCTAAGATAAAGAAATGTTTGGTAGCTGTCATATCTTTTATGGGGAGAAAAAGCAAGGAATGTGCAAGTACTAAACATTATTTCCATTTGTAATGATGACACAAAAGTTTGTTTAAATTAAAAAAAAAGGCAAAAATTCTTCCCAAAGGGGCTCTTTTGCAATGCTGAGGCACAGTCATTTTATTGCAGTTCTGGAAACAAGTTACTGCCCTTCCCAAAATTCTGTAATCTCACATGTGAAGAGAGGCAGAGTTGGAAGCAGAGCAGGGTAAGCTGTGTGCTGCTCTGATCAGTTCAGTATGGCTGCTGCTCCTGCCAACTGCAGCAATTCCTGAGCCCTGTCCCTTTTCTGCCAAGTCCTAAGTTCCCTTTGGTGTAGATGAATTCTTAAGGACGGAAAGAGAGGAGGAGGGATTTGGAATTGGAGAAAGGAAATTCTGGAATTCGGAAAAAAAGATCTGTTTGGAGCTAAGTAAACTTTTTTCCCCTGAAAAAAGGGTGTTGACAACTGCTTCTACTGAATCAATAGATTTTCAGCTTCTTGTAAACCTCAGGACAGACTCCTTTCATTTACCCACCAGCCCTGTCTCACTTGCTGATCCTTTGGCTCCTCACTTAATGTCTGTTCTGCTCTTCAGCTTTGTATTGGTCTTCCCAGCTGTCTGCTCCTTCATTTTTCTTCACTGTGGTTCCCCCTGTGATGTTGCACTGTTGTTTCTCTATCCAGCTGATGTTGTGGATACCCATTCTTCCCATCATTTTGGCACCACAGCATCATAGCATGGTTAAGGATGGCTGGGACCTCTGGGAATCATCTGCTCCACACCCCTGCTCCAGCAGGGTCACCCAGAGCTGGCTGTGCAGGACAGTGTCCAGACAGCTTTTATCTCCAAGGGTTGAGGCTCCACAACCTGCCCTGGACAACCTGTGCCAGTGCTCAGGCACCCTCACAGTAAAAAAGGGTTTCCTGATGTTCAGAGGGAGCCTCCTGTGTTTTTCTTTGTGCCTGCTGCCTCTGGTCCTGTCAAGACCTTCCAGCTGTCAGCACCTTCCACCTTTCTGGTTATCAGTAAAATACTGTTTGCTGCAGAATGCTGTGTTCCCCTCTGGATCCTCTTGTGCTGCTCCTCTCTATAAGAACAGTTTTCTTCTGATGAGCGACTTTCTAATGGCCAATGTACAAACCAGAAAATTCTGGAAAGCATCTGGCCTTGTGCACAGGGATATATGCAAATATAAAAGTGCTAATCCAAAAAAGAAATAGTACACCAAGTAGCTCATGAAATGCTTTCTGTAGGTTTGGTAGCCCTTTTGCTACTAATGAAGACTTGGCTTCTGCTTCTTTTCCCTATCTTCTGTTAGTTTCAGCAAGTTTCTGTACTTGATATTTTCTTGGCTCTGCATTTAAGTTGAAGCTGAATTCTGTGTGTTAATTATCTGATTATTCCCTTTTTTTCTTTTTTTTTTGGAGAACACTTGTGAAATATCCCAACTCATTCTAGAGTCTGTAATTCTTCCTGTCTATGTCCCATAAAAATGTTGAGATTCAGATCTGGGAGAAATGCAGTAAAATAAGTTTATTTGAACTGCTCTTGAGTCAGGTATTTATTCTATTAACTATCCATACCATGCCAACCAGCTCTTAACAGCAATGCTTTCTTCCAGATCCTCAACTCCCCGTGTTGAGGGGAGTTCAGAGCCTCTGATAAAAGAACCTGGATGATTTTATCAACCAGTAGTTCCTTATCTATGTTATTGTTGTTAGTAACATTTTTATCAGACCCAGTGATGTTGCCTGGCCAGTTCATTTCTTGTTGGGCTTTACATTAACTTCCTGAAGATGAGGCTTCCTCTGACCAGCCTCATTTGTCTCTGGGCAAAGCACTGAAGAACCAGAAACAAACACTTGTCAGTGGAGGAAAGTTATTAATGCAGAAGTTGCCAGGGATTTTTGGGCTAATTCAGAATCTCATCAGCTTTGAAGCAGCCTGAAAAGCACTTTTCTAGTGAAGAAAAATTCTACAATATCCTGCTTATTAAAAGAAATATAGGCATCCTTTTGCAATTATAAACCATACTGAGCAAAGCCTCTCATTGAAGCAAAGTAAAACACGCCTGAGAGCAGCTGCTGGTCTGGGTGAAGTCATGGCAAAAGCTCTTGGCAATGTGTTGATACCAAAATCCAGTTTTAAAATCCAGGCAGGTACTTTGGCTTCATCATTACCACCCATTCCTTCTCGAATTAATGAGAGGAAGAATTAGTACCACTGAAGGCTTTCTTGTGTATTAAACTTGGCCATACAATTTGTGGCAAATACATGCTTAGAAACGCACTTAAATATTTTTAAGGCAACTAATATTCTGTGTACTCATTAGAAAAGGAGTAATTTCTTCTTTCTTATGCTGCTGACTCATACCTGTTCAGCCACTGGAAAAATTAGCAGAACTGAAGTATGTTGTTGTAATTATTATAAGCATCTTATTATTTTTGCTTTATATTCTGGTAATTTGTTTGTAATGAGGAAAGCAAACAAAAGAGGAGGTTTCTTGATATTTGCATTTAAACCATTACAGGCTTACTCAATAATACCATTTATCATCATGCATACTTAAAATGGGCCATTTAGAAAAATCAGATTTTTTTGCCTTCTGACTGATATCTCTGTTTCAGGTGTTTTGAGAGCTGGTGGAATCTTAATTCCAGATCTGTTTTAACCTCACTGAGTTTTTCATTCTGGAGGTTATTTCTGAAGTGCAGCTTCTTTTTTGTTTTGCTTATTTATTCAATAGTGGTTTTGCACTTTTGGTATCAAACTATGCTTTGTTAAACATAATCCATCAGGTTTTGAAAGACCTTTTTCCAAGTTTTCCAAGACCTAAAATTTTCCACTTCTCCATTACCCTGGTGTTTAACTCTGCTGCTGTGTCATTAGTGATGTGGTGGAAGATCTGCATGGCCACTATTAGTCAAATACATTGAAATAGTTGCATGTGCTTTGTGTGCTATATGCTCTTCTCCTCACTGGGAAAAGGGGCTGCTCTGTGTATGTTTTAGTTCATAGAATCACAGAATGGTCTAGGTTGGAAGGGACCTGAAGGATCATCTTGTTCCATCCCTTCTGCCGTGAGCATGGACCACTTGCTAATTCTGTAGACCTGTCTTAATTTTTTATCACAGTAATGCTGTGTTGAGGGTGACACTTCAGTTTGGTAAAAGAAATAGAAGAGAAATTCACTGCTGATGTATTAAAATCACAGTATAAACCAGGCTGATATTGGAGTCCCACAAGCGTCTACCCTGATAGCCCTTTTCTAGGTCAGGTTCAAAGGAGAAGAATATAGTGGGTAAAATGAACTTATTTAGGATAATAAAAGACATACCCATTTGAAGAGTGACCATAGAAAATTAAATGACTCTTAATTCAGTAGTAGTTCATGTAAAAGAACATGCAGGGCAAAATTACCATCCTGCTTTTATATAAACAAAAATCACTCTCAAATAGCTTTTGCTACCTGAGCAAGTGGTGCTTCAGTTCTTCTGAGAATTGCAGAAGCTTTCATATGTCAGAGAGAAAGAAATTCTAGGAATCACTTGCAAAGGGGTAAGTAGAATAAAGCATCAGCAAGGGTTTTTTTTCTCTTTTTGCTGTTGCTTTATAAACCCTTGGCATGTTAAATGCCACGTGCAGTTCTGCTTTCCCTTCTCCAAAAGGATGAGCTGTAATTGGAAAAGTACAGGAAAGGCCAACAAGTGTGACAAGAAGTAAGTAATAGCTTCTGTGTGGGGATCAATTAAGGTAAAACCTTCAATCTGAAGTGTTTTCACTGAGGAGGGCTGTAATAGGACCCAGAAAATGATGAGTGGTATGGAGAAAATGGACAGGGCACAATGACTCATTTTGTTGTGCAACACAAAAATTAGGGGACATCAGGTGGTGTTTATGGAGTACAAGGGCCGGTGCATTTGCACTCAGCATCTACTGCAATTACAGAATTCATTGTTCCTGGATGCTTTGGGCATGAACAACTTGACATGGGTTTGAAAAAGACCTAAACAAATCAGTGGAAAAATAATCAGATGAGTGCTGTCGAATACCACTCCTGGCTTAGGAGGTTCCTCAGTCATGGAGGTACCATGTTATGGTTATCCATAACATGGTTTTGTGTCTTTTGGGTGATCAGAATTACAGTTTAAATGGTCCTACATTGAGAATCTTGTTTTTATTTTATAACTAATACAAAATTTGCATTTATTTTCTGTATGAAATGTATTTAACAGTTAAGAGCTTATTTGAATGAAAAGTATCAAAATATACAGTGGAATGTACAGGGCAGGAATAACTGCACATTTTCTTCTCATCTCCATCAAACACCTGTTGCAATAAGTAAATCAGAGAATTATAGAATGGTTTGGACTGGAAAGGACCTTAAAGATCATCCAGTTCCAACCCCCCTGCCATGGACAGGGACCTGTAGACCCCATTTCTCAAAGCCCCAACCAACCTGGCCTTGAGCACTTCCACAGATGGGGCATCCACAGCTTCTTTGGGCAGCCTGTGCCAGGATCTCACCACCCTCACAGGAAGAACTCTTTTCTAATAGTAATCTAAAACTACCCTCTTTCAGATTATTGTAAAAGATTTCTGTATCTAAGAGATCTCTGCACGTGACTTCCTCAGCCACTGGCAGGAGAGGTGATGCTGCTGTCAAATCGTGTCCAGAGCAGTAACAGAATTATGAACTCTTGAGTAGTGGAAACTCCTAAAGTGGGCCAGTGAGTGAAACTTGGTAATTATAGTATTGGATAGTGTCATGGTTTATCCCAGTTCTGTGCTGAGTACCACACAGGTGCCCCCTCACTCCCTGCCCCACTGGGATGGGGAGGAGAATTGGATCAAGGTAAAACCGCAGGGTTGAGATTCAACAGTGGTGAGCCCCTGGCGCAGGCTGCCCAGAGAAGCTGTGGCTGCCCCATCCTCCTGAGTGTTCAAGGATGGGTTGGATGAGGCTCTGAGCAACCTGGTCTAGTGAAAAGTGTCCCTGCCCATGGCAGAGGTTGGAATTGGATGATCTTTAAGGTCCCTTTCAAGTCAAACCATTCTGTGGTCTACTGGGCATGGTGTTCTATGGTGTGGAGTATCCCTCTGGCCAGTTGGGGTCAGCTGTCCTGGCCATGCCCTCCCCGAGCTCATTTTTGAACCTCTTTGCTGGCAGAGTGTGGGAAACTGAAGAGTCATTGCTTTAGAGTAAGGACTGTTTAGCAACAGCTAAAAGATCAGTGTGTTACCTAAATTAAATCTCATCCTAAATCCAAAACACAGCACCGTACCAAATACTAAAAAGAAAATTGACTATGCTAGCCAAATCCAGGACAGGTAGGCATTTTAAATTCATAGTTTGCATTCCCTTGTTAAGGTTTATTTTCATATTATTGCTACACTGATCTGGTTTTTATCTGTCAAAACTCCTGGAGCATTTTGGTGTGTTTGTAGTTCTGCAGACCCCAATGGGGCTGTGTAAAGCACCTGGTCCCATTGGCTGTTTCCTGACACAGCACTACCCCTTCTTGTGCAAAAATAGCTGTGGCTGCCTTCAAGAGCTCCTTACTCCCTCTCACAGAACATCTTGGTAGGCAACAGCTGAGAGCCCTGGGATGTCCCTACTGTGTTTGGTGATCTTGGTATTTTCCAGCCTGCAGTACTTTCTGTTTCTAATGAAAGTTTTGGTAGCTCATGACAGGTGCTTCATTGTCTGCCTAATCAGTAGGTCTGACAGTAAAGTAGTTAAATAGTCAACCTGCTGCAACTAAATATTAATTTAGTAGTAGAATATTAATTTTATGTTTATGACAGCTCTTTGGATTTTGTTTGGGTTTTTTTTAAGTGTCACTTCATAATGAGTATTATAATATTTTAAAGCTTTTTTTTTCTGGTAGAACTCTTACGATATTTTTAGGTTTTGACTTGACAGGTAGTTTCTGGGTATTTAAAAGAAAACCTTTTTGGGCATACTGATGTCTGTCCTTTGCCTGATTGCCATAGCAGAGCCCACACAAACATCTCCTTATTTTGCTTTATGTTTACCCAAGTAGTTTGTAGAACAGGGCCTTGTGATTGTGAGAAAACGGAAAAGGATTGTTTGTAACGAAAGAACATTTTAGATCTTAAGTTGATTTTGCTTCATCACATCCCCAAAGAAAGCTGTAATAAAATCCCAGCCATCCCCAGTTTCCTGCTTTCCACAAACCCTGCCACAGGGGGGGCTTAAAAAACCAGGGCTTCCCTCCTGAGCCTGCGTGTCCCATGTGTGTCTCACATGGGGAGAGGTTTCCAAGGGCTCTGAAGGTAGAGCAGAGAAACAGGAAAACAGCAACACAGTTATTACTCAGAATGTTGTAAATCTCTACATAAGACATGTAAATAAGGAGACCAGCTGCTGTTAGGAAGGTGGGTAGTCAACATAATCAGGTGGGGGTACTATGTGCTGTTTGTTATTTTTTTTGAGTGTTCTCTGCATTCTGCTCTATAAAGGGGAATAAAAATAATAACAAATCTTTTGAACCTCTGTGATGTGTTTTTCTCCTCCTTGTAAAAACCCAAATTAGAACTTGAATAGTGTAAAAGCTGAGGATTGTCTTTTCACCACTGTATACCTATTGCTGAAGCTAATATGATGGAAGTGTTAAGTAAAAGAGAAAATGAATACACATGCTGTAAATCTTTCCAGTCCCAGTGACTTCCCTGCATATCTGTCCCCTGTCAGTGTTAGGCAATTTGATATTTTTCCCTTATATTTCATACCTCCATCCTTGGAGATGCTCAAAAACCATCTGGGCAGCTGGCTCTGGTAGCCCTGCTTGAGCAGGGGTTTGGACAAGGTGGCTCTGGGCTGCCTTCCAGCCTGAACCAGATGTGATTCTCTGAGTTACTCAAGTTGTAAAGCATGTGGAAGTCTCAAGCCTTTTGATGGTCCATATGGACAGGAACTTGAGTTCTTGTATTTTTGGGGGATTTCTTGTAATAAGAAAAGTAAGCTTTTCTGTCCTCGGCAGCCAGGTGAGAAAGAACTATGAATAGAATTGTATTCAAATAATAAAAAAAAATTAAGTGCAGTGTTTCCTGTTTTTTTCCCAAAGTTTTAGTAAAGGTTAATAACATTAAAAATCACATAGAGACACTGGGGAATTTTACAATTAGGTTTTTTAAATCTCAGTCTCCCCACTAACTCACTGTACATAGGCAAGACCTTCATTGTGCCAGAGACAATCATGAAAAGAGGATGCAAAATAAAGCATTACATATGAATCTGCAAATGAGCTTCCCATTTATTAATCATCCATGGATCCTACATTCCCAGTAGCATGAAATTAGAATGCCATAACCAAATCTGATGATGTTCATTAAACATACTGTGCCAGGTGCTTCCAAGAACATCTCTGAGGTGTATCTGAGATGTCCCCTTGCCAGGCCAGTGGTGGGATCCATCTCCTAGGAATTTGACTCATGAAATGCAGTGCTCCTGTACTTCCTTAATCTTCTGCAGGAAAACTTCCACAAAGTTTTTTTCACAAGTAACACACACTACTTTCATGCTGTTTAGTGAGTACCGTGTTTTCAGTCTTCCAATGGCATATTGAGGCACAGTTTGCTTTATTGCAGAGACAGCAACTGAGATGTTGTTTGTCTCATTTAGTATAATTTGAGTCCCTCCTTCTCTGGAGAAGCAAACAGCAGGGGAAATGCACCATAAGGATGTAAGCTCATATAGTTGTCATGTGTAGTGAAACAATCTGTGTCTTCTCACACAGCCCAGAGTTCCTGGGCATGAGTGAGAGCGCCCCTGAACTTCTCCTTCCCAGTGTGCTGGGTGCCCACTAATGGTAATGAGCTGGAAGCTGGCAGAGAGTAAATGGCTTTTTTCCTTTACTTGATTGAAAGTTTCAGCAGGAGCACAATCAAGCCAGAGTTTCTTTTGCACAGTTTAACTAGGTTAAAGAAAGTTGCCAAGATGGATCAGAGCAGGGCCAGGGTTTCCGGTGGTCTTCCTGGAGCACTTCAGGCGTGGCTGTCCCGGGCTGTGTTGTGGGTTTTGTTCTGAGTGCTTTGGCGTCTGCCTGTCTTCTAGGTGTTTATGTTTTGCTCTCTTCATTGAGGTTGCATTTAGAAATTTGGGGGTTACTGACACAAGATTGTCCTTTGGATCCAACATTCTCGGAAACGCACCGCAGACCATTCTGAATGGCTCCGCTGGACACTGCCTGCTTTGGGAATCTTCATCCAGGAAACATCCTGGGATGTTTGTTCAGATGTGCCAAAACCTGAGGGTGTGGGGTTTGGGTTTATTTAGTTTTGTTTTCCATACAGAGACATTTACTCTTACAAGGGGTGTATTCCCAAGAGGATATTTATTTAGTGTCAAGTTATGATCCAGCATGTTTTTTTCAGAATAGGTTGGTGAAAGGGGTTTAACACAAGCCATTGGGATTTTGGACAGGTAGTCACTTTTGAATGTTTCAGGTGTCCAAAAAGCATTTCAGATGTATGTTACTGAGTAGTTTAACTGAAGTAGGAGATGCAGTTTCAATTTACACCAGCTCAGATAAATATTTGGAACACCCAGTCATAACCAGGAATTTTTTTTTCCCCACTTAATATTGGGTTTTAAATCTTATACATTGTCTTCCTAAATGAGTTCACTTTAGGTTAAAGAAAAATCTTATTTGGAATCTCTGTGCGTGAAACAAGACAGATTTCCCATTTTCCATGTGCTGTAGCAGGCATATGATTTCAGTATTTCAGACCAGGCTGCACAGTTTTATGTTCTGAGAATTTTCCTCTCTTTTCTTGGTTTTATTTATAAGATTAAAGCTTGTAGCAGGTTTTTATGTGTGCCCACCCATGTGGCAGATTCTTCTACCCTTTCATTTCTCCACTTGTCATTTATCCTTTGCAATATTTAATTATATTTTGACATGCACGTTAATTTTTTAAAAATGTGAATGTATCTTCTGCTGAAGTTTTTAAAATAATCTCCTGCTTTACTCTCACTGGACTTCTTTGCAAGAGCTGTTTGTACTGGCCTCTGAGCTCAAACCCATGTTCACTGGGAATTTTGAAGGGGACCAAAATGACACTGCTGTGGGACAGATCTAGAAGCCATGGACACAGGCAGGATGAGGCACATTTATCTTAAGCTGGGTATGTCAAAGCACATCTGTCATAGTCCTGTGGTTTTTATGTTGCTTAGGTTTCAAAATCAAAGTACAGAGGAGTGCAGAAACACTAAATTCTATTGCTGTACATCCTTGAACCTTGTTCCTGTGCATTCTGGTGCACTTGGAGCAGCACTTTGCCATGTCCTTCTGGTAAATCCCTGACTCCCTCCAAGCAAAGGGGGAAATGACTGAGAAGAGGATTTAAAGTTGCACAGTGGCAATTTCATGTTTCACGTTCCAGAGCAAAACCAAACTTTCTAGTCAAATCTAGCATTGTTGTCTGTAGATGTACATATTTTTCTGTCTAACAACTAAGATAATGTAAAAGCATGCTAAAAAATTCGTTATGTTCCTTCAGTTCAGAATGAAGTTTAAGCTGGCATAAACCACGTTCTTCATTCCTTCACCTCCTCAACCCTGTGCCAGCATAGTTAGTGTAACCAGGAATAAATTTGCAGGGAATTGAACAAAGTTAAAGGTAATAGAGGAGGAAAAGAGGTTTAATATACCCCAGAGTAGCATCCTCACTGTGATGTTTGTTCAGGGCTGACACAGCAGCTGCGTGAGAGATGTGGGGAGAATGGAAATGTCTAAAACTCCAGCCTTGTATGAAGTCTGTCACTGAACACTTCTCCCCTCACCTCATTCCTTGTTGCTGTTGAACAGCTTCAATTCACTTCTAAACTTTGTGTTTTGGAAATAATGTTGTAAGCATCCAATTTCATGTTTTAGCTAGATGTGGTATTTTCCTATTATTTTAATTTTGTTTGTGGCAGAAGATATTTACATGGGTTAACCTGTCTATAAATAACACAGATGCTTTCTGCGCAAGGGAAAGCTTCCAGGTGCAGATGAAACATTAATTTTTTTTTTTCATATTTTTTTTTACCCAGAAGTCAAAGAGCAGTCTGCAGAAGAGGATGCCCAGACGGAAGTGGAGAGCACCAAGCAGCTAACACCAGTCCTTCAGCACTCCGTGTCCGAGGAGTCGGCGAGCTCCACTGCCTCTGTGGGCGTGGAAGCCAAAACCAGGTGAGTGAGAGAGCAAGGAGGAGGTGGCTGCTGAGTCAGGGGCTGGGCTGGGTTGGGCTCTGGGGTTCAGAGTGCTCAGGGCACAGGGCTGGGACTTGCTGCTGCAGCTTTGAAGTTTGGGGCTGGTGCCTTAATTGGCGTACGGGGAGATGAAGGTGAAACGCGCGTTCCGTGAGTGCTGTCCTCTCACTGCTCTGGGAAACCCTTGAGTTACAGCGTGTTAGCTGGGTAAATGAAAGGAGCCATAAGTGATAGGAGATAAAATGTGATTACTGAAGCTTTCCTGCTGTGTAGGAAATCGTGTATTAGCAAATTTATATAAAGTTATTTTTTGATGTTTCAGCTTGTATGAGTGTATTTTCAGGAACAAAGTAAACCAAATCTCTTGCCTATCTACTGTGTTCTTCCTTGTTTTGGAATTTAAAACAGAGAAAATAACGTTTGTATTTTTTTAACTTTCTATTAATACTAATTAGCCTGAAAGCAGTGAAAGTATTAATTATGTTACATGAGGGAAACCAGAACATGCTGTCTGTGATCACTGTTGAAATGGTGTCACACAGTTCTAGCAGAGCTTCTCTGGTGAAGCTCTGATAACAGCTTCTAACCCAGTTGCAGGTCTCTCCTGCTGCAGAAGGTGCTGTTACCAGCTACCAGAGAGTTACAGGTGTAATTATATTTTGACAGACTTGGAGAGAACTGTCGTCATCATTTCTCTTCCTCCTCATCCAACACAGAGCATATTTTCCATGCACAAAAAATTACTTAATCTACGTGATGCATATATAATTTTCATGTTTTACATGCTCACAAACTTCTTAGGTTACAAGAGCTACTTTCTTTCTTACAGAAAATTCAGTTAAATAGTTCTTGTGTATATCCTGAGTGAAATACGTAAAAATTTCTGTTCTTGGTGGAAATTTCCAAGGCTGAGATTAAATTGCACTAAATATGTAGAGCAACTTGAACTGAGCAGCTGTTTTGCTTTATTATTTGACCCTGTTTTGGATAATTTGCAAAAATTTTCGTGCCGTTTCATCCACTCTCTGTTCTTCTCAAGGTTACTTTTTTACTGTTATCATGAATATTTGATTACAGCACTTTCCATAGCCGTAGACTTGTTTCTTAAAAGCTGGACAACAGTCTCCTGAAAAAACTTTGGCCTGGTTCTGAGCCAGCCCTTATTTGCCCTCAACTTAACTCTTCCTTCCAACTGAAAGTGTTGACTTTGATCACTCAGGGTGGAATGGCTATCATGTGCTCATTGCTTTGGCTGATCAAAGCATTAAAAAGCTGAGTACTAATATTTTTTAATTAAAATAATAGTGATCAGACTCTGTCTCTGACATTTTGGAAGGAAATGTATTGAGGAGATATGAAACTCTTAATTTGGAATCAGAGGGTTTCTCTGACCCCAGGTAATTTTGATTTCAAACTTAGATGCAGAACGGGGGTTAGTTGCAGAAATCATTGATGTCCTCATAAGAGTGGAAAAACCCCAGATGTCAGGATTTCTGTGGAAGTGATTCTTGAAAAAAGCCTCTTCTGATCTGTGATGTTTGATCAATCATTTGTCTCATTGTCTGTATAGTACTGCCACTGACACTGTGTCATGCAGGGGCTGGAGGACTGGATTCTGGGGGCTTGACTCTGTTTTCTTAGGAGAAAATACAGTGTGTGAAATAACAGACGCTGCTAAGCTTGTGTAATGATTGTAGGAAATGTATCAGTAATCTGGATAAAGTGTGACTCCTCAGTGCCTTAAAACTGTTACTTGGGGAAGTAGTTTTAAAGCTGACTTCCAAATAATTCATACTCATCAGCTTCATTTCTTTCTTGGTAAGCCTTTCTGTTTTATAACATAAGTAACTTGCACTTTCTAATAAAATGGAAGAGTTTGTATATTTAAAAATAGCTTTAGGTATGTGAGACATGGGAGCATTATGAGAATATATCATAACAGACAGAGCAGAAGTCTCCTAGAAGACAGAAAAGAATCCAAGCCTCCACGAGAAGTAGATATAGGTGTAGGTGGAGCTACTTTTGCATTGCTTTTTTCAGAGTTGAGTATAAGGCAGTTCTGAGTTTCTGTCTTTGGTAGTGAAGATAAAGGAATTAGAGAAGCACAGGACACAGAGCATAAAATAAAGTCTTTTCCATGAAAAAAATAAATAATTTGCTACTGAAAACCAGTGATTTTAATATAGTAGGACAGGTCAAAACTAGGATGAGGATTTCAGTAGCTGAGAGATTAGCCAGAACTTGGCTTGTGTGGTATTTCTCTCTGGATCCTCCCCGAGATTGCAGCTAAATAAAATACAAGAGAAAGGTGAGAGAGCTGGTAAATTTTGGAACCTTCCTGAGGTGGGATATGGGAAACCAAGAGAATTACTGACAGCGAGTGGGGTTGGGGCAGGGAATTAAATAACAGATTCAGGATTAGTGCTCAGAAAGCAATGTGTTAAAACCCCATTAAAATAAAGAGAGTCTGAGCCATACTGGGGCAAGGAGGCTGAAAGGGGTGAGGCGTGTGCTTGAAAGGAGTGAGTGAATTATTGACCACATGTGGGGAGGGGCAATAACATCAAGCAAAGATAAACTCCCAAGCCTGGCAGTGGCAGGAGTGACACTGCCAGCTCCTATATATCACGAGCGTCATGGGTTTTGGAGCCTTTTCCTTTGGTTGTTCCCTTTTTTTCTTTTTATAAGCCTTGTGAGAAGCTTCTGTCAGGCCGGGACTTATGGCTGAGTGGAATCCAGCTTCTCCTAAAGGAATCTGCTGCCTTGGTTTGTGCTGCCTGCAGAGAGCAGGGGAAGTGCAGCCCTTGGGGAAGGCAGGGAGCCAGGAGCCGGCTGCGACTCAGAGCAGAGCCCACTTCCACCTTCCTCCTCTGTTTCCCACATTGGCAACCCTGGGCATTAAAAGCTAACGAGAATGGCCTAGAAACACAATTTCATAGAAGAACAAAACACCTTTTGATTCATTTTACTTTCTGTCTGTTCTCAGAGACTGTGAATCGCATTAATTGCATGTTTTCGGTCCTTATGCCATAATCATGAAGACGGAACATTCTTAAAAAGTAGAAGCTGAGGTTTTCACACAGCTCTTTTTGATTTTGGTGCTTTGGCCTGCTTAAATATCTGCTCTTGTGAGATTGTTGCTAAAACTACAAAAAACCCCAAAGAACTGGCAAAACACCTTCCTGCTTTCTTGCTTCACTTGTAATTGGACAAAGCACGTAATTTTCATTCCAGACCAATTGCGCCATTCCCTGTTATTTTGTTGTTGCTGCTGCTGAAGTGAAATTTGGAGTGTGTAGATGGAGGGCTTGGGTGCTTTAATCCATCAAAAAGAAGCGATTGGTGAACATCTGTAGATTGCATGAACAAAGAAGATAGTGAAAAAGTAGCAGTGAACTTCTTTATCTTTGTTCCTTTTTTTTTTTTTTAATAAACTTAAAGCACTTTACAGAATTTGTAACACTCAGAGCAACGTTCAGTGGAAAAAGAAATTGTGGAGTGGCAGAGAGTAGACAGTCTGGACAGAATAATACTGCAGTGGTGGAAGGAAAAGCTAGATCTCTAGGCAGGAGGAAGTTAGATAAAAAATTTAATATTAAAATATGTTCGAAAATTTGTTGAAGTTGTAAAGTCAAGCACATATTTTGAGGAGATACCGGTATTAAGATGAATTTTGAAACTGATTCTTTTTATGAATATGTACTGTGATACAGTTTGTAGTTTTACGAGAATGTTTTTCTACAAGGATAGTTTCTGCAGAGAATGGACCTTATGCATGACACAGGGCATTTGAAGTCATTGCAGAGTTTTGCCTTTGCATTTCCAGCTCTAGATCCATATAAGCATTTATGGGCTCTTCCTCTGAAGCCAGTGATTTACATCTGGAAAGAGGACATAGCATTCCTTTGTCTTCGAAACTGAAGTACTACTTCAGCATTATATTAATGACCAGTCTAACCCAGAGTGAAATTACTGATTTGGCTAGCAGGGCACAACTAAAGACTAAGACCACACACTGAAAAATGAGAAAAAAAGTTAAATATTTACTGTTTTTCCATCCTGTTTGTTCATGCATTATTAGGGAAATGGTCTCAAGAAGAATTCTGTGACGAATCATTATTAAAGGAACTTTTCCTTGGATTTATAGGGCAGGAAGGGACCTTTGGAACTCTTCTAGTTAACCTCCTTTTCCAAGGCAGTTATCTACAGCTGTCATTCCTGACACAAGCTTACATAAACTGCTCTTAAATCTTCCAGTAATAAAAGCTCCGTATCTTCCCTAAACAGTCCCTTCCAGTCTCTTCTTTGTTTTTACTGTTGGAACCACTTTCCTCACATCTAACTCACATTCTCCTCATCCTGGGTTTATTCCATTACTATCGTACCATCTGCCAAGGATAATGGAGGACAGCTTTGTGCAAAAGTCTCTCATTTATTTCCCCAGCATGGTTTACCTCGTAACAGAAATCCCAAATTTGTTCCTACTTTCTTTGTAGATGATGTTTTCTTGAGCTCAGATCCTTCTTGCTGGTTTGAGTTTTCTCCAGATGGTCTGTGTCTTTCTCTGAGCACAGAAGGCGTGTCACACAAATGGGGCCAAAGAAGGGTTTCACAGGCAGGCAAAATCCTGCCTTTTGCTTAGGCTGAACAATTGCCATTGTGGCCATATAATGTGTTTAATGCTCTCATGTAGAACTTGTGCCTCGTGGGATTTGACACCATAATCAATGACATTTATGGCTGGGCCTTTAAGTTGCACAGGCCTTTGCTCCATGATTTAATCTGTTCTGTCGGAAGGTCCAACCACAGAAACCATGAAATGTCTCCTGCCCAGCGTGTGCAGATGCTCACAGGTGCTCCAGGTTTCTGGAGTCCCACTCTTGGCCTCTCACAGTTTTCTCTCTTAGGCAGTTTTTCTGTCTCATCTCCATCCTAAAGGCTGCATGTCTCCACCTGGGTCTGCCCTGCTGCTTACCAGTCCTGCACTGGTGAGCAGCAAGCTGAGCACTGGCAGGTCAGGTCTGGTGCCTGGACAAGTTTTCTGTCCCTGGGAGATGGCAGACAGACAGAAGCACCCCATGGCTGGCAGCTTGTCAGGCCATGCTGCAGGGCTGAGGGCAGTACTCACTGCAGCTTGGCATGCCTACTTTGTCAGGGATTGCACAGATACAGGATATTCACAGACAGAGCTAATAAACTGGGATCTTCTGTCTCAGTGTTGAGTGAATACAGTGTTTTCTCTCATTTTTTCCAAATACCACCTCTTCTATTTGTTTTTTTCTTTTTTGCCTCCAGCTTTCTTTGCCAGTGTCTTGGGGTGTTTTATGTTGTTGAATGCTCATATTCCCATTTTCTTTGCTAATTCTAAACTGCTCATCAGTTTTAATTGTTGTTTCAAGGTTCACTTACTTGAGGTTTACTCGACTTTGTCTCTTTGCCTGATGTGCAGTTTCCTCCCATCCATTCCCAGTGGCTTCTAGGCAGGTGTTTGTTACACAGTATTTCTTCTCACCCCTTTGTCTATTTTCTTGTTCATTTTCTTGTCAGCTGTGACTATTTCCTTCTTGCTTCCATTGGCTGTGTGATCTGTGTTATTTCCCATAGTCAGTAGTCTCATTTCTCCAGCACCTTCCATTTCCCTCACACAGCAAACTCTGTGTTGTGTCCTGCATTCCTTCTTTGCTTCCATACAGAAGCTGATGGCAAATACAGGCAATTTAAATGGTAAAATCTGGACTCAGAGCACCCCAGAGCTGTAGCTGCAGAGATGATCCCTGTGAGTGTCTCTGACCTTTGCCAGAAGGATGTTCATTGACAGGGAATGGGTGGTGCATATGGAGTCTGCTTTCACATAGGACTGAGAGATTGGAGTGTGCTGAGTGAGGAGAGATCTTTGTGCTCGTAGCTTCAATGTGCTAAAGCTCTTCTGAAGCACATGGGCTCTGCTTGCTGAAGATAGAAGCATTTAGAGACATGAGTTTGGACTAATTTTCATAGGGTTACAGAAAGTCTATCTGTAACTTTAGAAATTAATATAGTGAAACTCAAAACATTTCACAGAACAGAAGGGTTGATCAAAGATATGAAGTAGATTCCAGTTGAGCAATTCAGGACCCTTCAGTCTGTGAAAGATGTTGGAGAAGGAAGATAAGAAGCTTCAGAATCACAGATGGAGTGGGGAAGGTGGCTGCATCCTGACTGTTCAGTTTCTTTTAATGCAAGAAGCTGAGGGTCATCAAGTGAAACTTTTAAGGGTTAGATGCAAAATAAAAGGAGGTGGTTCGTTGTAAAGCAGAGTTGTCTAGAGGGGCATCCTTGCCAAAGGATGTGGTTTGCTGAAACTTTAGGTGTGGTCAAGAGCAGACTGGGCAAGTTCATGAAAGGGAAATTGAGAATGAGTGTGCAGGAATCACAGTTGACACAGGGAGGCCCTGAACTGAACATAGAGGGGAGCATGGATAGTACCATGTCTGCCTCCGCTACTATCCCTGTGCCTCTGCTTATCCTGCTTAGATGAAACTTTCTTGAAAAACTGCTGTTTAAAGGCAGCTTGCTAAATTATAAATAGCAGTAATTTTCAAATAGTAAGACCCTGCTTAGTATTTGTATGAAGTTATCTCCAAGAGAGGTTGGCACCTCTGTGAGTTGGGTGTGACTGTGGCTGCCCTCATCCCTGGAATTGTTCAAGGCCAGGCTGGATGGGGCTTGGAGCAGCCTGTTTAGTGGAAGGTGTCCGTGCCCTGGCAGGAGAGTTGGAACTGGATGATGTTTAAGATCCCTCCAACCCAAACCATTCTGTGTAATAATGTTTTAATTACCAAGAGAGAGAATTTGGCTTACACAGACAGTACTTTCTGGGCACAGGTGCATACTGAAGGTTGAAGTCACAGGACTTCTTATTCATTTGACTTTTATCCCTCAGAGGTGAAGATAACTCTCAGAATTGAATGAATTGCCACTTTTCAGGTAGAATCAATTGCATTCTCTAGGGTTTTTTTATTTGAGAGTACAAGTCAGTTCAGATGGACCTTAAGGAATTATCTAGAGGGCCTTGGATTGGACCTCTAAATTCAGTTTTTTCAGCATTGGCATTCTGTTAACTCCTCTTGCATCTAGGGTATGTTGAACCATAACTAAGCTTTAAATACTTCTTTAAATTAAAACTGGCACAATTCCTGGTGACTAAGAACGTATTTTCTAAATTTCAAAATGTCAGAAAGATGTGTTGTTTTGGTTGTGTTTGGAGGGGAATGTTTTCTTTCTTTCAAATGAGAAGAGTATCATTAAGTTGATTATATGGCTGTAGAACTCCAACTGTGCTGCTTTGAAGAAATTGGAAAGCAGTTATTCTCTAATGCAGTTTAATTGCTTTGTATAAACCTTTAAAATTCTTCACCTGAAGTTCATATGAACTCTGTCCTACCTTCTTTTTTAAAAAAAGAATTATGCTGCATAAGTTAAATACTTCAATTCCAAATCTCTATAATAGTGTCAAACCACTTCACAATTTCAAGTTGTTCTGTGATTCAGGTATCTACTGGAAAGAGATTGTGCATCAAATGCTTAAATACAGCTTTTAGCAGAGATTTTTTGCGTCTTTCTCTTTGTGGTGTCTCCATTTGCACTTTCCATCCTTGTCTGTCCTTAGTATCCTTCATTCAGAAGGGCGATTTATTGGGTTGTTAATGCTGTATCAATGTGAAGCTGTTACACCTCACCTAATGAGGTTTCTTTAGTAGTTTCCTTTCAAGCTTCCTTATTATTGAGGTCGATATTCACAGAAATTTAGATGAAGCTGAAAAGCTTCATCTGAGTTTTAGATTAACTTTACCTCTGTGAATATCTCACATATATTTGAACTCACACTGATGCAGATCCCCTGTATTGTTTCAAGTCAGAAATGGCGTTTTTTTCTCTTCACTTAAAATGCAGCTTGCAGGTATTGATTTGAATTTGCATAAATGGTACAATGGTGGATCTTCACTAAGGAGAAAAACACTTTACTCTTTAAATAACACAACATAAAATGAGAGCAGAGGTATTTTGTGCATTAGCACAACTTGGCAGAGCTAAATAAATAGTAGGTCCCCTGTAGCATTTAATTTAGCCTTTTAGCATATGTTAAAACTCCTAACAGGGTTAGGTGGAAGAAGAATTCTCAAGGCCAGTTCTCATCAGTCTGCTTCGGTAATTAGTGCAAACGATGCTCTGAAGTTGTGTTTTGCTCCCAAGTACTCCATTTCACTGTGATGAGCTTAATTTTAATAGTGAGAAATAGATGTTAAAAACACTGTAAATTTCCATAACAAGTAGTGTGTGAAAAAGACATCCTGAAGGCATTGAGGAAAACTATTGCACGTTTTCTTTAGAAATAAATTCTTAGCAAAAGTCACATGATAACCCTCTTCACTTTCTTTTTCAACCCAAACCGTGAATGAAAGAAATCTTTATGCTTTCCACATTGGGTTTCTTTTTAACTTTAGTGCAGTTGTTATCATGGTAAATGGCAGTAGTGATAATCTGCAACTTGGTGTTTAATGTTGAAGCAGTGGCTATAGCTGGTGGATCTTACTGGAGTTGCCATGCCTTGCATTTTCTCACATATAGTCCATTGTTTTTTCCTGTTTAAATGTGTTTTTAGTGTGGTTAATTGGAAAAAGTGAATGCACAGCAAAACTCCTTTGGTAATACCAATCCCACAGTAGGCTGGGAGGGATTTCAGAAAAGTTACAAGGTGAGCATCCCTTGAGCTGAATCGAAGAGTTTGAATTTCTCTTGCTGTTGACAACCTCCCTGTGATGCTTGGACTCCCCTGTGCAGGCTCTCCTGAAAAAGGGCACCTTTAACACCTCTCTGCAGAGCAGACAGGATTTCCTTTAGCCTGCCACCCTCACTACTGAGTACTGGAAGGGTTGGATACTTCAAGCATTTCACTGACAGACATGCTCAGCACAGGCCACTCGCTGTCTTGCTTGGCATTCATTTGTATGGGGGCCCTGGAGACATGGAAGGAAATTGTTCCTGTGAGAATGAGGAAGGAGGATTTATTCCCCCAGCTGTATACGTGGAGGTGTGGGGGCATGGAACTGCCCCATATCACTGCAGCTTGTGGTGTGTTCTACCCATGTATGAAAAACAGGCAGGAGAGTGAGAGTGAGATACTGTTGAGGGTCACACAACCTCCCCTGGACACATCTGAAGATTTCCAGAAGCTGCACAGTGCTCACGTGGGCACAAGTGCACATCTGTGAGATAGGAGCCACAGCATAAACAAAACATGTTTGCATGAGCCAGTCTGCACATCTGCTTGTTATCAAGGAGCCTTGGCTGACACAGGATTACCCAGTGCCATTTCCCAGCTCAGAAGGATCCAGGAGGGGCCTCTGCTTACTCCTGGAAGTACAACTACAGGTGTTGGTAATCCTGATGCTAAGGCTTAATTCTGTTGAAAAATAATTTTAGGGAACTCTCAGTTTTACCTTAATATTCTGACTGAATATTTGCAAGCAAACCAGATGTTTCTTCTCCTCTGGTTGCGATTTAATATTGTGCAATTAGTTGCCCAATACTGCATGTGTTGAAATGAAGTTGTTTCAATGGGAAAGTCTGTGTTTTAGGATGAGTCCTGATGACTTTCATCCTTCAAGAAGAGGAAACAGTGACTGGTCTCCCTTCCTGCAGGATTAAGTGGCTGCAGGGCATTTTGTTATCCTTTGTCACGATGTGGACAGGGGAGGATTATAGCAGTTTAGATTCTTGTCAGAAGGTTGAGCAAATTCTTTGTGAGGAAGAGACACTGACCCAATGAAATAAGGACCTGTAGAAGAGAATGGCTGTGAAGGAGTGATGGGATCAACATGTTTCTTGCTAGAAAGGACATCTTTCAAATCCAAGGATCCAAGTCTGGATCTCCTCCCCTGGCTTGAAGGCAACAAACATTAGCTTCAGACATTACTAGCTTTTCTGCCTCTTACTGTATCCCCAAAACCCAGCATGTCTGGTTCATTCTGAGCACAGTTTTTCCTGAGTGTTACGTATTAAAATTTCTGTGCATTAAAATCTGTGAAATCCTCTGGGATAAGGTGAGGTATAGGAGCACCTCCTGGTAATAAACCACCTCTGGATCTTTAAACCCTTATAAGAAAGTTGCATTTGTCATGGGAAAATATGTAATTTAAGATGAAGTTACAGATAATGATGAACTTACATTTTGGGTTGGGGCACCTAAGATATATCTTAAATGGAGAGCTTCTTTTTTTTCTTAGTAGCTTATAAAAAGATTTGTGACACATCGTCTCTTGCTTTTTATCCCATTTTGAATTATCCTATTCTTAAAATATGTTAATTATGATAACAGATCTAGGGTTTGATCTTAAGATTTGCCAGTATCTCTTTTTCGTTATCTTTAATATGAGCGCTCTTCTTGCATCACAGATTTAGATCCTCTAATTGCATATTGACATATGGAAAGAAGATTTGTAAGTACTTTCTGCAGTCCTCAGATGATAGGAAAAAATCTCTTACCTTCTGCCCATACAGACATAACTTAAAATATTTACTGAGCACTTAAAGCTAAAAGGCTAACGTGATGGAACTGGCCACTTTGTACGACATGACAAGCCAGCAGCTGTGGCATGTCAGGGGGCAGAGGAGCGTGGCTTTCCTGCAGAGGGTCTCTCCAGCATCCCAGCAGAGGCAGGGAGTTCACTGCCACTGAGTCTTTGTGGCTACCTGGCTGTGGGTACAGTGGAAACCCCTCTGCTTACCCCCCTGGGAAGTATGAAACCTTTTTTTCCCTTTTGTATAATCTCTCTATGTCAGTGTCCTGGCAGTGCTCTGGGCACGTTCTGCTGCTTCTGTCTGGAACTTGTGCACCCATGTGCTCACAGCCTTCAGTGAAGGCTCCCCCAGCCCCCTCCCCGTGGTGAGCACTCGGTTCAGCTGCATTCCCCAGCTCTGCTGAAGCAGGAGCAGTAGCACAAACCATATGATTCTTGACAGCTTCACAGCTGGCCACAGCACGCTGCAGAGTAGCTGTGAAACTCACTGCTCCTGTTGTTTCACTTCACTCTGCCTGCAGAATGCTACTGCTGGAAGTTGTGATGCTGGAGCTGCCTTACAGGCTCCAGAAATACCAGCTTTACTCCTGTATGCCTTTTCAAATAATACCACTTGAAAAGTTAGTTTATTTTTTTTCTTAATTACTGTTTCGTATTTCTCTTTTATAGATCTTAACATTATTGCATATTTGCTATGACTCCACTTTAAAGGGCTTTGTTTATTTGTTTGTAATTATCTTCAAGTCTTTTAATGAGCAGTGATAGTCTGTCCTAACAGGATGTATGAATAATTATTTATTCCACTGTGGATAATCTTGGGTTTGTAACTAGTGTAATTTATATACCATGGCATTGTCTGTTTAAATCTCTTAAGTCTCCTCACAAGTCTGTCTAGTCTCAACCAGCATAAATAGCTTTGCTTTCCCTGCTTAGGAACTCTGCCTGTGAGGCCATATCAGGTTTCACTGGCAGTCCAGTGGTTACAGTCACTGACAGACAAATAATAGTGTATTTGTTGCTCTGTCACACTGAAAGCTAGCTATAAAATAGACGTATGTAGTGTTCAGTGTAATTTTTCACTTTTCACTGCTCTCACACTACCTTTATCCATATTTTCTCTGGATTTTTTTTTCTTCAGATATCTTTTTCTAAAGATTTCCGGAACGTGTCAGACATTTGCCATCAGCTCCGGGGGTTGTGCTGGCTCATGCTGGTTGTGTGTTGAGGCAGATCAGTGAGGGATGTGCAGCCAAGGCCACGAGATAAGGACAAATGTTTCCTAACAGTACCATAGGAAGATGGAATTTCACTACCATGAATGGGACTTAATTCATCTGCCCACCAACCTGGATGTTCCCAGTGGTCCATCTTCCTTAATGAAAGTGCAGTCCTACCTATCAACCATAAATAAAAGCTTTTGGCTTCATTTTGGGCTCATGAAATGCTTCTCCTTTCCTTAGCATCTGACTGTCTGGTATTACCAGTAGTAGTATACCAGGTTTCTTGTTTCTTTTCTATCTTCCTGTTGTTGCTCTATGGTGAGAGCAAAAGGAACCATCCCAGAGTATGATAGTCCAAATCTCAGTGGCTTTGCTGGATTCTCAGGGCTTTTTGTTCTGATCTGGAGCTTTCCTTTTCCACTTTCACTTTTTTCTATTGCTGTTCTTGTCTCTCCAGGCTGAAAAGCACAGGAGGCTTTATTTTTCCCCTCAGAATTTAGTAAATATTTTACAGCAGTTTAGCCTTAAGGTTTTATCTTCCTCCCACTTCACTTCCCTCCTCTCACTCACACAGCACAGACTGTCCCAAATCCAAATGTGCCACCTTGGAGATGCACTGAAATCTATTTAAATGGAATCCAGGCATAACCAAGCCTCTATCCAAGTGCCTGATTCCCTGAGGCATCTTTTTGGGGTCTTTGGGGCATAAATACGAAGAAAACAGAATTGCTCATTTAAGCTTTAAAAAAAAAAAGTGTTAAATGGCCTTCCTTTAATGCAAACTGCATTAGTTGCAGAAGTTCACATTTTAAGTTTGTGGGTATGTTTATTATAGAAATATTTTTTAGTAGCTTCCATATGATGTGACACAAGGAGTGCTGTCAGAGCTGTCATTTCAATCCTGTCGCTCTGTTGTGCATGTTAAAACATAATTGCAAATGGTACAGGGTATTGCAGCGGTCACAGTTCTGTAAATATAAAATTCCTCCAGTAAAACTTTTAGACATTATTTTGTTTTTAAATATTGAAGTAAATGAGGATGGTTGGATTTGTGCCTGTGGTGTGCCCTGGCGTGTGTGACTGTAGCCATTGCTGTGGTTTTCTCCTTATTCCATTTTTCTCCATGTTAGTAAACCTTTTAGTCTGTAGTATTTACACATTGTGTTACACCTAAGCTGTATGTGCTTCCAGAAAGGTGTGTGTGTTGTAGTGTTCTTTGTATTCTGTAACATTTGGATGCTTTTTAGCAAGCTATGTGTTTAGACACACAGAATTTTGGAAATTCTAATCATTTGAGTATAACATGGATCTTTTTTTGTTTGCTTTGTTAATCGGGCAGTTTTGCGAACAGAAAATAAAGTTCTTCTAATGTAACTGTTAATTAGCTGGAAATAGTGTTTCTGAATGCTAAATTCTGATACCTGACAACACATGGGAGCTTTTATTGTCTTGTTATAAAGGGTTAAATTAGCATGAAATTTGCTCTTTGATGGGGTATCCTCTGCTGGTTTTCCTCCCAATAAAGAAGTAATGATCTTCCCTTTTACAGCGAACAACTCTGCGCCTTTTGTTACTGTGGAGAACGGAGCTCATTAGGACAAGGAGATTTAAAACAATTCGGTCCCACTCCTGGGTATGTTATCCCATGGAAAAACCAGCCTTTAAATAAGAGTGAAGCCAGCGACAGCACCGATGGAGCTTGTGAGAGAACTCCAAGGCAAAACTCAGTGCTGCGCAAACAGAGAGGCCAGAAGAAGTAAGTCTGTCCTACAATAAATATGTAGATTTTTTTATTTTGCATGAAATTCAGGAAGGATCTTTACTGGTTCTGTACTACAGTAGGCAGCTAACTTGTATTTGTGTAAATGTGGGTTTTTAATATTAAAATATGTTTGTAAGAAAAATCAGTTTGGACAGAAACCTAACTAAAAATGGAACCCCAGAGCAACCAACACGTGAGCGGCATAGCAGTGGCTGTCTCTTCCGCTTTTTAAAAACAGGTTTGTTTCTTCCCCAAGTGAGAATCTTCACTCTGGAAGAACACAGATAAGAGACATAGCTACTGTAAAGCACAGATCTACTTGTGATGCTGAAGTAAAAGTACACACAAACGGTGGAAGAGGATGGACTTTTGACACTTGATGTGTTGTGGAGCCTGGAATAATGGGCAGTCTCTGCCCATTAGAGGCTTTCCTCTTGCCCTGGTGCCAGTGCTGTTGAGGGCACACAGCAGTGGTTCCTGCCCTGCAGGAGTGGGGTTTACTGGCAGCTCTACCAGACAGGAGAGTGTGGTCACGGTCCCCCGGTCTCTCAGTGATTGTGAGTGATGGCAAGGGCATACCTGGCCCTGCAGTGGAGATTGCTGAGTGCATGGTGTGTCTGGCGAGAGCGCTGGGATGGGACTGATCAGAGCCACGTCTTAGTGGGCACGGGGGCCCTGTCGCTGGGGCCTTGTGTTGACTTGGGTTTGTTCACGGTTGATGGTGAACATGGGATCGCTCAGTGCTGTCTGTGGGACAGAGGGGCTGCAACCCTAGAGAAACATGAAGGGTGGCAGTGGGGATGCAGGGCTATAGGCCACGGCTATGAGATGGGACATGTGGGGCTGAGGACAGTGAGGGTTGGGGGTGGTGAGGAGCTGTGGTTGGTGTGGGAGTGAGGGCGGTGAGGGGCTATGGGTGGTGTGAGGTTGAGGGCCATGAGGGGCTGTGGGTGGTGAGGGG
>WBNO01021030.1:75091-99683 GCA_013400575.1 Peucedramus taeniatus | reverse complement strand
GGGGTTGAGGGCCGTGAGGGGCTGTGGGTGGTGAGGGGCCGCAGGTAGTGCAGGGTTGAGGGCGATGCTGGTGGTGCGGCATGGTGCAGGGTTGAGGGTGGTGCAGGATCAAGGGCGGTGTGGATGATGTGGGGCAGTGATGTGTGGGGCAGAGGGCAAGGCAGTGATCCGATACAGTGATGCCGGGTCGAGGGTGGGATGGTATCAGGGACCGTGGGTGATGTGGGGCGGGCTTGAGGGCGGGGTGTTGATGCGGAGCCGCGGGCGGTGCGGGGCACAGACCGGGCACGGGCCCAGCCGGGGAGGGAAATGAGGGAGGCGGCTGCCGGCTGTGCCAAACTCCCGAGTCAGAACTGTCCGTGGCGCTGCTGCTGCTGCAGAGGCTGCTCAGTGTTGCACAGTCGCTGAGGTTGCTTTGGGTGCATGTGGTAGATTTTTGTCATTATGGTGGTGGTGGAAAAGTGCACATTGTGTAATGCTGATGTAGAAAAGTGGCTTTTCTTAAAGCTAATAAAAGTAACACCCTCACCTCAGGCTGTATTATGTATGTATATGAAGTATTATTTTCAGAGAAGTCTGGAAAGGGCAAGATTGCAGAGTAAATTGAGAAGTTGGGTTATTGGATTGATTTGATATTTTGAGGAAATAAATCCTGTTTTGAACAGGAAAATGCCTTGTCAGTTGGGATTTAATTTTTCTTAAAGATCCTTTAACTTTTGGTGTTGTGAGTAGCAGTTTAGTGTTAGAGGAGGCTCCGCTGTCATGGGGGTTGAAGCACTAGCACAGGCTGCCCAGAGTAGCTGTGGATGCTCCATCCCTGGAAGTGTCCAAGGCCAGGTTGGACAGGGCTTAGAGGAACCTGGGATAGTGTCCCTGCCCATTGTAGGAGAGTTGGAACGAGATCCTTTCCAACCCAAACCATTCTGTAATTCCAGTGGACATGAATGGTGTTCAGGGACCAGTTTTGTCAAACAGAATATAGTGTGCTTTGTTAAGGAGGTTTTAAATGTTGATAGTGTCAGAATTAATAGGTTTGGGGGTAGATTTAAAAAAAAAATTATGTGGGTCATGAAAAGACCATGTAGTAATAGAAAACTTTCAAAATTCCTTGGGTGATGCAAGAGAGATGTTACTCTTTTCCCCCTAAACTAAGGGGTTTTTAAATGTATTTATGAATGTAATGGCTGAAGTAGAGCATGGTTTTCAGGAAAGCAGAGTTACCACAGATTAAAATTCCAATGGTTACTGTTGACAAATGCATACAGTTGAGTTATTAATAACAGAGAGTAATCAAGTTCAAAAAACCTTAATGGAAAATACAGCACCACTTTTCCTACCAATTGTTGAGACATCAGTGATCAGGTCTCTTATCAGTAGGCCTAAATGCACACCCTTAGATGTCCAAGATATTCTTTAGCCTGCAGGAAATAAAGGCAGAATTATCTCTTCTGTTTTTTTTTTTTTTTAAATGCAGTAATCTGACTTGTGTGAATTGTTTTTTGTTGAGATTAGAATTTGGGGAACAAATTAATAAGGTTATAAACTAGTAGTAGTTTCTATATCACTGCATTTTTTAATCTCCCCCCTCATTTCTTCCAGCCCAAGCCCACCTTTTTTTTTTTGTCTGATGGCATTGTATAAACACATTTATTTCCAAACAGATTTTGAAGTCCTGGTCTTTCTTCTACCTCCTCCCCATAGCTGTATTATTTTCTATAGGCACCTCACCTCTGGATGTTGTTGCCTCATTCTCAGTTACAAGGGTTGGGCAAATTTTAATATCAAACAGAATCAAACTTTAAGAAGCATGTGTGTCCTGAAGAACTGGAAGAGAGCGGCTTTAACTGGAAACTGTTATTGGGGAAAGTGTTGGGATAAAATATAAGGAAGACTTTTGTTCATGGTGATTTATATTTTATCATATTAGGAAAAAATTGTACTCACTTGCCATGAGTTTTGGATAATTTTTAAGTATCTGCCTAATTTAACAAAGAATGTGGTCACTTCTAAGTTTGTTTTTCTGCTCCCTGATACAGATCTCGATCGAGTATAGCATCATGTACAAGTGTAAGCACCCAAACTGCTTCTGACGATCAGGTTGTCAAATTCTGGGATGAACTCAGTTTAGTTGGCTTACCAGATGACATTGATGTTCAAGCCTTATTTGAGCCAACAGGTAAGATCCATTGTTATCCTTCCTCCTTTTTCTCCCTGTCCAGTAGCAGTACAGTAGCCACAATGACGTGAGTGAAGTTTTGCAGCTCTTGGTTTTTTGTGCTGTGGTATTTGTATAGTCTTTGGTCGTGCTTCAGTAGTTTTTGCCTGTGTCAGGTTGTGTTTTTGTAGTCTTCTCTCCAGAAAAGAAAATCCTCAGTTTTGTGTGAGGAAATGTTTGTAATCTGCTGCTGAGCTGATGTTCAGGTACTAATACCTTCAGTATCATGATTCTGTTTTGGGGAAAAAAGGAAAAAGGAATGAGGCACAGCTTAATATTATTCTCAAAAATTATAGTCCTATGATGTTACCTGATCTCCTGCTGCAAGTGTTATTGGAAACAATGTAGTAGAAGATTTAAAAGAGCAGCATCATTAGAGCAGTAGAGGCATAATACACATGCATGTTTTCAGAATCTGTAGGTTTTCTGACAGAAAAATGTCTGGTTTATCATCTGCTCTTTCATTTCAGTTGAATTTTTCTATAATTAATTTATTAATTACTTTTTCAGACAGCATCTGTATCCAAATGCTTTGATGCCAGTAGTCCATTCACATATTTTGCTCCAAAAAAATGGAAATACATTTACATAATAATAAAAATGTCACTCTTTCATTAATGTGGAAACTTATTTCAATGTCTAATAAAAAAAAATCCAATTGTTTTGTGTAAGTAGTTTTACTACAGTGGGTGTAAATGGGTGGGTGCAGATTTATCAATCTACATTTTTAAAGTTGCTGTTATTTGTAAATGATTCTTCCCAAACCCATATAGAGATGTTTGGGATTTTTTTTTTTTGTAGCTTGAATTATTAAGTTGGTCGATACCTAAGTTACTGTAAACCATCATTTCTAATTCCTGTATAAAGCAGTCAGAGAATTCATTTGGAAGTATGCATCATTTGCATTGTTTTCCCAGAATGGAATTAGAAATTTCTTGTAAGAGTTACCTGTTGAATTTTACAAAGTCTGATTTTTTTTTTGTTAGGTAGATGTATCTCTATACTGTGTTTGTTGTATTGACACCATTTTCTCAGTCTTTTATATGAGTTTCTGTTCATGTTATATTTTGAGCTTTTAAACACTTTGTGTAGACTACTGAAGTATCATGCTAGCATATTCTACAAGAACATACAGATATCCAGTCCTTGGGAATCATAAATTAAGAGTAGAAACCTAGGGTAATGTTATCTGCAGTGAAATACAAGATGAAATGGAACTCTGTGTGCCACACAAACATTGACTGTAGAATCAGAGTCAGAGAATGCTGTGCACCCCAGTGCTATGATTACATGTTCAGGTACTTGATAATTATAAACAGATAAAAAAACCCTGTGTTGTACATATAAGAAAATTACAGTGTCTGATAGTAATATATTCAGTGTATGATAAGATGGGTTTTCAATGTTGCAGCAAGGAGAAAAAGGGGGAGAAGACCTCTCTGTTTTTTCTGGCAAGTATTTACTGCCAGAACAGAGTTCCATACTTGGAGGAAGTGCTTGACAGAGCTGTCCTACCCTGGCCCTTTCTCTTCTCAGGTCACTGCTGGGCTCATCACCGCTGTGCGGAGTGGTCTGTGGGAGTCTGCCAGACTGAAGAGCAGCTATCGCTGAACGTGGACAAAGCTGTTGTCTCAGGGAGCACAGAAGTGAGTAAAAACACTTGAATGCTCAAGTCTCTAAGAAAACTGGATGGGTATGTTTGATAAAAATACAAATGCAATAAAAAGTGTGACTAAAAATACCCACATATGGATCTCTGAGCTCCCATTTATAATAAGATTTCCTGGTGCTAAAACCTCTGTTGCAATTTATTAAAAAGTTTTATGGAGTTGCATGGAAAATATCATTAATTAGTTTTGAGGTAACTAGAATGTTGGAAGAACCAGACTGACCAAAACAAATTAGAGACAAAAGAAAAGTTGGGTTCAATTAGCAAATACTCTGCTAGGTAGAGGTAATATTTATTGTACCAGTTTATATCCTGAAATTATATGACGCAGATACAGTAAAAAAATTCTGATTAACTTTCATGCCACTTTCAAAAAGCAGGTTAGTATAAAAAGGCCAGTATATGCCACAGAAATTTAAGGTGATACTCTAAGTACTCAGAGAAATACACAGATAAGTATTTGATCTTCTAAATTGAAGTGGTAATGTCCTTGGAAAAGTAGGTACCTTTGAAAAGGGTGAACTTGTTCTGGTGTCATATCCTGGTACCATTTTGAAATCTGGGAGATGTATTTCACATTGGTTTTGCCAAATGTAGCTATAGTTTTGGTCATATTTAATAATGCCTAAGAGAGTTTTTTAATAATTGTATTTTTTAAAAATATTAAATCAGCCATGCTATCAACAAATATTTGTAATTTTTGATGGTTTTCCCAAGGTTATGCTTAGGCCTTTTTTCACTTGAGTCTTCTTGTTTTTCATGCATTATACCAGTAGATGTTCTTCATCATTTGGACTAAAAAGATGCTTTACATCAGTCTTTCAATACAAGCCATAAAATACAGCTTTCTTTGCACCTCCTATTCATATTAAGTAAATGCTTTATTTTGAATAATTATTTAATTTCTGTGTTTCTACTTTCAAAATAAGACTATTCAAAATGAGTGAACCTGACAGTATTTAAGTTCTAGATGAGCTTGAAAATGTTAAAACATTTGTGTGTATATAAAAAACTACAGTAAGAGTTGAAAGAATATTCAAAATCAAGTACTTTTTTTCTAATCTCACTGCTGAAAGTTTTTGCACCCTTGTTTTTGGCTGGCAGTCATTTTGTGATCAGCTCATTCCTGTCTGTAGTAATTTCTTTTGACAGAAATCCTGGTTGAGCTGTTCAAGTTCGGGTTTTACTGTGCTGAATTCCATTCTGTTTTCGTTATTTCATTATTTCTTTCTGTCCAGTACCTTGCTCCTTCCCTGTGCTCAGGGTGATGGTGCCTCACCTTTATGTCATCAGTACCTTTTTAAGTTTTGCATAGATGTTTACAATGGAATTACTTAACTACAAATGTTTTGAAGCATGAACATCTTTGGTGTTGCAGTTCCTGTTTCAGCTGTCTCTTCAGGTGCTGTACTGAATCTTCCCTACTGATCTTTTCAAATTTTGCAAGTAATGTTTAGATCCCCCTGTTGCACGTTTCGTGGCAGTGCAGAGAGTGGAGAGGAGTTTGAATTGAGTGTCATTTTGTCTATTTTCTATTCAGTCTTTGCTAAAGCCATTGAGAAACTTTTTTGTGTAGTCCAGCAGTCAGCCAGCGAAGAATGACGCTGGTTTGGTCATTCTGTTTTATCCTTCTTGTGATATCCCCAGGGAGAGCTGAGTAATGACACAGCTGTGATCTAGAACATAGCTAGATGGAATTGGACTTCTTTATCCCACTATCACACCAGGGATTTGTTTGCTTTTTTATTTTATTTTTTAAAAAAAATAAGGACGAAACTCTTCTGTAGTTCTCTGTTCGTGACTACAGAGAAGTGTAGTGATTGCTCACGGAGTTTGTGTGGAACTGGCTTGGAGCCCAAGTAATCCTATGTTTACTTTTGTCCAGGCTGTAGTGCTTTGTAATAATTTTTCCACTACTTTTTAAGTTGTTACTAAAAAGTAACAACTTTTAGTTGTTACTTAAGATTAAGAAGGCAGAAAAGTGCTTTCTTAAGATTAAGAAGGCAGAAAAAAGTGTAAAGTCCTGGTTGTCCTGTGTGGTATTGGAAAAGCTCATCTTTGTGTGAGTTATTTTTAAAAAGCTTAGATTGAAAGGTAAATTAATTAATTGAAGGTATGTGTTTGTGTTTGCAGTATCTTGTGCTTCTTTTCATTTGGGCTTCTTTTTAATGGGATGTTCCTGCATTTTAAAAGAAAAGTTCTGTTCAGATGTTCTGAAATGTTTGCCATGCAAAGCCAGCTATGTGCTCAGGGCATACAGAAAAATAATTTAAATAAAACCAAGCTGTTTGTTGTTTCCTCTGCTTGCCACCAAATTTGCTTTGGGTTTGTTGTTGTTTGCTTGGTAGGGGATTTCTGTCTTCTTGGAAGTCCTTTTGGCACGAGGAACCGGTTTGTGATGTGGTCTGCAGCACTGCATCTTTCCTTTACTGGGAAAGTACATTTTCTTTTCCTTCTGTTCATGTAAAAATGCATATTTGAAATGTAACCAACTTCTGATAATCCATTGGTTTAGGTCTCTTAGTTTTTGGAGAGCATTTTGGGCCTGTTCTTACCTTGAGGAACTCTTTCATATGTAAGCTACATTCATGTTTCTCATTAGTTGGGCTGCCTATTGTTTGCAAATCTGCTTTAACTGGATATGACAGTGTTTCTTATTACTCTGTTTACCAGTTGAGATGTCCATTTGGCTTCACTGAACTTGTGATTGCATTAGTAAAGCTTGTGTGGACATACTTCACTGACCTGTTCCAAAACACGTATTTTTATCTATTTTGGTTTTCTTCTGGGCTCTTGTTCACTGAAGGTTTGAAACACAGCACTACAGAGATCTCAGAATCTCTAAATGTGTCACAAAATACCCTGCTTAGCGTGTCTTTCTTCTTCAGTTCTTTTGATTTGCTCATTGTGAAGGTCTGGCAAAGGCACCTGACCAGCTTGTTTCATGTATTTGTGTCTAGACAGTGGTGGATTCTTTGTCTTTCTTTCAAAGTCTGGGGTTTGCCGTTCTTTACTATTCATGAGTGCACAAACCTGCATCTGTGAGGTGTTTGAAACCTGTGTGTTGCGTTGGTTTGTGACAAGGGACAAAGAAAATCTGTGGTGGAGGTGTCTCAGTTCATCTCGTTACTTGTCTTCCTTATCTCAGCAAGGGAGAGTCTTGGCTTTTCTCAGAACTGCTTTCTAAGTTTAGGAAGCCATAGGAACTGGTGATCTTGGTGACAAACCTAGTGCCAGACCTTTTCTCAGGATGATCCTAAGAATTCACCTCAGTATCGTGGTACAGTGTGTGAGGTAGAACTTCAACACCCCAATGAGGCATTGCCTTCCCCCTACTGCTTTAATTGTATATCATGGGGTTTGAGAGTTACTTTGTTTCAAGATTTGAAAGAAAACAACTCTTCAAAATAGTAGTGGGGGAGAGAAAAGTTCCAGGGATTTGTTTGATGCAAAACTTAACTCAGTTTTCTTATCATTCATAAGTATAGACTGTTTTATTCAGTATATAAGATTCACCATGGTAAAGAAGCTGTCATGATGTCAGCTTTAGGAAGATTTTTATTGGTGTTTCTACAGATACTTAGTGTAAGATACAAAAACAGTGTGAATTGTAGACTTAATAAGATAAACTAAGCAAAAGAATCTGATTGAACAGAAATTAGAGTTTTTTCCCTGGAAAAAATATAATAGATATGGACAAGTGGAGTTTACAGCTTTTTGTCGTATTTTTGGTTTCAGTCTTACACTTTTGTAATTCTCCTGCTTTCTGATATTTGGAAATGCGAGCTTACATTATCATGTAAAATGTAGAGGTCTTTAAGGTTTGCATTTGTTCAGCTTTTAACAAGACTTGTTTCTGAAATAGTGGTTCCTGAAATATTTTCAGGTATTTTTAAATAATACTTTATAATTTTGATGGTTATTTCGTATGTATTGAGTAGGTTACTGTTTGTTTGTCTGCAGTCAGCTGAGGAAAAATAAAGCTTGCCAATTACCTGCCTTACGTTGTCTAGCCATAGTTACTCTGTATGCTGCAGAGTCCCAAATAAGGTGGACTGCTTTTTCTCCCCCAGTATGTAAATAGCTCAATTCAGAAAGTGAGTTTAAGTAGATAATGTGTTTAAACTACTTTTGAACAAACTGAGCACAAGAAAGGAATGCAAGAGTAACTTTCCCAGCCAGCTTTCTCTTCTGATAAGATGTAGGAAGCAGTTTCCAAGTTTGGGAGTTTGTCAAGGACACAAAAGTCAAAGAAAACAGTGCTGGTGGAAATCAAGAAGGAGGTTCCTATCTGCTTGAAGGCTGAATAGGAGAAACATGATAGTAATGAAAAATCTATTTTAAATTCTTTGCTCAAGTCTTGATTCCAGTGTGATGCCTACCAAGCTAGATCAGAAAGAAAAAAGTTGAGGAGAAAGATGGGGAGCATGTTTACATATCTTTTAAAACTGCCCATATTTTGAATGTATCTTCACCTCTTAATCTCAGTGCTCCTCTCATCTTTTTGAAAATTGCCCTTGTTTTTTGTGGTGTGTGTGTTTTTCATGCTGCTTCAAGTTGAAAACCAGTTTGGCTAAAATGATACTTCCTTTTGTTGTTCCTTGTATGTGAAAGTGAGCATCAACATCCTAATGTACTGTTAACTTCATACACTGGGGAGGATTGTGCCCATTTAACCACAGCAATTTTTCATTTGGTTTTAGTTTTTGTTGAGAAAAACTTTGTGATAAATGGCTCAGATGACAGAATCCTGAATGTTGGGATGGTGTTGGCTTTGTGTATGTCACAACCCAGCTGAGCAGAGCATGGAGTGATATGAGGTTTTACTAGAGTGCAGTATTTGCAGTTCTTAGATGCTTTAAAAGCTCCCTTCTTCCTTTTTCATTATTGGAAGAATGACTAATTCTTAAATCCAGAGAAAAATGCATTAAGAGAATGTAATATATTATAATTTATACCATTTCTAGGTAGTGTCCTCTGCATTTGCCCGTTTTTCAGGGACGAGCTTTGTAACATTTAATGAGCACCTCTGGTATTCAGAAGTTCCTTTCTGAACCCTTGAGTTTTTTATGGTGCTTTTGCACACAGCAGGCACTTGGCTTCTCCTCATCTCCCTTCACTACAGCTTGGGAGGGGCTACCTGGCTGCTCTTGGGAGTGGCTTCTGATTTTATCTTATTGAGGTTTTTTTCCTGTAGTTGCTTTTGTCCTGCAGCTGAGGAAGTACTGCAGGAAGTTTTCTTCCAAAATAACATCTACTTTTTTTTTTATGGATTGCTGTCTCTTAGAGAACTCCAGAACAGAAAGTGCTAGAGAAAGACTGAAGAAATAGTGACAAACATGTCACCAAGAAGACACTTGCATGTGCTTTTGGGCAATTTGGTAGTTGCATTCAGTTGCTGGCATGATTTAGACATACTATAACAGTTCAGCAGTGAGAGCCATGGACTATTCAAGTTTTCCATTAATTTCCCAGTTATTTAGAGTTTCTCTAGAGATCTGGAGCCATTTCCCTGCTGATGAGGACAAGCATAGTTTTTAAAGGACCTTACTGACTGAGGGTACAACTTCAGGGATAATTTAACACTGTACAGTATCTTCCATGATTTACTCTGTTTCATAGTGGTTTGGATTTTCGTCACTTAAAGCCAGATCCTTGTTGTATTGAAGAATGTGAATTGTTCTTAGAGCTTGCAAATGACATCAGAAAGCCTATGTCAATTGTTTTATAGCTGTATTTTTCAAGTTCTGGAAAGCAGCTGTGGTATCTTAAAATTATCATAGTTGACTCTGATTTACATGTATAACTCTTTTGGAA
Source organism: Peucedramus taeniatus (assembly GCA_013400575.1). Lineage (NCBI taxonomy): Eukaryota > Metazoa > Chordata > Aves > Passeriformes > Fringillidae > Peucedramus > Peucedramus taeniatus. Next base: position 89,982 of record WBNO01021030.1, on the reverse strand, counting down.
CACCTCTGTACACCATTAATAATGTCAGTGCAGCTTTGGTAAATCAGTTCAGGTTACAGAGCTGCCATAGGATCTCTCTGTGTTCAGATTTTTTGCAGGTCCGGCAGTTTGAGAACAGATATTTGATGCTTAGTAAGATCTCCAACTTAATTCTCATTAGCATTGTCAGGTGAACAGTGATTACAGTATTTCATTTGAACCAAAATAAGCCTTACCATAACAGGCATTGCTCATGTGAGGTCACAGATCACAAAACGATTTGGCTTGGTAGGGACATTAAAGATCATCCAGTTCCACCTCCCCTGCCATGGGCAGAGACACCTTCCAGCCAGGCTGCTCAGAGCTCCATAGCTTCAAACAGAAAGAGAGTAGGTTTAGACTGGGTTTAGAGTGGAAGCAATTCTTTCCTATGAGGGGGGTGAGGATTGGAAAGGCTTCCCAGAGAAGCTGTGGCTGCCCCATCCCTGGAAGTGTTCAAGACTGGGTTGGATGGAGCTTTGGGCAGGCTGGTCTCTGGTGGAAGGTGTCCCTGCTCATGGCAGGGGGTTAGAGCAGGATGATCTTTAATGTGCCTTCTAACCCAAACCATTCTTTGACTCTATGATTCTCTTTTTTCTTCTGCAGTGAAACATAGAACAGAAAAAGGTAAATTACGGTTCTGACAGAAGAGTTTTGTTACCTATCAAAACACAGCACCTTTGAAGCTACAGGCTTAAGGACTCAGCTTTCAAAACACAGTTTCCATTTCTCCAGTTGTCTGATAGATCACATTTTCTAGAACAAAATAAAACACACTTTTCTAAATCCCTGCTGGTATTTAAGACAATGAAGTATTAGTTAAAACTGAGTAAATGTGAATTAAGAGCTTTGAGATTCTTTTCTTGTACATTTTTGTAATTATTTTGGCACCTGAATTACGGATACCTTGGGATATAATTAGACTCCACACTTGTATGTGAATCTTCAGTAGTGTATTTAAAATTTGTAAGGATTACTGTAAACTAGACTGGTCTGTCTGAATAGTTATGGTCATAAAGTAAGAGGCAGTAACACATGGGAAATATATGGCTAAAGTAAAGGGCTAAGCACGTCTAATGATTGAAGAGGGTCTGGAAATAGTTTTAATTCTGAATTTTCCGTTTATTGAGAAAACCCCTTATATTTTTTTTCCTAGTTTTTCTGACATAATTGTTGTCACCTCTGAATACTGTGATACTTGGGTAGGTCTGGGTACATGGCTGAGGGAGAGGTTGTTAGTAAGGGTTAGTTGTTGCAATGTAAGTGAGGTTTATTGAGTGAAGAGCTGGCCTGTTTTTTCTTTCCCCCCACCTTTTGTAGGATGGATTGAGACTTCAGATTTGTAGTGTGTGGTGTGAGATACTCTGTTATCATTAAGTAACTTTCCAAGTCAACCAGCCAGCGAAAAAAATAAAGGCATGCAAAGCTACAGCATTAAACTGAAAGTATTTAATTAAAAACTTGTTTCTAAAATAATCGGAGCAATATTAGGCTTTTCCCCAGCCAAATTTCACGTAAAACAAATAGAGAATTTTTAAGTAATTTTCCCATAATTAAAATTTTTATTATTTACATTTCTGTAAAGCTAGTACTATGCTTCAGCCTGTTAAGGTCTTTGGGATTTTTACAAGTGGAAAAGTTTATTAGGAATATGAAGAAATACTTATTTCAAGACTATATGACACATGTCCAGTTCAGCACTTTTTAAAATCAGCATCTCAAGAAACAAAAGATGTTCCTTTCTTTGAAGACATAAAACACTGATCTATGTGTTAATGTACAGTAGAGTACCAATATAACAAATATCAGCAAAGTGTTTGATTTAGAGCTTTTTCTGGGTACTTGTTTATGCAGTTTGATTCTTCTCAAGTGCAGATACTTAAATGTCACTTTCCAGTCTCTGAAGTAGTTCCTTGTTTGATAACCTGTTACCAATGTGATTCTGACCTGTTGCCTGGAAGAAGGGCCATGTGAAACCTGCTTAGCTATTGTTATTTTTTTCTATTGTCTTCATCACGTTTATTGTATTTACAAGAGGAAGGCAGGCTTTAATTTGTGAATCACAGTTCGGAGAAGAATTTGCCTTTTCAGATAAAGTGGAACAAAAGATGCACATTTTTAAACAAAATTTTTTTTGAGATTTTTTTTTTATGTGCTTTGTCACTAAGCATCTGTGAAATAACAGCTATATTTGTATCCCTACCTATTTGCTTCCAAGTATATGAAAAAAAAATACTGTGAATTTGTGTGCAGATCAAGTGGTACTGTCAGTGCCCATTGGAACTCACTGCTTAGAGTCAAACTGTGTCTTGTTCCTTATTTGAGCCATAAGAACCAAGTTCTAGATCTTACCCTTGCCAGGGACAATGACCATGCATGGATTCTTATATATGTTTTAGGTTTAAGTAATAGACTTTTTTCCCACAGTGAGACAAGACTTTTCATAAACTGTCACTTCTTTCCAAATACAATTTCTCTTGCTTCCATATCTCTGTGGCCCCTACAGTTTTGTATATCTGAACAGAAGCTTGGTGTAATTTCTGGCAGGTGAATTTACCTAAATGATCTTTCCCTTTATAACTGCATTTGTGGAATACAGCAGCAAACGAGAGAGGAAAATACTTGGGTTACTTAGGCAGCACTAAGTGTCTTTCCTTAAGATGATTTGTGTGGCTTCATCTGAAGTGGAAAGTGTTTGATTTTTCAGCCTGATCCATTGTTTTTCTCTCCCAGTGCAGTGGTGCTGTTGGGTTCCTGCTCTGGAGCCAGGAGGAGGTTGCAGGGAGCTCACCATCGGAGCACTCCCATGAGACTCGAGTAGGAAAGTAGAGTCAGCCTTTGAGTTTTCAGTGTGGGTTTTTTCCAAGCTGAATACTTTGAAAAATGCACTTTTCTTGAACTCCAGATGTCAGATAGGTGGGTACCAGAATTGGGAGAGAGATTGTGGCTGCAGAAACATTTCTGAGAGGGTTTTGATGCTGAGTAGGTGATAAGCACTGAGGGCAGGCTGAGGTGTAGGAACCAGACAAAATGGACTGGGAGCACAGAAAGAGACTGAGAAACAGCAACAGCCCAGGAGTGAAAGCTGAAGAGCCTTGCTGAGAAACATGAAAGGGTCTGTGTTCCTGGAGGAATTTCCAGTGCAGGTTTCCTTTACTTGCTAACATTCACTGAAATAATTTACTGGAGGCTCTGAAGTGAAATTGTTCAGTGTGTGTTCCAAACTGCTGAAGTGTGTTTCACAAAGACCTTTTCTTCCTTTTGCATGACTTGGGTAGAAAACGCTTTTTTTCATAACGTGTCAAAAGAAATACTCTTTTTTTTTTCCTCCCCCACTCCCTTGATATATTTCATAAATGTTACTCTGAGCATTAAGGCAATGACATAGTAGTTCACTAACATTCCATTGCAAGATTTTATAATCTGGGGGGAGGGTTATGTGTTAAAACCAGAGAGAACCTGATCTCTGAAGAGCAAAGAAAACCCACTAAAGGAAAATCACACTGTCTCTCCAATCAAGAATGTACTTTCTTCCTTGCTAATGTGTCATTTTTGCTGGTGGGACTGACCTATTTTGGGGCTTTGCTGTAGAAAATGAGAATGCAGATACTTGGGGCCTCCCTTTCTCCTGTCTTTCTGTGCTCAGCAACAATGGCATGGTCCTTCAGTGTTTACAAAAGAGAGAAAATGTCAGTGGAATGCCCACAAACTCTGAATGTTGAACAAGGAAATAAAATCTTATTTTAAAATGTATGAAAAATATTAAGAAATTTATTTAAATTATGATGCCATTAGTATTTTCAGCAAATAAAAAAACTGGAGCTCTGTATATATTTAAAAAGTCAAGAAACCATACCCATCTCTTAACCAGCATGCCAGCAGTAAGTTTATAAAAATTTGCTTGAGGAAGTGTGGCAGTACCACCAATCTCCTCACCTTTGTAGGTGTTTTAATGCAGCCCTCCTTTTCCAACCTTATTACCACCTCACTCATGGTTGCTTCTGATTTAAATATTTTATATTCATTCTTTTCCTTAGCTCATCTGGGGTTTTTTATTGTTGGTGTTCAAGGGTCTAATTTTTGCCTTTTGTGTGATGGTTATATTTTTGAAAAAAGAGTAATCAGTCTTTTGGAGTTAATATTGGTTAGTTTCAGTCAAGGACAGGTCCTCATTATGCTTTGAGCATTATAGAAATAAAAAGGCCTCTTCAACAGCTTTCTCCTTAATATATAGCGCAAGAATAAAAAGAAAAAATACCTCAATGGGACTAGTAGGTGTATTTGCTCAGCTGTAGCATTGTTTGCTTAGTGTTACACAACTGACTCTAATCTAGGTTTCACAGCAGTTTCCCTTTTATATAGTATTTTATTTAAGCATGTCTGTTAAATTTATCATGAATGTGAGTCACGTGGGTTTTTTTGAATGAGAGCTTTACAGTCCAGACTCTTTAATGAAATTAGAATTATAAAGGGGTTCTGATTATTCCAGTCAAAAGAGTCTGAGGTTTTTTCCTGATTACTATAAATTATATTGTGGATTTTCATTTAGGATTTTCACCCATCCTCAGAAATATCTTATAAACATGCTTTAAAACTCAGGAGTACTCATACATATTAGTCTGTTGGCATCAGTTTGCTTTTAAGCAGTAGCCTAAAAACTACTTCTGAGATTGGTGTACTCAGCAGCTCACAGAATCAAACCATTAGCAAAAAATAGTTTTGAACTCCCTAAAGATTTAGTTATTGACTTCCATTAGTGTAAGTTCTGTCCCAGAGTTGCAGATTGAGCATAAATATTGCAGACATCAGTATGAAGTAGTGCCATTAATGCAGGTGTCATTGAGTGTTTTTTTAATAACATGGAGCAAATCAGGCATGAGAGAGGCATCTTAGGAATCTTCAGAAATGTGGAGCAGCTGCCTGTCCTGTGCAAGTGCATCACCTCAGTGGGAAATACAGACATTACTTGCATTAAAGCTATTTTTCCTAATAGGCCACTGTTGATAGTCATTTATTTATGTGAAAGAATTAATATTGTTGATTTTCATGTATATACTTGTCCTCCCCATTCTGCAGATCTGACCTGGGAATAAAAAGTAGGCAGACAATAGTAGGTCTGCTGCCAGTAATGAATGTGTAGGTGTTCCATGAGTCATAGTCATGATTAATTATAAGAATCCTATTAAATAACATTAATTGAAGAACTGATGAAGTGCATGTTCTCAAAGCAGCACTTCACATAAGTTTTTTTTACCAGTGTGTTTTCAGTAATATTAATGGTTTCCCTCAAAAATGTCACTTTCCCTTTCAGTACATCAAGGAGGGAAAGTACCTGTTATGAAATAAATAAATATTTATTTCCTGAAGCATCTAGCATGGGTAGAACAACTTGATACACTATATTGCAGTGTCAGGGTCTCACTTCAAATACATGTATTCAAGCTGCAGTCTAGACACTTTTTTAATAGATCTGCAAGTGCTTGCACATCTACCCTTTCCCTTTGCACTTTTTAATTTATACTTTAATATTTCCTTTCTGTTCAAGAATTTTCTCCTACACTGTTTCAGTATGAAACTGCTTTGCAAAGAACTGGGAAGAATGACAGAATCTGCAGAATAAAGAGTGAATAGAACTCTCCAAACAAATACCCAAACAAACACTGAGGTCTTTTTTCCTTTCAATTACTGCAGGTTGTTACAGAATATTAGATGGTTTTTTGTGTGGTATTTCCAGGGAGATGTGTTGACAAATCATAAGCCTTTAAAAGGAAATAGAGAACTTCTAGAGAAATGACACAAGAAGACAGTTCAGTTGTTATTATTATTCTTTGAGCTTTGTGAGGGAAATGCTCATTTTCCAAAATGTAAATGGATTTGATACATTCAATAAGTAGGAGTTTCAGTTTTCTCAAATGTCACACCAGGTGAGTTCTTTTAATAGGAGTAACTTGAAATAGATGGCAAATCATTGGGAAGGCTGTTACCATTACACATCCATCACATCAGAATGTGCCTTGGGCACCTCCAGAATGTTTGCTTCCTGTCAGACATAAAATACTGTGATGGATAAATCCCCCGGAAAAGGTCGGCCCTGGCAGCAGTGCTCACTCGTCTGGGAAACGGAAAGGTCAGGATGTGCAGGATTCTGGTAGGACTGGAAGCTGAGCATCTCACTAACCTGTGCTTGTACTTTCACTCCTAATTTTATGTGAGCTTGTTGTGTGTGGTGCTTCTGGAAGTTCATTTCTGTAGGTGAGTGCTCTGTTACAGTCTTAGGCAACAGTTGAGTGTTTTTCTGCCTTTTCTGAACTACTTTAATTGAAATAAATCGATTTTGTGGTAAACCATCTCTTGCCTTATGGGTGTTTTAAGTAAAATACTCATCACAGTACTGTGACAGAATTGTTATCTTAACACTGTCACAGCATTAGGATGTCATCTGATGCTGAGATTTCTATGCCATCAGATAAAATTGGTTTTAGAAAACAGTGCAATCATCTTGATTGTTTTAACCATCTGAACAGCTCTCTAATGCTACTGGACAGCTCACATGAATTAGCTGAGCAGCCTGTGTCTCTTGAGGAGTTTATTTGTAGATGATGATGATGATTAAGCCCAGGGACCTCAGTGAAGTGGACTCTCCACTGTGTGAGGACAGTCTGTGTTTAGGGCTTGTGACCTTACAGCCAGGTCTTTGTGGAAAATGCCCTGTCCAGAGCATAACACAAAGCCCACAACAGAACTCTCAGAATCTCAGAGTGGCTCCTGCTCTCTCTCCAGGCACCACATCTTTTGTTGACCCAAATTGTTTCCTCTTCACTAGCTCTGATGTATTATTCATGTTATTTCAATGTGGTTTTACTTTTGATAAAGGAATGGGATTTCCCCATTTGACTGTAAACATGGTGAGAAAAAGCTTTTAGGACATTATTCCAGCCCTAGTTTAGCTGTAACCAGCTGAAATATAAATATCAAAACCTCCTTGTCCTGTCATTAGAGATTAAGGAAAAGCCTTATGAAGAAGTAGGGCTGTGCTTGGTTTGACTTTTTGCCACAAATGAAACAGAAGCTTCATTTAATTGTTTGTACCTTTGCACGTAACAATGTTAAAAAACACACAGAATCTTGCAGTGGAGAAAAATGGCTTTTATGTTACAGAGACCAAGTAGGAATTGGTGCTGGAACAGAAGAAAATATGTACATTTACTCAGGGAATCTGTGACATATAAAGCATAACACTAATCTCTGGCAGTTCTTTTCCATTTGATGGCACTAACATTTCTATAATTAAGAGCAATGGAATTATTTAGAGGAAAACTGTGTTATAAACCATTCTTTTTTAAATTGAACAGCTGTAATTTCTACCAATGGAACTAACTATATTATAAGAAAATGATTATTAGTTTAAAATGCAAAGTTAAATGAATGCAAAATTAACAAACAGATGGTGAAGAATTATTGTGCTTTATTTTACTCCTGGGTAAAAGGGCTCATGCAGGATTGTAAAAATGTCATCACACTTCGTAAACCTGAAAGCAAACAGAATTTGCAGTTGTGCACATCTGTTTTGGGACACTGCTAGAGGGTTAGAAGAATCAATGTTGTTTTCAAATAAGGGTATTCATCAAAAGGATATCATTTACTTAACAGTTATGGCTTCTGCTAAGCATCAGACCTAATGTTCTGTGGAATTCATTACAAAATTTGGCAGCTTTTTTCTTTACAAGCTACTGAGGCAGCATTCTGCAAAACTGAAACAAACAGCCCCTTCTTACCCTCACCTCCCTGAAGCCCAGTTGAATAACATGCTTCAGTGTTTGACCAGTAATTTTAGGGTTTTAAATTCTGGGTCAAGATGTTGCACCTCAGAATGCTTGCCCGAGGAATACCAGTGAAGGAACAGGATAGAAGGACTTGGGGCTTATTTATTTATTTCAGTGGCTAGTGAGCTAAATAATTATATAATGTTTGGAATACCATGCCTTGGGAGAAACAATGGGACAAATACATGTAAGTGACTAATTTAATCAAATTGTAAAAAAAAAGCTAGAAGCCCCAGCCAGATAAAACATATCAAGTTTTTGTTAGGGATGAAATGATATTAATGTTCAAGCTGGTAGTTTCAAAGTATGCTACCTAATTGCTTTGTTTGAGCTCAATTTGCAGAAATTAGTGAACTGAAGATGTAGGATTTTGTTTACCATGACTTTGTGCCATTTGGAGAGTGCAATTTAGGAACAGCCAAGGAAATAGGAATTATGAACAATAAGGTACTGATTGCAGTCAGTGGGGAAGGAATACTAAGGAGGTGCTCACTAATGAGGAAGGTATTAAAGGCAGGAAATTCTTGCATTTTTTTTTATGTCTCTACATAATCCAGAGTTTCTTGTCACTCCATCCCTTCTATTACCTTGTAAATTATATGTATCATTGAGGGTATATAGTGACTTTTGCTGACATTAACTTTCTGTTAAATCAGGGTCATGTATCTACGAAATCTTTCTTAAAAGAGCGCATTATTAAGAAAATAAAATGAAAAAAAAGTAAGTCCATGTCAGAAGACAGGTTGTCTGCACACAATTAACATCCTTTGCACAGAGTTTGTGTCCTTTGCACACAATTAATGTCATTTTTGCCTAGGCCTGATTATTTAATTGTATGATGACATGCAGAACAGTTTGTGCCTAGTTCAGTCCATAGGATGGACATTGCTGTCTTAGTATAAATCTCTTCAATATTCCATTTTTTCATTATTGTTTAGTGTGTAGGTATGTAGATGATGCAGATACTGCTGAAAGAAAGAATTCCTCATTTCTACATGAGTTTTTGAATAATGTTTTTACTATAATGAACATGTGAATAACTTGTCTTTAATTTTTTTAAATAGCAGATTTATATGGCCTTGTTATGTGTCTTAGGCTACATTTTCCACTAGAGAAGTTGAATTTATTTATATTTGCTAATTTGGATGGCAAATTGAAGGAGTTTCAAAAATACTCAGACTTAGTTTAAAAGGTTGGACTGATATTGCAATTCTTCTTTCACTCTGGTGCAATTGTGACTGCACAATCTATGGAGAAATTAAGGCTGAATTTTTACAGAGCAAAGAAAACTTAAGACTTTTAACAGTAAGATTAAGAACTAAAAAACAAAAATTAAAAATTTTTCTTAGTGCCCTGCCCAGTATCATCAAGGAGCTTCATGGAAGAAATGAAACTACAACTCTTTTGCAGGCCATTGCTCTGTTGCCATATTTGTTTTTCTTCTCCCACAAGCCATCCACAACCTTTTCCAATATTTCCTTTTGTCCCCTCTGTAAATTGAGCACAGTCTCACAGGTAACAGGTTTTTTTAAGGCAGTGACTCATCTTAAAAGATCTATTTTATGTGCAAAAATCCACGTTTGATCTGTAATCCTTCTTGTGTTTTAATGCACACACATGTGTGCATGTCTCCCCATTCCTTTATCTGTGTTTCCATGTCTCTGTGTTGCCTTGTATTTGTCTGCCTGTATAATTTCCTTTTGTCAGGGAGAGAAAGGATAAGGCAGACCTCCCAAACTGCAGGTTGAAAGCCTTTGTGGCCACATAAAAGCGCTGCTATTTGAGCTGGCTGGGTGATAGTGATACAGCACTAGGTGTCAGAGAACAGTGTACTTTTCCTCCTTGTAATCTTCATCCAATTTCAATTGCTTCAGACTTCTGACTTTTTGTTCAAGTTGATATTTTTAGCCATTTCCACTCTTCATCTCTCCTTAACATTTCTCATCCCTTTTTGCCTAGGTTCTTTCTGAGATCTGTCCCATCACCATTTCCTGAGTCTTAGCACCCGAGTTCCCTTAAGGTCTTTATCCAGTTTGAGTGCCCAGGTTTGATTAATTGTCCCTTCAAGTGCTACCCTTGCCCCTCCTCAGCTTCCATCTCCATCCATGATTTCTACTCCCAGTCTCCTCAGATGCATTCACACAGTGAATCCCTTTTGTCTCTTTGCTCCTTAGTTTGTGAGCTGGATACTCCTGTTCCCTAGATGATTGGGTGAGAGTTGTATCAGGATCCTTAGGGATGTCTGCTTTCTATTCCAGGCTTTTTGTGCTTAGGCTTAGAGTATTTATTACAGATTTCCTCCCTCTAATCCTTGTCACACTGAAGGAACCTTTGCAGGAGGTACATGATGTCCAGTCAGTGCTAGAAATGGGAGAGGGTCAGTCATAATCAATGAGAGTAGGTTTTTCTGTGATTTTTCACTGACAAACTTGTGGAAGTGTTCTACAATAAAAAATAAAAAAAAAAAAAGTTTTCTCAAGCTTTGTCACATCTGGATAGATCTGCAGGGAAAGGGCAGAAGCTGCATCCCCCACACTAAAACTCATGACAAATTGCAAGTCCCATGAATGAGGTTGATTTTAAGATGAGAGCAAAATGTTTTTGTTAATGAATTTTCTGTTCTCAGAAATGGCGGGAAAGTTTTGTCTAAGTGTTCCAAAAATGTATAAGAGAATTTAGAGATGTGTTATGAGAAGTTTACTCCCAACTTTTTATTGTTCAGAAAACTTGAAAAATAGAAGAGGATTTATATGAAAGTATTTTTAAACAGCCTCCATTAACATCCCTTCTTTGATATTGCTGTGCTGACAAGAACTTTGGTGTGGTCTTGGCTGTGGTACCAACAGAGAACTTGTGTCAACATAGGACAGCTCAAGACTGTCACCTAAATTTTTACCTACCTGTAAGCTGTGTTCCAGTTCCAGCTGCAGGCAATGCAGATCTGGCCAGTATTATCAGTGGAGCCTGAAAATGGTAGCCCATTGTCTGGCCAGCTGAATTGCCATGAAGTAAATTCCATAAAACGACTAAGCCTTATTAAGTATAATGAAGTTTGGCAGTCCTCATCAAGCCTTGTGTCGTTTGGAAGCACAGTGTGACTGTGTGAGCAGTAAATTCTCCTTTTACTTTAAATGCCATTATAAATGTATTTATGACATAACCTATAGAATGCTTGAGCTACTTCAGAATCCCTATATATGATTTAAGAGTTCAGGAGCTGTGCTGGATTCAACAGGAAGTTGACTTCATCCCAGTATGTTCTGCAATGACCAGTAACAGATGCCTAGAGATGATCATTAAAGAACAAGCATGTAGCAATGTTTCCCTCAATTATTTTTTCTCAAGCCTCCAACAATTTGTGGCTCAGCCCATGCTCTGCCAACACAAAGAAATGTCTGCACACACTTCTTAAGACCTTCTGAGCATGAATCAAATGGAACTGGCACAATAGTCTGTTTTCTGAGCCTGCCAAAAAGCAGCTTCAAACCAAAGCTGATGATTTTTGTTCTTGCCTTGTTTGTCCTGGAGTTGCTGATGCTGAAGCCTAATAACCACAATTTAAATTACATTAAACATTATTGACCTTCTTGTTGTTGACAGTCTAACTAAACAACAGGCTCATGTGTGCTCTTCTGCCACAGTGGATATTAGATGGGAATTAAGGGAGTAGCTGGTTGATAGCTGTGGAAAAGCTTAGCCTCACTCAAAACATTTACATTATCCTAACTCTTGCAGAAAGCGAGGAGGTGATTAAAAAAACCCCTTTTTCCTCATGAAAGTGTGAAAAAAGCAGCAAAGGCAGAGTCTGTGAGGGAAATCATATCCATGCAGTTATTTTGCTAGCTTATGTAATGATGAGTAAAACACAGCTCTAAGGCACCCAAGCCCTTCCGTGGAGCTTCTGAATAAACAGAGTTTGGGAACATTTCAGGTTATATGAGGAAGAATTTGTGTGCCATAAAGTTTGTATATTTTCCTCTACCTATTTCAGATTGCAAATAAAAAATGGTATCTTACTTATCAAACTTGATTCTTGCAAGTTTTTAACCTATTCACCACTACTACAAAAAACACCCCTCCAAAACTTGAATCCTTTTTTCTCTGAATTCTTAAATGTCTTAATATCAACATGATTTATATAATGTACTTTTTAGTGAAGGTGAAAAAGAGAGGCAGCTGGTAGGATGGGAAACAAAGTAGTGACTTGTAGAGAGCTTGAAATTTCCACACTTAAAGTGACTTCTGCTTTCTACCTTGATTGCATGTGTTGACTCACTGTGTTAAGGTTGAGAAAGAAGAGTAATTGATCTCTGATTGACTGGCTTGTTGTAAATTGAAGTAATTTCCAAATTATGACATGAGTCCTATAAAACTAAACATCTAGAAGGTAATTTCCAGTACTCCTGGAAAGGTGTTCTGTTTAGTACTTCTAATCAGTAGTTCAGTTGAAAGCCATTAATTGTTTTTATGTTGCCACCTTACTGCATTGTGCTTTTTAGTGCTTTATGGTACTTAAACCAGTGTATTTGACATGGGAGGTGCTAATGGTCATTAGTGCCTGCAAGCAATAAAGAGCTTTTTCTAGATGATGGAGTAACCAATGAAGATTAGCAGAACCACCAGAGAACATGCTTCATTAATCACTGTTGATATAAAAATTTCTTCATACTCTCATTAATGACAGATTGTTAAGGTCCAGTTCTCTTGAGTCACAGGTTTGTGTGATAGCATTTCCCTGTAGCTAAACTGTTTGAAATTTGCTCTTACAGGTAATATATTAAATTGTTTAACCAAGGACAGATGGCTTGTGTGTATTTTTGGTACGCTATCATAAAATTAAAATTTCTTATTGTTCTCATGGGTTGTATCACCTGATAGTTTTTAAAGAAAAAGTTCATAATCAGTGAAAAACTTGTCATTTTGCTTAAGAACATTTTGCAATTCATAGTACTAACATTTAGGTTTAGGACACTAAACAAGTTGCAAAGTACTTACTCAAGACTGTATTTTAGCCTTTCTTTAATATCTGCCTTCTGAGGGTTTTTACTTGTCTGGTTGCTGAGAAAGTAGTATTATAAAGTAATTCTAAGGGCAATAAAATAATAAAACATGACCTCTGATTAGTTCTTGGTACTATCTGGATAAACTCTTACATTGTCTTACAGGCATCTTTTTATAATTTGAACTTGCACAGGATTTTGGAGTACTCTACAGTATGGAGCAGCAGGAAGGTTAGAAATACATAAACAAAAAGCTTCTGCTCTTGTCACCATTTTCCACTTTGGCCATCTGTTTCCAGTAAAGCCAGTAGGATTTGTGACATCAGCTGAGCTGAACCAAGGCAGAATTAACATTTTTGTTTAGCTGGTTTTGGTGCAATTACAGTTGTAGCAACTGTATGTCTGAGTTTTTGTCTTCCTAGAAATCTTCTGTGTGGTTTCTTCCATTCTTATTTCATGGAGGATGTTCTCCCATAGAGCTAGAATACAGAGAAAGGTGATTGATCAGGTTTTGTTTTCTGTTGGTTCACTTAGTTCTTCCTCTTTCACTGTATTTGTACAACAATGTCATATTTGAGCCAGTGGGATTTGTAGATAAAGAGAATTTTAAAATCAAATTTTTAAGATGGCATAGCTTTTGCTTTTAAAAATCAGTTCCTTTTCTGTCGGAAAAAGCAGATGTGAAAAAAAAAAAAAAAAGTAAAAATTGCCAAATAGAGGAGTGGATAGTTCTAAATTACGGAAATCACAATAGTAAGAAGTAGCACAAGTAAAAATGTATGGACTTAGAGCTTTCTTGCAATGGACAAGTGCACAAGGAACTTGCTGAAGGGAACAGTTGGTAACCACTGAAGGACTTCCTGAGTAGGAAAATAGTCTGCTGGCTCTGCTTTAGTTTATTTCCTTGAGTGTACTATGAATAAGTAATAAACTATCTCTCCAGCTTTCTGACACCTTGTAAAGTTGGGGTTTTTTTCCCTGTAGAACAGGAATGTAAAATTATTTGCTTCATAAACAAAACAGTGTTTGTCTTGCCTTGACAGATTACCATTTTCCAATACCTGCCCTTCGAATTCAGCTTCCACCCCCTTCACATAACACCTTATTTTGTGCTCATACTAATGAAACTGTAGACTCCAGACTGTCCCTGGCTCTGGTACTGTCCTCATATGGGCATGCATCTCATGGGCAATATGATTTATTGCTTCATTCCATCTCCTGCTGTCATGATGCCATGTTTTAGCAGTAGTAAAGTAGTATTTGTTACTGATTTTATTTAGCAGAGCTTTTAATATTTTTGTTTAATTTAATACATTTCTGCTGTTCTTTTGGGGTCATAGCATGGGGCCTGGCTTCAGAGGAGTGTTGGCTTCTAGTGCTGGAAAAGTAACTCTTCTCACCAACATCTGCTGCCAAAAAAATCCCTTTGGGCATTAGTTTCTTCAGACTGCTTTATCTCTCTTACAAATTCAGCAAATGTTGATATTCTGTGCTTTTTATTTGCTTCAGATGATACATACCACATTGTTTTCAAAGTGTGTTTCACTTATCTGCCAAATGCTTTTCATTGCCAGTGCAGTTTAGCAGATGGGTTTGAAGGGTTCAATTACATGTAACTTGGGCTTCCATTTTTCCTCCAGCATCTTTATGTGGTTCCTTAAACCAACATCAACATTTTTCAAGGTTTTTTAGTAATCCTGTAGTTTGCTCATTTTCAATAATTTCTTCATTTAGTCATAAAGCATTTGGGAAAAGTTACATTCTGATTTTTTAGTTGCTACGTACCATGGTTGATTGGTGGTTTTGAAAAACAGATGTGGTTTTTAAAAATGCCATTTATATTGCTATTTGATTCCATTATTCACAGCTTTGAATAAATGTTGGATTATTTAAGTGCTTACAGTTCTTTCATAATTTTCTTTTCCTGATTAAATAGCTACTAAGGGTCAATGATGGGATCCAGTGAAGTCTTATTGAATACTTTTTTGAGGGATGCGTTTTGGACCTTACTCCTCCCAAGTTCCCCTTCCTATTTTTTTTTTTTTGTACT
>WBNO01021030.1:0-75084 GCA_013400575.1 Peucedramus taeniatus | reverse complement strand
AAATCTTTGAAAAAAGTAAAGAGTTGTGTCTTAACTAAACCTGGTCCATCTCCATTACGTTTTCAGAACATCAGAGACAAAACAGGGCATTGGTTGTGCACGGCTCAGTGTGGAGCTGCAGTTCTTGAAGTTGGAGGCTTTGGGTTGTATTTTCATGGTTTTACATCTAAGTTCAGGATTTACCTTGTGCAGCATCCTCAGCAAGTGCTCACTGAAGGTATCATTTCCTAAAAGGAGTATCTTGCAGGACTTTGGTTTTGTTGGCAGTCCATAAATGTAGTTGCCATTGCTGCTGCCTTGCTCTCCTTCAGGAGCCCAATATTATTATTTGCTTATCTTGTTCCCTCTCCTTTCCTCTGCATTTCAGCTGATAAAGTAACAGGATGCACCTTACATGTACTGTCAGCAGTTGTTAGACATGGGTAGAGGTGAGATGTTCTGCAGATCACAGGGCAGACTAAGCATCATAGCCCATAAACTTGGCAGTAGTTCTCCGAGGTGATCCCCTTTAATTTCTGTGCCAGAGCATTTTCTCTCTTTACACTGTAGTTCTGTTTAGCATACGCTAATATTTTTTCTGTCTCTTGTCCATGAGTTGTGGTGCAGGCAGGTATTTTTCTAAAGATGTTCATTTCATCTAGTTTTGAAGAATATCAAGGTAGCTGTTGACACAGGCAGCTTTGTGATTTGTATTTTCATATGGGCTGGTTTTGATATCTGTGGACTTGTAGTAGCACTATTTCATGCCTAATTTCATGCCAGGCTTTGAAACAGAGAAGAATTATGGTAATAAATATTGTCTGTATTCTAAGAATTAAGCAGATACAGTACATAACTTTTCTTTGATTTGGTTTATGTTCATATTTGGATGTTACTTGACACTTCAGCTAGTAATCAAACACACCAGTGTTAGTGTTGTATTTTTATTGTGAAAAATGAGAGTCCCTGAGCTCAGTTGTTGCTGTATATTATGTATGCCTCCCTGTGAGCCAATGACCTGTTTTTTCTTAAGTTTATTCAAAATCTTACGGTGCTGTGCCTTAAAAAGTATTGTTGCCTTGGTGAAAAAGTGCAAAAGGATGTTACAGTGCTTTAGGGACTGTAATGAATCCGAGAAAGAAAAGACTGATTAACTGAATCAGAAAGGTGTGGGTGATTTTTTACAAGCAGACTGATAGACTCTGCTCTCTCTTGACTGGAGAACTGGAGGATCGTTGCGTAGTTCTTTCTGAGAAATTATTTCTCTGGTGCCTAATAATAATCGTGCTTATTTATGACTTCTCAAAGTTTGGTGGTGATATTTGTGTAGTCTTGAAAGGCAAGATGAGAAGAAAGTGCAAGGTTATGTAATGCATTATTGTTCCAGAGAGTATTGTATAATGACAGTAAGATTTTTGGGAGAACATCATACTTGAGTTCCATTTGCATTTCTGATTACGATGTCTGTGGTTTTACATTACAGCTTACAGAGCCATGTGGTTTTTAGTCATAACCTATTGACAGCATGGTGTCATCTGCCTTTATTTTCAGAATAAGTCTCCAAGCCCCATTACTGAAGGCATAGCTCAAGTTAGATAACATAGAATGAAAATCCTTTCCTGTGACAAGAAGAATCTTAATTGTCAGAGTACATTTAGAGCACACTGCATTTGGGAGTGCCAGTGAAAGACAGCACTACTCACTAGTTTCCTTCTCAGTATTCACCACCTCCTACTGGCCAGGGTGTTCATCTGCTAAATGAAGGGGGGGAACAGATCTGGCTAAAAAATTTACAAGAAAAAGGAATTTTTTAATGACTTGTTCTGTTTGTTTTTTAGCGATGTGCATTTTGTAAGCACCTTGGAGCCACTATCAAATGCTGTGAAGAGAAATGTACCCAGATGTACCATTACCCCTGTGCTGCTGGAGCAGGCACATTTCAGGATTTCAGTAACTTGTCCCTCCTTTGTCCAGACCACATTGATCAGGCTCCTGAAAGATGTAAGTACACAGTGTTCAAATGACACAATTAGTACCAGGTTTTATGAAAACTGCACTGTCATAGGATCAGCTTAACAATGCATTTGTTTAGATGCACTGTCACAGTTCACATACCCAAGAATTCCTGGGTGTTCAGGGATAGAAAAGATGTGAGTTCATGCTCTTCTGTTTTTAAAGACCAGCAGTGCTGCGCAGCAAAGTTCTTTTAATGACAGAACAAGGAAGAGGTTTACTGGTAAGGCTTGTCTTCTGTCAGGTTTTAGTTCAGATTGATAGACTTGCTTGTCCTAACTCAAGTTAGAGCAACTTTCTTGCAAACACTTCAGCTAAATAATAGATTTAGGTCTGTTAGGAGCTTTATTTTGTACTAGTTCCATAAAGGAGTTGGTTCCAAAGCTCTCAGCTTTATCTCAAGGAGAGTAAAACTGTTTCTTTTGTAAGACTTCATTAAGGTTTAAAATGAATGTACTTTTGATATGAGAAGATTAGTTAAGAAAACTGAATTAAAGTAGTAGCTATTAAATATATTAATTAAATTTGAGTTTCATAAGAATGCTTGAGTTTTGTATGCATAAGAACTACTAAGTATTTTTTGAGTTCATTGAATTGTTCATAATTTTGAACAAAATAATAATTGAAAGAATTACTTCTTTTTAGCAAAGGAAGAAGCTAATTGTGCAGTGTGCGACAGCCCTGGAGACCTCTTAGATCAACTTTTTTGTACTACCTGTGGCCAGCACTACCATGGGATGTGTCTGGACATTCAAGTCACACCTTTAAAAAGAGCAGGTTGGCAGTGTCCTGATTGCAAAGTGTGCCAGAACTGCAAGTAAGTGAGACTTACAGGACATGGAGGATGGTGTGAGATTTACATTTTGTGGTTTTGAAATGCATGTTTCATTAAATGTTTGGGGTTTTTTCCCAAAAGGTGTGGATTATTTGCCCATCTTTTCTGTTATGATGCTGTATTAAGTAGCTGAGCAAACATTTGTGTTGGAAGCTTTGTTGTAAAAAAGCTGAGCTGAAAGTCCTGTGTGTTTTACCCCTAGAGTTACCATTATCTTGTAGTCCCCTAAAGTGTACCATTATCTTCCAGGTTCTGGAAAGCAGCAAAACATTTGGATTTTTTTCCTCCTTTTATACAGGACAATTTTCCTCAAATTTACCTAATAAATAGTTTTAATATAGTGCCTTCACAGTCTGAGAACCTGTGCTTTTACTCAGCTGACAGCTCAGTTGTGCCTGTACCTACACTCTGAGCAGGTCTCTTGCATTAGTCCCTCTTATATAAATAATGTCTTTCAGAGGCAGATAAAGAGTCATTATGGAAGCAAAATTGGCTTAGTTGAGCAAAGATACAAAGTGACATGAGTGGCCCTGATGGAGTAGTTGCACCAGACAGAGACAATGAAACTTAGTTGCTGTGGCACTATAAGAGTCACTTAGAAAATTCTGACTGCTTGTGGGCTTGTTCTCTTAAAACTTAATCTGATGGGCACTGCAGGGTTCTTTAGCTTGTTTTTTTTAAAGGACTTACTGAAAAAGAAGTAAGAATTTTGTTCAGCTCTAGTGAGATCATATGGGACAGTATGAAGGAAAAAAACCCACTCTGCTCTGCCTCATGTATCTGATCAGTCAGTGCTTTCCTGTTTTCCAGGCAGAACGCTTAGTATTTGCTAACATTCACTCAGCCCACTTCAGAAAAAGGGTGTTCCCTGATCACACACAGCAGGTAGCAAATCTCAGCAATGAAGCTAGAATAGAGAAGCACATTCCAGAAAGTATCCTTGAAAATGTTGTACTGGGTAATTACAACATCTGCTAACCAATCTTCACTTTAGTGGAAAAGTAGAGAAAATGTGGTATGTTCACACCCAGTCCATGGGACCACGTGAGATACATCCATGGGTTCTGAGGGAGCTGGTGGATGAAGTGGCTAAGCCACTATCCATCATATTTAAGAAGTTTTGGCAGTCTGGTGAAGTTCCCACTGACTGGAAAAAGAGAAACATGGAGCCCGTTTTTACAAAGGGAAATAAGGAAGATCTGGGAAATCACAGGCCGGTCAATCTCAGCTGCCTGCCTACCAAGGTCATGGAGCAGATCCTCCTGGAAACTGTGCTGAGACACATGGGACATAAGGAGGTGATGGTGACAGACACCATGACTTCACTGAGGGCAGACAGTGCCTGAAAGATTTGGTGCCTGGTGTGATGGGGTTACAGAGTTCCTGGAGCAACTGGTGTCACCTCCCTGGACTTGTGCAAAGTGTTCAGCACTGTCCAACACAGTATCCTTGCCTCTGAACTGAGAGAAGTGGATTTGACAGATGGAGCACTCCGTGGATTCAAGAGTTGGGGTCAAGGACTCTAATGGAGACCAGTGATGAGTGTTCTTCAGGGGTTGGAATTGGGTCGGGTGCTGTTATGAATATCTTTGTTATGATGTGGGCAGTGGGATCAAGGGCACCCTCAGCAAGTTTGCCAGTGACACCAAGCTGTGTGGGGCAATTGATGCTGAAGAAAAGGGACACCATCCAGAGGGACTTGGGCAGGCTGGAGAGATGGGGCTGTGGGGACCTTGGGAACTTCAACACAGCCAAGTGCAACGTTCTGAACCTGGACTGGGGCAATCCCAAGCACGAGTCCAGGCTGGGCAGAGGGACACTCAGAACATCTGTCCCAGAGAAGCTGTGGATGCCTCACCCTGGAAGTGTTCAAGGCCAGGCTGGATGGGCTTTGAGCAGCCTGGTCTAGTGGGAGGTGACATTGCCTGTGGAACTGGATGGTCTTTAAGGTCCCTTCCAACCCAAACCATTCTTTGATTCTATAATTACTTAATGTAGTATGGCAGTTCTTCACCATTATTGGAAGAACAGCATTTTAAGCATATCTTCATGCAAAGAGAGGGGTTTTTAAAACACCAGGTCTCCCAGGTAATGAGGTAGTATCTAGCATGTGTAATGTCATATACTGCAAGGCTTTATCTAGGCAAATCTTGTTGCATGTTTACTTACTGAATTAATTTATTTAAACTTAGGCAGAACACAATGCCGTTAGATATTACCAAACTATTTGTCTTGTTCTCTGCAAATTTATTTTATCACTGGAATCTGTGGTGGTGATCTGTAATACATCATTGTAGAAAAATTGAAATCTCTTCCTTTAATGTTTGTTTTGCTCTTGCAGTCATATTGTCTGACATTGTAGGAGCTCCGATAGTCAGACTTGATGGCTCCTTTTTTCCTTTGGAAGAATTACAGTCAGACTGCAGAAGCAAGTACAATTACATGTTCTCTTCAGAAAGAAATAAAACATATATTGCAGATTTTGAACTGATTTCAGTACAGAAAGGCCATTGAATCTCCACATGTGTAAGTGAAAGTGGGCCAATATCTGGCATTCAGAATGGTTTCACAGGCTCAGCTCTTGGTGAATAAACATAGTAGTCTGTAACTACTTAAACTTGTATTTAAAAATGAATTTGAAGGCATTGTCCCTGGAGATATTTGTAAGTAGTGTTTGTATGTTTTTATGTGCACACCTGTGTCTTCCTGTTTAGACTTTCCTTGAAACAGATATTTTGTTGCTG
This sequence comes from Peucedramus taeniatus, assembly GCA_013400575.1. Taxonomy (NCBI): domain Eukaryota; kingdom Metazoa; phylum Chordata; class Aves; order Passeriformes; family Fringillidae; genus Peucedramus; species Peucedramus taeniatus. Next base: position 69,513 of record WBNO01021030.1, on the reverse strand, counting down.
CTTATTGAAGTAATTTTTGATCACTTGTTACTTTCCTTAGACACTCTGGGGAAGACAACAAGATGCTGGTGTGCGATACATGCGACAAAGGCTACCACACTTTCTGTCTACAGCCAGTTATGGATGCTGTACCAACAAATGGTTGGAAATGTAAAGTAAGTGGAAAGATTTCAGAGTAACTCTTGGTCATTTATAAGAGCCCAAACTCTTTTATCCACACTATGCTGTTCCAGGTGTATTGTGGATTGCTGTTGCTGTGTAATGTAGTTTGTAATTTCTGAAGGAATCCCATTTGGATGTAAATCCTGTGGCTCTACAGCTGCTCTGTGGGGAAAGCTGTCAGTGCTGTGGCTGAAGCAGCCTATGTAGGACAGTAAATCAGCCTCTGTAGGGAAAGGAAACATGTAGGATCCAGGTGCAGTGGATAACCTGCAGTCAACAGCTGCTCTCGTGATACAATGGGAACAAAAATGTAAACTCAAAGCTATATAGTAGTATATGTAATCTATACTTGAAGTCTCTTGATATTCAACTCCTCCTTGCTTACCAAAACAGTTCTGCAGCTTGTGGGTTCCTTTACATTTGAGGAAGGCAGGATGAATTTGTTGTTTTATCAGTAACTTTGTAAGTAATTGCAGTGGGAAGTAGTTGTATATGAGGTGTATGTAATGTTATATCAGTTTGTGGCAGCCATAAAATAACTGAGAGTAGCAATAAAAAAGTTTGATCTCATAAGAAATACTCCTTTCGAGTCAGGAGTAGTGTCAGGAAACTTCTTGCTGTTGTGCAGGTTATTCATGCTCTGCTATCAGATCTTGGATAACTTTTTGTGTTATCAAGGACATAAGATATTAAATTTAATTCAAAATGGAAAATGTCAGTTAATGGCAGTTCTATCACACTGTGAAATACCATAATTAACTACTTAATTCTTGTGATCTCTAGAACTGTAGAGTATGTGCTGAGTGTGGCACACGAACAAGTTGTCAGTGGCACCATAATTGTTTGGTATGTGACAGTTGTTACCAACAGCAAGACAACTTATCTTGTCCTTTCTGTGAAAAACTGTGCCTCCAAGACTTCCAGAAAGATATGTTACATTGTCACATGTGCAAAAGGTAAGTATCCAGCTTTTGTTAATTTGTACTAAAATGCATAAAGCTTATGATAAGCTGTGTGACACTGATGGGTTTCTGGGAAGGATGTTCACTGTGTTTGATGTACAGTGCCACAGGATCTTGTGCAGCTCCTTGATCCTTCATCCCTAAATACAATGAAAAATAGCAGGTAGCTTTATTTTAATCTTAGCAAATAAGTATTAATTGGCAGTTACCTGAGGGTACCTGGCAGTTACTTGCTGCAAGCTGCTACTGCCTCTTGCATTTCACCTATTTTGTGAAGGAAGCAGGCTGAAAAAGTCATTGTCACCAAGTTTAAAGACTCTTGTTTGTGATCTGGGTGTTTTTGTTTTTGTCTTTTTTAATTTTCAAGTTTGTTTTCTCTTTGATTTTATGGTTTTTACTATGTTAGGGATTAAAAAAATTAAAAATACAGTATTTAGAACATTTTAAGAATGTAAGCTGTGTTTCATATTCAGTAATATTGTATCTCACTGTGCAACATCATGATGATGCTCTACATCTTGTGGAGTCTGATTGGCTTTAGGGACAATTTAGGTCTTCATGTTTAAGTTTGTTTGACATGCTGACATATCATGCTTATTCCTCTAAAGTTCTCCATAATCAAGCATTGGTTGAAAATCTCTATTTCTCCATAGGAATGGGAAGTAGTGCTATTTTTAATGGATTTTTACTATGATGCTTTTTATTTTCATTACTAAAATCACAGTCACAATAAATTAAATCACAATAAATTAATCTCCCCAGATGGATTCACATAGATTGTGACAGATCTCCAGGTAGTGAATTGGAGTCTCAGTTGAAAGACTACATCTGCACTCTTTGTAGACAAGGAGAAGGGGATCAGACTCAGTCATGTGATGTAATGAACACTTCTGAACTCATTCCTGAACCTGACAGTATAACAGGTAATCAAACTTAAACTTCACAATTCCAAAATGCTAACATCAGGTGTAATATCTGTAGTCTCACAAAGTCTTTTGTGAACCAGCCACTCAAATTCTACTCTGTGAGGTTCATCCCTTCCTCTGTCTAACAGCAGCTGCTCAGGCAGTCCATGGGTGGCTTCTCTTTCTGGCTTCAGGATCCTGGATACAAACATGGGTTAGTGAGCACCATAATTGTGGCTCTCAACCTTCCAGCTCCAGCCTCTCAGCCCATAGCTGTAAACTTCACTTATTTATTTTGGATGTGGTACAGTTCATAAATGTATTCATGTGACAGCCTGGCTGTTTCACTCATTTGTGCCTGGTAGATATTTTTGGAGACATTCAGTTCTCCTGTTTCTCTCTAGCTGCTGGTCAGTCTCATAGTGCCTCTTCTCCTCACTTTATCCAGGAAGGACAGAGCAGTGGGAGCTGGACTATGTTCAAGGGACAGGTGTTTATTTTACTAGATAGCTTTTAATACGTGTCCTTTTTCAAAGCAATGTATGATCAGTCATCTTGTTTCTGAGACATTCTTGTCTAAGTGGACAAGTCAAGCAGAAGGCAGAAAGTTGTGGAGAAGTGTAAAGTATGTTTTAAGAAATAAGTCAGTAACAGTAAGGAAGCACAGGGAGGACTTGGATCTACTGATCTGAGCCCTGTGGGTTGTCCACAAGAGCTGTGTAATAAACTCAAAACTAAATGCTTGTGTGTATTTCACACCACATGCTCTGTTGGGCAGCACCTACACTCATCCAGGCTGAATTCCCCTGGAGAAGCACATCTGTGGTTAAATTCAGAAGGAAGGTAAAATGTAACAGATTAACTGCACAGCCACTGCCATGTGCATTTTTTGGGCTTAAAGAACAGTGCTTGTGCACTGATATTCTGTTACCCATAAGGATCTGTGGTTTTGAAAGCCAGGTAAATTTTGGCAGGAAAGGGGAAGTGTTGGGCTACAACAAAACTCTAATGTTTTTGTTCAAACTGATGTGTATAATCAAGTCATCCCTTTGATGTTAGTCTGTACATTACCTTTTGTGTGCAGTAAAGACATGATGGAAAAGGTGCTCTTTGAGGAAAGGACAGTGACAGGAGGGAAATGTCTGTGAATGAGTTCACTCTATCAGTGAACATGGCCACCAGGTTAGGAGGAGTGGCCACCTCAACCTTTGCAGATCATTTCCCTTCTGAAAGCTTAGGAGAGGCTGTGGACTCCCAGGCGTGTTCTTAGAGCATTTTGAAGATTTCCAAAACGGAACATACACTGCACAACTCCCAGTCTCCTACAAAAACCCCTTTTGAGTAAGTAGCAGGTTAATCTGAAGGAAGGCTGAAGTTTTAAGCATTGCTTCTGTTAGGATTTCTAGCTAATAGAAACATTGACAAGCATGCTCTTGTCCCCAAGGAAGAACAGGACTGTCATCTCAGCTGCTAGGGGTAATCTGGAGCTATTACATCAGTACAGTCATGCAGTGTTTTATACCCAGGAGAACACTTCTGTGCTTTAAAATCAGATTTGGAGCCAATCAAAATGATCATTTTCTTGAAGTTAAAATATCGCTTTAAAGTTGGCAGAGTCTGAGAGCAGCTTTTAGGGTGCTAAAAGTAGTATCACCTAATAGTTGTTGGCTTTTTGAACTTAAAAAATACTGTCTTGATGCAGAAAGCTGTACTTGTTTCACCTTTTTTTTTTGTGCTAACATCCATGGAGGATCAGTTCTCTTCAAGTTAATGCTTGCTTATATACTTCGTTTTCTATACTTCATCTAGTGCATTTTAATGAATTTCCTTAACTGAAAGAGCTTTTACACAAGGGGGAAAAAAAAAGTATTTCCTGTTTCTGTGCTCTGTAATAATCCTGTCAGCCAAAAAAAAACACTCAGTAGTGCCTTTTCCATGCAAAGATAAAGATATCTTAGTTCTAAAGAGGTAGAATTCAGTTTTCATGTTGTTGAACACATAAGGTGAAAAGTGTTCCCAGTGCTGATGGTAGATGGAACTTCATTTCTCTGCCATAATCCACTGTAGTATTTGCATACAAATTTGAAACCTTCGTGCTGCCAGTTCTGTTGAATTTTATAGACTTGGAATTTAAGAAAATTCTTCCTTGTATTGCTCAGGCTGTGGAGAAGTCTGTGACTGTGTGCATATTTTCACTATTAGGTGTATGTAATAGCTTTACAGACATGTTTTACCATCTGAAAGGTATAAAACAGCTTCAGTGTTAATAAGTAAAATGTTCTTAATTTTTAAGGAGTACTGTGTAGTCTCTTTAACCTTCTCACTGACCTGACTTGTCCTAAATCCTGTCATCATTAAATACCAGTCTCTCTTTAGCCAAAAGGTCAAACAGTGACAGCAGTTGCTGATGCCAAAGTTATAGAATAAACACAGAAATTTCAGTAACTGTTTTGCTTCTCCTCAAGCTTGTACAAATGAAATGGAAATGGAAAGTGCGGGAGAGGATATGGCATTTCAGGAACAACCCATTACAGGTGATGGCCCTGATCAGGAATCAGCTGTTGGGAGTGTTACAGAAGGTAAGAAAGAGTTCTGCACCCTGAGAAAGTATCAGTTCAGAACCCTTCAGAACCAGAACCTTCTTTCAGCTAGTAAGGTTTGCAGTGCTTTATAAATGCAAGAGGAAAAAGCACCTAGAAAGCAATAGGGGAGACACATTGCAGCAGTTCTATCTGAGCTCTCAAGCAAGAGTATTAACTTCTTTGCTTAGTAAAAGAAGTGTTTTATTGAAGGTGAAGAGAGCCTTCAGAATGTTTGTGTTGCTTTACTTTGTTGGTTTGTTTTACTTTTTTGTTGGGATTGGCTTTTTTCAAGATGGAAAAATAGTTGAATGCTTTGTATGCTGGAAGTTTATAGTAAAACCCAGTGTGTTTCTGTCACTCACACTTTGTCTTATGTGCTTGATGGTTGTAACTCCACAGGCATCCTTGGTTAAAGATTTTCTGGGTTTTTTTTTTTTTTTTTTTCCCGTTTATTAGTAAAAGATGATATTTGACAGGGTTGCAGCAGCTGATCATTTCTGTTTTGGGAGAAACTGCATCTTACCAAATGCACAGGGAGGAGCAGCTAAAGAAGGGTCAAATCCACTAGGTGTGTTAGTGACCACTATCAAGGGTACAGAACTTGCCAGTATGTCCCATTCAGTCCCAGATGATGTTGGAGAATGGTTTCTGTAAGAGGAGACAAGAAACTTGTATTTAAAGACAAAGTAAAAAAACCCCAACTTTTCAGATTAGCTGTGATCACAGATCACTCAGTTGTGCATCACAGCCTGTGGTAAAAGGGTCGTGATTTAAACTGTGAAGAAATATTCAGAATAAAATGCTGTCTATGAACTTAATGGCTGAGGAAGTTGTAGCAATGTGAGTTTAAGAAGACTGCAAGTGTAATAGAAAGTGGCCTGTAAGAGAATCAGGGTCCATCAAATTCAGAGGAGAGAATGTGGTTCTATATAGAGTGGAACAAAAACTGGAACTCCTTGCTGAAGAAAGTTATGGATGAAAGGTGCTTGATTTGGTTCAAGGGAGGGCTAGATAAATATTTTTTAAAGAAATTAATAATATATTAGTAAACTAAATTAAATCAGCAGCAGCTGTTTTCATTTCAGTTGATTTCCTGAAGTCTGAGTTTTAGGAGGAAAATGTTTTTTATTTGTACTTGTCCTGTTCTTCTTAGCTTTTTGGAAGTGTTGGGACAGTAGCTTAAAATACATTAATTTATGATAGCATGCATCTTCAATACACAGAAATTAAAAAGAAAAAATTACTTTTGGCTACCTACCTGGAAATGTGTGTTCAGTTCCTCAAAAATTAATCTTGGGTCTATTTTCTTTTAATTTACTCTGCTGTGTTTTTAGGGAAGAAAAATAATGAACTAAAAATATAGACTACTGTAAAAATAGGTACAAAGAAAGATGTTTGTGAAGTATATTTTAAGTTACATATTAAATTCACAGAAGTAAAGTGATATGTGTTGGCCTGCATGATGTGTACCAAGTATACTTGTTGATCACAACGCCAGAAGTTTTTTTTTATTTTTCACAGTGAGCCATTAATATGGTTGTACTTAATTACAGGCATATCACCAAGAGAAAAGACCACACAACTGGAAGCAGAAGTCTCTGTTGAAATCAATTCAGCTGAAATGGAAATGTCTCCTAAAAAGACACCAGCATCTGGTGACAGTCAGACTGAGAAAATGATGGAAGTGGTAGAAGGTGTTCAAGCTGTAGCACAGCAGGAGTTGGACAAACAAGCTGAAGAGACACAGCTGCTTCAGGGTAGTGTGGAGGTATCAGAAGTGTCCACAGCAGACTCTCGGTCTCTGTCTTCAGTACCTGAGACCATGACTGTGACACCAGAAATTCTGGAGACTGAAAGAAAAGGAGATATTTCTGTCCCTGTAGAACAACAACTGGAAATAATAAAAGTGCAGAAAGATGTAGAAAAGGAAGAAACCCATGAGAAATCAGAAGCACCAGCTCTTCTAGAAGTAGAAACTACTGCTTCAAAAGGGGGTGCTGCAAATAGTTCGCCAGTCGGAGACAAACCCATAAAACCACCGGCTGAGACTTGCCCCTCACTTCCCCCATCACTTAATCTAAACAAGACAAACGTGTCTTCCTCACCAGATGTTTCTCTAGACTTGCATTCTGCACGAGATGTGCAGCACAGTCAGCCCCCAGTGCTGCCTCCAGCTGCTGGGAGTGCTCTCCCACCCACCTACATATCAGTCACTCCAAAAATCGGCATGGGCAAACCGGCCATCACCAAACGCAAGTTTTCCCCTGGGAGACCCAGATCCAGACAGGTAAGCACATGCACTGTTCCATTATGTGTTTATTAAATTGCAGTACAACTCATCAAATTCACCTGTTTCCTATAAAATGCATTGATTCTCCTGAGCATGTGGTTTATTTCTTCAAGGAATTAATGTTCTGGTAAAAAAGTCAGCCATCATAAAGCTTCTCTGGTGAGAATTTAAGTTTCTTTTGGCTCATGGCTAAAGCAGACTAGAAGAAAATTTATTGTGTTTTTCATTTGCTACAAATGCAGATAGACATAATGCTGTGCTATTTAAGTTACCTTTTAATATCTTTCATAAATGCATTTATTTTGGCTGGTACTTTCAAAGTGAGCTAAAACTTCTTAAAGTGGCTTTAGAGAAGAACCTTCTACAACTCTGTGTTTCTCTGCCAGATATTTTCTTGATCGACGTTTCTAATGCTGTGGTAAATAATCTTGTGGTTTTGTTACATTAGTAAGTACCATGCAAGAACTGTCTTGTACAAATTGTTGTGGTTTTACTAGGATTAAATTTGATAAGTGAAAAGAATCCTTAAGTCTGTCACTTTCTGCAACATCTTTCTCTATATTCGTGTTGTGTTCCAGGGAAAATGGTTTATCAGTTCAGGGTATTCATTTCTTGTTGGTGAAATTCTATACAAAAAGTGTGTCAGTGTGACAAGTTAGTGTTTCATCTTCTCATCACAATGTATTTTTAGTCTTTGGGACTTCCAGGTTGATGATCTCATGCTTTTCTGGACTTAGTGTTAACAAAGCTTTTTTTATATGTTGCACAATTCTTTCAGTTTTTACATGTCACCTAAGGGTTCAAAATTTTTGCTTTCTAAGGTATGAGAGAGTGTTCTGTGAAGTGTTACTGCTCTTTCCACTGAGTTTAGGAATTCTGTATTTGTTATGCTGCAGTTAGGTTTTCCTGGGTCACTGTACAGTTAGGTGTATATATCGTTTTTGCAGAAATATGTTAATGCCTTAAACAAATTTCTCTTCAGTACTCTTAAGTTCCTACTCTGGGCTTTTGATGAAGGACTGAAAGCTGTTGAATGATGTTCTGTGGACTATGAAAAAAAGAGATTTTTAAATGTCCAGCTACAGGCAGGTGGTTTTTCTTTTTTGAGCAAGATGTAATTGGACAAATCGACAATGTGAGAGGCATGTATTTAAATAACTTTGGATTGCAGACAGAAATAGGTTTAGGTTTATTTTGTAGGGGTTTTAAATTATTCTTTCTGCTGAAAACATTCATTTTTAAAAACAATGTGTGCTTTTCCAAATGGAGAGTTGTGCATAGGAGCAGAAGCAGAACCACAGAATGGGTCAGGTTGGAAGGGATCACAATGGGCCATCTGGTCCAACCTCCCTGCTCCAGCAGGGTCATCCCAGAGCACATGGCACAGGATTGCATCCAGACAGTTTGGCTTCCTGTTACGTGGGGATTCTGTGGGATAGGTTGGAAGGCAAGCAGGCAGTTTTTCACTAGGAATAAAAGCAGAGAAATAAGATCTGTTGTTTCTTTGTTTCAATACTATAGACACTTCAAAATGAATTCTTTCTCCAATTCTGGCTTTTGGAAAGCATCAGAAGGGCAGGTGCTGGCAGCTGAGAAAAGTGCTCCTTGGTGATGTTTCATCATATTTTCCATGCTATTGGAACTCCACAGATCAAGAAGAGACATAAGCTTATTTTAAAATATTTTAACCTAATATAGTGTTTCAGTTCTTGTTCACCTGGAGGTGGTCACATTGATCTCAAAGCAATTAGAAAATGGGGAAGACAGTACTGGAGGAAAAGGTGCTTCTGCAAAGTTACAGGTGTAGGTGTTTAGAGTAAAGCAGGTCAAGTGTGATTTTTCTCTGGGTGGCACTGAAGAGCAATTGTCTTCTCAAAAGGTTAATTTTATGGGTTTGGGGTCTGCTTATTTCTGTTTATAAAATAGCAGCTATTGCTGTTGTGTGGCTTTGTGTTGGGTGTGAGGTTATGCCATAGAAATGTTACCTGGCAGCTGCAGGGGTTCTTGGCTACCTGTAGTAGAGGGGAGGGCAGAAAGTTACACAAATTGGGTGGGTTTTATTGATTAAAGAGATGGTAGCTCCTGTGCCTGGTGAAGTTAACATTGGGTTCACCCCTTTCTTTTGTTGTGCAGAGGAATTTCCATTGCAGAACTTGTTCCTTCTCCAGGACTGCTCAGGTTTAAAATGGCTCCTTCATGGAGTCTGATCACTCTGTGAACCCCACAGACAAACCAACATAATTTCACAAATGGTGATATTCTTCACTCTCTCCTAGAAGTTTGAAAGCTTCTAATATGCAGTTTACTTTGTTGGAATGTCCTTTTCCTGTTTTAAAAGTGCAATAATTTATCCATTGCAATGGGTTTATGGCACTTCCTATAAAAAAGAATAAGAAAAAAATTTCTCTGGATCCTGGATATATTTCTCCTCAATTTTATAAGACACATGCTTCAGTGGAGTCAGGGGAATCCATGTGGAAGGACTGGATTTGTTCTCATTAAATTAATGTTGTGCTGGACAGTAGGAAAATTATCAGTCCTTTCTTTAGAATCTGTTAATACAATTGCTAATAAAACATATTTGAATAATTATTCTGGTTTGCCACTGAATACAAAGTTATGCATAATCTGAAGTGATTTCCTGTGTTAGATTTTAGTAGTTTTCTTTAGTGACGTGTCTGCAAAACCACATTGCTCCTGTTAGGAAAGGACTAAAACTACCATCTCAAAAATGAAGACAATATTCTGCTTTAAAAGACTTCATGAACCCTTTCCAAGCTGCAGTCAGTGTCATTGATGACAGCATCCCTCTGCCCCCTGGCATTTTTTCAGGCATCTCAACTTTGCTTAGAAGCAACAGGAGAAAACCCAGCTTCTAACCCAGAGGGGAGCTGTGTATAAATCCGAGTGTAGGCACAGTTGGGAACTGTATGAATTGGCTTTGGCTGGTACAAGCTTACTCCATTTGGGGGAACGTGTCAGCCCCTGTCAATAAGGTGCCCTACTGGCACACATTGTAGGACAGCATGGTATCCATACCCTCAGCTACAGGAAAGCTGCATTGCTCCATGAGAGGTCCCTCTGCCTGTCAGGCTCAGCATCTCACTGAGTTTTGTTCCATGGAGTGTCTGCTGTTCCTCCATAGTGCATCCAAATTAATTCCTACATGTATATGAAATTTAAGTGTTCATAGATCACAAGATGCTCCCCCTGAGCTGCCAGCATGGTCAGGTTTTTACAATGCTGTCCTTAGAGTTGTGTCTGTCCAGTTTCTTCTCCATGGAATGTGGACATGCTTCACTCTTGCCTATAAATTACAAATTCAGGGGGGCAGGACCTCTCTTTAATAATTTCCAAATTTCTCTTTTCTGAAGGAGTAGTCTTAGTAGAAATTACCATGTAAGTTTTTTAATGACTAATCTGGCATAGATCCAGTTGGAAATTAATCTTCTCAAGGAAAATGATTTTCTGTGGAGGTCTGTGTTCAATGGTGTTGTATTTATTCTGTGTATCAAAATTGAACAGATTTGAAGTAGTTATTTTTGCTATGGCACTGTGTATTGGAAAGCATAAGATTAAGTCAGTAAATGGAAGGCATTACAGATTTTGGCACTGAAACACTGATAGGTGAAGAGTTGAGATCATTCTGTAGAAAAATTTTGAATAAAAACCAGTAAACTTCTGCTGGTTTTGTAAATTCTATAAATACTATTTTACTATTATTCCAGAGTGTGTTCCTTGAGAACTAACTTGTTCAGAGGTATTTAATTTTCATCATGAAGATGTTGGTGATGTCTGTTCTGCAACACACTGGATATCTGTTGATGTTTTAAGAGATTTTTTAAAAATGAGATTAAAAAAAGCAGAGCACTGTGGTGGGTTTGGATGTGTGCTGTCTTGGATGGTATGGGATTTTTGCTGTCTTCACTTAATGGTATCACTAAGTGTGTTGTTGTAAAAGGTAGATGTTGGAAAAAAAATTTAAAAAAGAGTCTTTTTCAAGAGAAGAATCAGTTGTTATGGTTTTTATGCTTGGTGCTTGGTTGGTTTTCTGTTTTGTTTTTTTTTTTAATGAGGAGAGCTGTATTTTCAAGTGATTAAAGTTTGTTCACAGCCCTAAAATTACATTAAATATTAAATTGCAAATCCAGCTTTGTGCATTTGCAATTGCAGTAGGATTCATAAAGCGTTAAGCAGCTAAACACAGTCAGTGGTAATTTAGTGAGATCTCCTGACCCTTGCTGACACTGGGTTTCCTTTTGTTATAATTTACTTGCAGCTGTGTTGTTCAATTTTGAGGACTCAAGAATATGATGGAGAATTAGAACTTCCTGTTTCTGTCACAGTACATAATTATTGCTGGGGTTCTGATGTAAATGAACTGAATAGAACTTTCTCTTCAGTGTTGTGTAGTAATAGGCATTAATTAAAAGCCAAAAATATAATTAATGCATCTCTTTGATGTAATTCATTTGTTCGTGGTATTGTGGAAATGTGTGTTTTTAATTAAGTTTATCTGACCAAGAATTCAAATTTTTCTGATCTACAATGAAACTTGGATTAAATTTCCAATTTAATTCTTAACAATATGGTTCATGAATCATATACAAATCATTTTGTTTTGCAAGACTGAATATTTCATATTCAGATTTAATGTTCTTTTATCTTTTTAATCTTTTGAATATATTTAATCACTAGAAGTTACCTTCTTAAAAGGAAAATAGTTTTATACCTCCAAACTAAGAGTAGGTAATTTTATTTGTTGATTAAGTATTTTCAGCATGTTTAAGATCTTGAATTTTGACACTGTGAGCATGTTGCCTCCTTTATAGATTGATGCAAAGATTGTTTCTTTGATAAATAGATTTTCTTTGTGTTGCTGTACAGGTTTTCTTTGGGTTGCCACTTTATAAGAACAGTTACCTACCATGCATTATGAATTTTAGAAGTAATGAGGAAACTAATTATAATTCAATGAAAGTTTGAATTTTACCTGCTAAAATTGACTGTTACTTGATAATGAAACTGTGTCTGGAATAGTTAAGGCAAATCTCCTGTGCCACAGACCTGCTGATGTAGTTGCCTACCAGTGTATCAAATTGCCTTTTTCTCCCTCCATTTCTGAAATATGTCCCTGTTGTGTCACAAATGTTCTGTCCTTGTGCCCTGGGTGTGAACAGGGACTTGTCCATCTCTCAGTCTGAAGGTGAGAAGGTTTCTGCCCAGCACTGTTCCCCTGTTAGAGGGTGATGAACCTCTTGGTCTTCTGAGTTGTCTGCATGATTACCACCTATCTGCAGTCAAGGAAAAAACTGGGATAGCAAAATCTTCCAATCCAGAGTGTTTATTCCAGCACACTGAGTAGAACCCTTGAGCAGCTGCTGTCAGGAGTTGTTCTGGAGTAGGTTTTGGAAGCCCCTTGGCAGTGGGGAGGCTTTGATGGCCATCCCAGCACACAGGTGCTCTTCATAGGTTGTGTGTCCTGTCGTGTGGGCAGAATTGTCAAGTTGTTATTTTTTTAAGTGTTATGTTGTCCATGTTCCTTTTCCTGTGCAGGCAGAGCTAAACTCCCAGAAAGCAGATTTGTGCTGATTACCACTGTGTCCACACTGTGGGTTGTACCAAGTGTTAGTGTTTTTACCTGGTGACTTTTATCCATAATTAGGCTTTTAGGTCACTGGCAAGCTTTCTCTTTTGGGTGCCAGATCACTTGAGGGATAGCCCTGTTTTCAGTAAGTGCAGCTGTTAGCAAGACACCTCTTTACAATTCAAGATGAATATATGTTTCGATGGAGTTGTTGATTCCAAAGAAACTTATTTCCCACACATTCTTGATGGAGAAGTTGCATTTCAGATAAGGAAAAAAACCCAATACATTTTGCAAAGCCATCTCGTTTTCCTTGATGCTTATTATTATTGTACATCCCAGTATTCAAAGGTGTAAATGTGTTTGGGCTTGCCCTTGTTGAACAGTTGTGAATAGTTGGGATTGTTTGTATGCATGAGGTTGTTCCATATCAGCCCTGGGATTATGCTGCTAAATGGCATTCTGGGGAAGGTAAACCTGCACTTTTCATCAGTTCCACTTCTCATCCTGCTAGTCAATATTTTTTACTCTCACAAATTCAGAATTAGGAAAATGTGCTGTCCTTTATTAATCTAATGTGTAAATTGGCAGTGAAGTTATTTATGTGTGTCTCCCACAGTCTTTCTTCTGTGCTTGAGAAAGTCTTCCACAGATTTTACTTTCTATGAGGAGCCTCAGCGTTTTTTTCCTTGGCTGTCTTAGCATTTTCTTCTCATTTTGCTTTATTTCTACTGACAGTCACACAATATCTCACTATGATGGAAGTACATAAATAGGGATAATAATTAGTTAAAGACGGCTTGTAGGTGCACCATATGGATGTATATTATTACATGTACATAATAACATGTTAAAACATGATACCACAGCATAGCATGAAAACACTGGGGGGAAAAAATCAGTGGTAGGGTTTTATAATGGTTTATTTGTAGCAAACTTGCAGGAATGAGCTGCTTTGTTGATTACCATGGCTATTTTCCTTTTCTTTTGTCTAGTGATTTATTCATATTCCTTTTGTTTGCTGTGCTTCTCAGACTAGTTGTTGCTGTGATTGGGGGTAGTTTGGCTTCAAAAGTCAACTGAGGCCATCAGTTCTTTCAAAATGTGATTTGGAATATAGAAGGAGATGTTACCAGCTCCAACTACTGTCTTCTTCACTGATTCAATGTAATTTGTTGTTGTTATGATTACTTTCTTTAGATTTATATTAATCTTTGTTTATAAAACTCATTTTGTTGTACTTAACCATCAGTGGAAAATAAGTATTGATTTTAGGGCATGTTTCAATGAGAACCTAAAAATTTCCTACTTTCTACTCACTCAGTGAACTAATTGACTACTTAAGTTAATGTAGAGATGCCTATGCCTGCATGTGCTTTGCTTTTCAGATTTTTTTTGTTGCTTGCTTTTTGCTTTTTTGCCTTTTTTTTTTTATGTTGCAAAGTTTTATACATCTATTTTCTCACCTACCGTATCCTAGGGGGCTTGGAGTACCAATAATACAGTCAGCCCACCTTCCTGGTCCCCAGACATTTCAGAAGGTCGGGACATTTTTAAATCCAGACAGCTTCCTGGCAGTGCCATTTGGAGCATCAAAGTGGTAAATAACTTGAATTTATTTTCATGTATCCATTGCTATCTTTCTGCTGTAGAGATTAGTGGTGAAGTTCTGTCTCTCACACCTTAATTAATCTTCCATTCTGTTGCTGTTCAAGATCTCTAAAAGTTATTGAAGCTCTGGAGGTTTCAGGTTAAAAGATATGAGCTTTCCAGAGCATACACTATGATGGCATTGCCTTGATTTTCAGTGGCAAAGAATACTTAATATTACCCAAATTTTGTGTGTGTTGAGTACATCACTTTTTGTGGTTGGCTTTATGTGGCTGTCAAAATAAATTACCTGAGAAGGAAAATGTCTTTAAGACTGGCAGTAAGGTAAACCAGGCATGGAAAGGAGCAGAGATCTGAAGGATGGCTTGAATTTGTTGCTGTGGAGAAATCTTGCAGAGTGGATTCAAAGTGACATCGTTTTTAGCTGATGGGGGAATAAACAACAACTTTCCTACCTGATTAGATGGACCAAAATTGTATCCACAGTGACATTTGCTATTAAAAACACCTGAAGTAACTAAATTAGAATTATTTGGTTTAAGTAAAGGCAAGAAAAAGCTAAATTATGAAACTGACAGATAGCTGTAGCATCCCAATGATTTAAGTTCATCTCACTTTAACTCTCATGCTAATTTTATTTTGATTTGACATCAGCTTAGCTTTTGCTGCTTTAAGCATTAATTTTCAGCTTAATATTTAGCATTAACATTGATACAAGTATGTGCTTATTCCTGTTACTAGTTGTCTGAAAATAACAATACTGACACCTGTTCTGAAATGGAAAATAAGAAATTTGTCAGAGTTTCTGTGTTACAAAACTGATGATTGTATGTCCTCTGTGTGCACATGTATTAGCTCCATAGATATCTAAGGACACTTTTTGTTTCACCTCAACCTCCAGCAGCATCCTTCCTTTCACTCCTCAAATATCATTGTGTTACATTAACTTGGTGTGTGAGTTAATTTAATTTCTTTTTTCTTAATTAGATGGCTGTTAATAAAAATTTACCGTTATGATCCTTCAATTCTCCCTTCAATTATGACCATGAAGTTCAATATCTTCTTTAAAGCAGGAGTTGGAATATTTGAGAAATACTGTAGGGAATATTGAGCCCACAGGGTTTCTTTCCATCCAAGGAACTCCTGTCTCCACCAGCAAAGACCCTTCATGTCTGTTGGTTACACAGTCCCCACAGAGCTTTGTTGCTTCCATCAATGTTCTACAGAGCAAATGTTTTGCCTTGGTATTAAAAGTATTTTGCAGCAAACGTTTGGATACCCCTTACTCTGTACTCCATACTTGGGCTGTATTGGGAGCTGAGATTATTGAAAAATATGAAATGCAATAAATAATCTCAGTGCTTATTTTGTTGTAGGAAAGGTGCTTATTTGAGAACATGCCATAATTATCAGTTACACAGATTAGAGGCTCTGAGACACATTGTAAAGATGTCTGATATATCAGCCAGAATTTGTGCACGTGAATATGTTCTTTTTCTCTCTGGAAATGATTAAGGACGATTAGGAATCCTGTTGTGCATAGCTCATTCTAAAATTTAAACAAACAAACAAAACAAAACAAAAAAAAAACCAAACAAAAAAAAGCCAACCAAAAGCCCTTGAAATTTCATACTTAAGTCACTCTATGAATAACAGGTAATTATTTGTAAAAACACACTTACTCTCCCAAGGATAATTGTAGTTGAACACACTGAATACTCCAAAGCACAACACTGCAACTCTGCCTCTGCATTTTAAATAAGGAAGGGAGAAAAGAAGCTGTCTGTAAATTAAGTGTAAGAAAAACTTCACATTATGGGGAATGTTGATCTGAGTGTAATTGATAGAATTAATATAAAAAACTCCCTTTGTATATGCTGAATTAAGAGAGTTTCATGGAGTCAGTTCCCACTTTCCTTTGTGAGTGGGAGTCAATCCTAATAAATTCCAGGTTTCACTTGATCATTCATAGTGTAAGAAAAGCATCTCTGATTGCCAGTAATCAACTGTCCAGACCCTGTGTAAAAGTCCCATCACTGTCTGGACTGACTGTTCAAAGAGAAAAGAAAAATGAATCATAGAATAATAGATATATTTTGGAAATGTTGCAAATGAGGTGGGGGAAACTGATGGGGGAAATCCATATTTCCAGTTACTCCTGAGCAGAAAATAAACATTCCTGGTTTTGGCTGCTTTCTCACTGATGATAAAGGTGATCATATTATGCCATGTAAGTAATTAAAGGTATTTCACAAAGATTTATGCAGAAATTTAATGACCATGTTCTGGTGTGCTTGTATTCACTGGAAATCAGTGGTTTTTTACTTAGGTTTTTCCCTAGATGAACTGAACAAGTTTGAATCCCATGTAACAAAAGAACTGGAGAGATTGCATTTACATTGTTACCTTGCATTGAATAGGGCCGAGGCTCAGGATTCCCTGGGAAGCGGAGACCGCGGGGAGCGGGTCTGTCAGGAAGAGGTGGCAGAGGAAGATCAAAGCTGAAGAATGGAGTCGGGGCCGTGGTCATTCCAGGGGTAAGGACATCTCTTTTACAGTTTCATATTGCAGTCTGTTAATGTAAGAAATTTGATCAGCTGTAATTCTTGTATTAAAATACTGTATTAAAAAACCAATGAGCTCTACAGAGCCAGGGGTGTTTGATGGAGTCTGGCTGTTACTGCTTGTCATGAAGAACTAGAACACTATAGCTCAGTGGCCCTGAGGCAATTCTATGCTGCTCTTGTCATTTGAAGACACACCAGTTGGGAGTCTTAAAGTACTCCTTCCATTTCCTCGGGTGCAGAACGTGCTGGGTAAACGCAGTACTGACTGGAGCAACCCAGAAAGAGAGAGCAGGGTTTGTGCATGAGAATGTAACAGCAGCTGTAGGAGACCAGAGCAAAGGTTCTTCTAGACTGAGTGATGGTGCAAGAGTGCAGAACAGAGGAGGAGGAGACATTTCAGCAGTTTGTGGCTTGGGGACTTGATGAACAGGAGGTGGTGTCTTTGTCTTGGGCAGCCTGTGTTGGAGCTTTCTTTCAGAAATCTGCCCATTCACTTAAAAAAAACTTTAGGGAAACCATGTTAACCTTTTTCAGTTCTGCAGCTCCTCAGCTTGTGTTTTAAGTGTCTACCTCCTGGATTAGCTGCTTACCCCTCAGTGCTCTTGGAGAACAGACAGTGGAAAGCTGGTTTCTATTCACATCCTTTATCCATGCCACTCAGTTTCTATGGACCTCTATCATTTCTCCTGCTTTTCCTTCCACTCTTGACTTCCAAGTATGGAGAATGCCAGTATTTGGAGTTGTTCCTTGTAGGGAACCTACTCCATATTTGTCATCATCAATACCAGTTCGTTTGTCATGTTAATTTCCTTACTTTGTGGACTTCCATCTGCCATTTTATAGCCCCACACTCAGCTTTATGAAGTTCCTGTTCAGTTCTTCGCCCTTGTCTTTTGGATTTTATTGCTCTGAATACCCCAATCCTGTTGGCAAGCTTTGTCACCTTGCTTCTCACTTGATTTTTCAGATTGCACATGAGTGTGTTGAGCACCACCACCTGTTAGCAGGCAGGCCCTGTCAGATTTCAGCTAGTGCTATTCTTCTACATGCAAAATTGGTAATTTAGTATGCTCTGTATTTTGTGTCTTGTATCAGTATAGGGACCATTCCCCTTCAGTTTAACCTTTTTTAGGTAGCTTTGCTGAAGGACTTTGACAGAAGAGTTTGGTAGTGAAGTGAGTTGCATCAATCAGATTTTCCTGTCCCCAGAATTCCTGACTCCTTCAGAGAGCCCTTACAGATCATGATTTACTATAACTAAAGCTTCCTTGACTCTTTAGTGAATTGGTACATCAGTGACTTCCAGTTCTTTGTTGTCATCGGATGTGTACTCTTCTGTACACAGCTTCTGTCCAGAAACCCTTGAGAAAATAATGATTTTATTTACTGTCTCCTGTTCTTCAGGAGCACTGAAGTGATTGTAAGCAAATGATTGCTCACTGAAATTGATAGTTCAGCTACTTAATACTTGAAATATTTTTAAAGCTCAAAAATCCTACCCAGTCCTAGTCTGGTCCTTGTAAGAAGAGGGATTTTAGTATGAAAAACCTGGAAATCTGGACTGTAGAACAATTTTTTTTTTGTTTTTTTTTCCCACTGTGGTCTTGTTCTATTTGAATGTTTCTTTAAAACTTTGATTACCAACAAGTCCTGCATATTTTGAGAGACATCCTCTTCCTTGTGTTCAGAGAGGGACTTGCTCATTTTTATTTCTTTATGAAGTAATTCCTGAGACTCACTTTAGAGCTGTGTTTTTGTGTTCTTACATGTAATCTGAGTTTGTCACACTTACTGCTGTAATAATATTTTGGAATACTCTTGTTTATGATTTGAAAAAGGAACAATCATCTCTATCACTTTTCCCATTTAAAGCATTGGGTGGTCAAGATTCATAAGCAAATTTGTAATTTTAAACATACAGGATGAATTCCACTTAGGCTAGTCACAGCACCTTAATGAAATGGAGGCATTCACGTAATTATTCTGGTGTTACAAAGCACAAATTTGTACTTCAAGAGAAGCTGGGGTTTATAGAACAAACTCTTAAAAGCTTTTGTAATTGATCAGAGGAGAGTGATTTAGGTAACTTGCTATAAATACAAAATGGACATCACTCTCCACAATTTCCTACAGAAATTTGATCATTTGAGTCATCACGTAGATGGCAGCTCCAGAGTTCGAGAGGTGTGGCTGCCTTGTGATAGAGAAGATAAAATTAGCAATACCAAGAGATCAGCCTTTTGCCAGATAAATGTCTGAAATGGGAGTATTTTCACTCAGTTTGCACAAAATAATTCTTAGTCAGCATGGGATCAGTGGACAGCCAAACAGATTTGGAAGTACCTTGGTATATCTTGGGAAAAAAGGTGGCTACAGGTTAATCCAGTGCTGGGGTTCAGCAAACACCAACATTGCAGTCATTCAGTCCTTCAGATTCTGCTCTTTTGCTTGTGCAATTACTAGAACTTGGTGAAAACCTATGGAAAAGTAGGTAAGGGAAATGTTGTCCCTGAAGGTATCAACGTGTTTCAGATGCTTTGGAGCTAACTGGTTAGTTACAGCTGCAGTGCTCTCAAATATTTGGTAATCAAAACACATAAAGAATATATTCCCTTTTTCGCTGTTTCTTAGTAAATGCTGAGTTTCAGCAGCTGTTTATCAGAAGGATTCCTCTAGCTGATATTACGGTATTTACGTTTGTCCCTAGAGTTACATTTGGATATTTATAATATTTAAATTATTATTTAAACAAAACTAACCTGTGTAGGGCTTTCACTGTATTTAAAATAATTCACATATATATAATTGGAACAGCTGGTAAGTTATATTTCTCTAGCATTCACTTAATCTTTTGTATGGAACTGTGTTCCCTTATATTCCTGGTTCAGAGATAATAGTTGAACCTATTAGTTTAAATTCATGGACAGCAAATTCTGTATTACAAGATTCACGTGAAAGTCAGAACACAGTTGAAATCTTTCATTGGTGTTTCTCTTCCTGAGAATCTGTATATGAATATGCTGAATTAATAAAGGGCGGGTCAGAATAAAAATCACTTGATGAAAAAGAAAAATTACTGTCTTCAGTAAGAGTTGATGGATTGAGATCAAAACAGCTGTTTCAAGTTCAGTGAAAGTTTTTATGGTAGAGATAGATAAGCCTCATAAACTGCTTGCAGCAAGTAACTTTAGAGGTCTTGCTTATTTCTCTAACATACTTGGAACATTAGCTAAACCTCTTTTTAGGCAATATGGGACAAACTACATTTCTGCAGTTGCTCTTTGAATTAATACTCAAAAGTCTGTCACTGCAATTAACTTTTTGATAAAAAGAACTTCAGTGTTTACATGCAGGGAACAGAGCAGACTGGGCACAGTATGACAATTTCAGCTTAGTGATTTTTTTCTTGGATTGTTTCTTTCCTTCCCTTTCCATTTGGAAGTGTAATGGGATAATATGTGAAGGTGAAAAAAAAAAGAGAGGAAGAGAATATGTCTTTAAAGCTAGAACACTGATGATGAGAAAATGTGAATTAATGCAGTAATTTCTGATGGAGGCAGCTTTTTATGAAAGTTGAAACTGTATGAATAAATATATGCAAAACTCTTATTTAGAGAATGTTTCGTTTTGTCACGTCTTAGAAAATGTGATGTGCTTGCTATTTATATTTTGTGTTCTTTTAATAGGTCACAACCATGGATATTTCATCTAATAAAGATGAGGAAGAAAACTCGATGCATAATACAGTTGTCCTCTTCTCTAACAGTGACAAGTTCACTCTCCATCAGGTTAGGATAATAGCTACGATTTTTCATTTTGTTTCCCTGCTCTTAATTAGAAAAAAGTGAATGAATGTCTTCGCTAGGAGTTAAATTATACAGCAGGCTAGTTGGATTTTTCAGTTCCATGTTTTCAGAATGTAGTGTCTGGCACATGTTGAAAGTCTGCTCTTGTGTGTCATTGCAGGATATGTGTGTGGTTTGTGGGAGTTTTGGCCAAGGTGCTGAGGGCCGGTTGCTGGCCTGTTCCCAGTGTGGGCAGTGTTACCATCCATACTGTGTCAGTATTAAGGTGAGTGCTGTTGTTACACACAAAAACTACTTGATTGCACTGTTTTCATATTGTGCTTTAATAGCACTATGCTGCCTTTGGTTTTGTGGTAATTAGGGGAGTCATTAACTTGTTAGATACTCATCAGCTAATGTGACCATTATTTGTATGCGACTTATGAAAGATTTTAATTAAATGTCATTTTATAGTATGCATAGCCTCAAGAGAAATTAACCTTTTTGTAATTTCACAACCATAAATAGTGCTGATTATCCAGCAGTTGGTTAAAATAACAGTTTGAGATACAAGTTTTAAACCTAGATACAAGCAGAATTAAAAACAAAGAAAAAATTACACTGCATCTTCATTTACTTGGGGCATAAGGTTTACTTGATTCAATTTGCCTGTTGGCTGTCAGAATTGACAGCAGTTGGAGTGGTTAATTAATACATTTTACATTCATTAGTCTAGGAGAGAATGTGTGAAAATTAAATTTGAATGCTGTGAAATGACCTAGCAAGCACAAAATAAGCTATTTACTGCAGTATATACACTGTACACTTTTCATTGGTTGTGATGTAAGTATATCTGTGTAAAAGTGGGATTTTTTTTTAAACATGTCAAAAAACTTTATTTTGCACATACTTTACAAAATGCCATATGCGTATTTCATGCAATTATAATTTGACTTTTTGTTTATATACTACTCTTGCATCATATATTAATTGCAGTAAGTTAGTTGTTTGCTTCAGATGACTAAAACTCGAGCACTGTGATCACATCATGACATGAGAGAATCAGATTTGTAACCTCTTGAGGAACCAGAATGTACACAGGTCTCTGGGACCTGACAAGATGCATTCCAGAGTCCTGAGGGAATTGGCTGATGCACGCCACTTTCCATGATATTTGAAAAGTTCTGGCAGTCAGGTGAAGTCCCAGGTGACTTAAAAAGGGAAACACTGCACCTGTTTTTAAAAAGAGTAGAAAGGAGGACAGTTTCTTTCTGTTTAATCCATTCCTGTTCATTGAAGCTTCAGAAAGTCTGATTGATAAAGAAAGAGCTCCTTGAGATGTGGGTGGTTTGCTCAGAAGATCGTCCCAAGCTCCACAAGCCAGACCTTAATTTATACATTGATCACACTTCACTGAGCCATTTTCAGCTAATTCTCACCTTGCATTTTTCAGATTACTAAAGTTGTACTTAGCAAAGGTTGGAGGTGCCTGGAGTGCACAGTGTGTGAAGCCTGTGGGAAAGCCACAGATCCAGGGAGACTCCTTCTGTGCGATGACTGCGACATCAGCTACCACACCTACTGCCTGGACCCACCCCTGCAGACCGTGCCAAAGGGAGGCTGGAAGTGCAAATGGTGTGTTTGGGCCTGGGGTCAGAGATGCTGACTGCTGACCTCTTCTGCTTCTCTCTGTCACTTAGTATTTGTAATGTCAGTTGAATTGTAACAAAGTTTTAATTGTGTCTAAGTCAGGTGTATTAAACAAAGCCAACAAAATGCTTTTGAGTTGTTTCATTCAATTATCTGTGTACAAGGGAAACTCTTATCTCCTCTTAGAACTGCTTCTTCATACCAAGAACCACATAAGCAGAGATAGACAAAATTTCTCTTTTGAAACTCATAGCAAAAAAAAAAAATCCAATTTATATTCATTGTAATCATTCTAGTGTTCACTTGGAAAGATGAATGGGTGCTTCACCCTTAGTGTTCTCAACATGAAACCCTGTGAAAACAATTTGTTTTACTTGGGTGAAATACAAACAGACCAGACCTCTCACATCCTTAAGTCTCCAAATCTCAAAGTGAATGGCAACTGGAAGCAGGAACTCCTTTGACCTGTTTAGCTGTTACAAGAACCCATCTGCCTGCTTTTGCAGTTTCAAGGGAATTATTAATTAGGAACTTTGTTTAAAAAGTACAAAAAATGTTGTTAAACATTTGTGGTTAAACATGTTGTTAAGTTAAAGCTTAATTACTCACCTCTTTCTATGTGGAAGAGATTTAAAGCCACAAAATCATCTTCCTGTGAACTGACAGTAATAGATCTTTTTGTCTGTTCTGTAGGTGTGTTTGGTGCAGACACTGTGGAGCAACTTCTCCAGGTTTAAGATGTGAATGGCAAAATAATTACACACAGTGTGCTCCCTGTGCAAGTTTGTCTACCTGCCCAATCTGCTACCGCACGTACAGGGACGAGGAGCTCATAATTCAGTGTAGACAGTGTGATCGGTAAGGATTTCTCGTATTTCACATGGTTTTCCTGTTCAAGCCTTATTTTTATTTTTTTCCCCCTAATGTAAAAGTGTAGAGATGAAGGAAATGGTCATGTGGTAAAGAACACTGGATTACTGAGTCTCAGAAGTCTCTTAGTATTCGTTTCTGGTTGTACCACAGACTTAACTGACTCTGGCAAATTAATTAATCACTCTGTGCCTCTTCCCCCCTGCCCTGTAAAAATAAAACTAATTTACCTCACAAGACTATTGTTGTGAGGCTGGATCTAGATTATGTTGTATAAAGTAATTAAAATTATTGCAATATAGGGAGAAAATTATAATACAAAAGCATACTTGGGAGATTGTTTTATAGAGAGTTCCTTCCTATGGAGGGAAATAGTTGATCTGCTGCTCCATATACAGGATGTAGCACACACCACTGTAGGGGATGCTCTATATGGAAAACCTGATTCTGTGGTTTCTCCCTAAAAGAATTCAAACTGAACAGCTATTTCCCATTTACTTGGACCATAGACTGATACTTGGGTCTCCTAAAACACCATCTATTTCCTTTAAATTGTATTTTTTCCCCCACTTAATTTCTAGATGGATGCATGCAATCTGTCAGAACTTAAACACAGAGGAGGAAGTGGAAAACATAGCTGATATGGGTTTTGACTGTACCATTTGTAGGCCATACATTCCACCAACGAACGGTAAGAGGACGATCGAAACCAATGACAGGATTGCACACTGCAATAAATAGGTTTGGGAATGTGTTCTGTGCTCTCATGGAGGTTTGGCTCGTGGTAGAAGTAAGATTTTTTTTTTTCTTCATGTTTATTTTAAGGGCTCTTGTGGAAGTGTCCTAGGCTCTTTTGCACCCTCAAGTGATTTAGGCCAGAGGAAACCTTGTGGGAATTCTAGGTAGAGATGTTGAAAATAGGGATAAACTGCTAAGAGCAGTTGGTAGTGAGGGGGTCAAAGGCGTCTCACCTTGTCAAGTGGAAGGAAGAAAGCCCAGTTCTCTTAAGTTACATCTACAGAAGAATCAGAAAATTATTTCTAAGCAGAAACGGTTTGTGTATTTTGATGCTTTGAGGCTGTCTGAGGCAGCAGTAGCTGTAACAACAGTCTGTGTAAACATTTTTCCCCTCCTCCCTCATGTTTTCCTAATGCCTTTTCCTCAGCTCTCCCAGTACTCAAGACGAATGCTTCCCTCCCTAGCTGCAGTCTTGAAAAGAATTGACCATACTTCTTTGTTTGGGAGTTATCACTTCCTTATTAATTAAAATGTGTAATTCCTTCTGATGAATTTCACACTTCTCTGGACACAGACACCGACAGCTTTGTTGGTCTGTATCACAGTTCTGTAGCAATGGCAACTCAGGAGCTGAGGTTACTGCACTTAAAGCACATTCACAGCATCTGGTTCCTTGGGATGGTGCTGGTTAATGTTCCTGTGAGTGGCCTGTCAGCAGTTAGGTTGGCCTGTGACATGATTTATAGTCTTATATTTTAGTCTTGCTGCAAGGGTGATAGCCCAGGTCTGTTTTCTCTGCATGTCAGCTCAGGGAAGTTGCTGCTTTGATTGGCTCCTTTAACATTGACACGTATTCCCATTTTTAGCATAAGCACATAAAAGTGTTCATATTACCCCTTCATTGGGGTGTCACAGGAGAACAGGAGGAGGAAGGTACAAGAATGTTTCAAGAAAAATTCATATCCACCAAGAAGTTGTCAGTAAGATTGGTTTTCATGATCAAGATTGAAGATGTTGTGAGGCTTGAGAGGTCTGCCAAGAAAAGTTCAATAGAGCATCTAATGTCCCTTAGCACTGTGATGTCCTCATCACAGCAGTAATTGTAACTTACTGACCTGACCTTGGAGGTTTATATACTCCCTGCTGGAACTCTTCCAAGGAACGCTTTTTTATCACTAATAGAAAAATGACTAATGCCTCTGTATTTCTGTAAGTCACTTCAGTGTAAAGATCTGCTTTCAAAAATTTTGGAAGTGGAAAAAGCAAAAAACTTGCAGATACAACACAGACTTCTGTTTATTTTTATAATAAGCTTTGAGTACTTAAAGCAAAAAGATCCAAGTAAGAAATACTTCTTCGTTTCTCTTTGGAGCTGACAGAGCTACCTGGTAGAGATAAGTAAAGCCCATGATATGTGAGATGGAACAGCTTCACTAGAGGTAATTCACTTCCAGGCAGAAGCTGGCCCCTGAGTTAGTCCTTCCTGCACACCTCTATGTAGTTGTGTTGCTTAGGTTTGGGTTCCAAGGAATAGGAACCAGTCCCTCGGGAGATCCCAAATTTTCTTTGCAGATTTTTTTCACCTTTTTTATAAGACAAGTTTTTCAGCTTGTTCTTTCCTGTTTGACTCAGTATTAAAACCTCTCTAACACATGTAGATTTGCACAGTTGCATGTCTGAATATGTTCTTTGATGCATGTTCATAGAAATACCTGCATGTACTTTTTTATGAAATGTGTTGGTCTTTCGTGAATTCTTCTTAAACTACACTGGAAATTTTCTATAATTTTTTTGTTTCAAAGTGAAAAGAATTAGTGTTCGATAAACTTGGGGAAATAAATGTCAGTTAGCAGTAGAAAGTGTCTAAAAATTTATCATACTGTGGGGTTCTTACTGGGATGGTTCTTGCCCTTTCCATTTGATGTATCATAGATATGTGGCAATTATTATTACAGGGTTTTTAACCACTTTCTTTCTAGAAGAAACAAGAGCCCCTCAACCTAATAAATAAACAAAACATTACAGGTGTACCCTTGGTGAAGAGTAAATGGTTCTAGTGTAGGTATTGAGAGGAGCTTTCTTTTCTCTTTCTTCAGAAAGTGGAAACTTTTAAAAATTTCTAAGAGCTCTTCCCTGTCTCATCATGCCTGATATTCTTTAAAAGTCATCTTCTTCAGGAAACAAAAATGAAAGATACTGTTTTTCTTCTTGAACATACATAAATATCAAAGCCAGAATGGTGTAAGATTTGTTCCAGCATAGTGTACCAGAAATCTTCATTACTAGGTTATTGTGAAATAACCATCTCTGATCACTATTTTATCAGGTTCCTTTTAATACTGTCTCACGTTATAACAAATATCCCCAGCATATTGCTGTGTCCTGTAGAGAAATTTATAAATTCTCATGACTAGATGCTAGACAGGTGCATTAGGTAGCAGCAGCTTTTCCCCTGTGCTGCACATTCAGGAAGGGAGTGTGTGTCTCTCATCCACATCCACTCCTGGGCAAGCAGTTCTTGACCATCTGCTCAGCAGTTCTGCCTTTGTGTCATTTGCCCTTGCATGTCCCCATCTGTAAATTTCATCCCTCCTCACTTACTCCCATCCTGTCTCCATCCAGACTGCAGCTGCCTCCTCCCTTGGTGCTGTTTTTGTTCTTCTGCAGGATGCAGAGGGACCAGCTCTGCCTGGTTATCTGTAACCAGTTAGAACTGATCTGGTTGCAGTTCCTGAAGTTGCCTGTGAGCAGTTATTCCTCCTGGGGCTCAAGTAAACATGCTCATGGAGGCAGTGAGGATTTGGTATCACTTACCCCATCCAGGGGTACCTGATACTGCCAGTGAGACATTATGGCTGGCAGTCTCTGTTGTATCATTTTCACTAAACTGATTTAAATTTTTCTTCATTCTGAAACGTAATTCTGTGTACTTTACAATATACAAATCCATCATAATACTATGTGTTAAAAAATAAACTTTTGAATTTTTTTAATATTTGGCACATTAACTATGTCAGCTCTAATGTTCTTGTGTTACTGCATTTAGCAAAAAAATCCCTGTGTCATTGACACAGTTATGCAGGCACCCAATAAAGAGTGCTCTGTTAGTGCTGTATTTCTACATCAGCCATTCCACTCTGTCCCATGTGCTGGTTTCATTTTTTCATAGAATTGTTCTTTTCTATAACAACCTTAAAAATGAGCTCTGCTTTCTTTTCTCATCATTGTATTCTGTGCAATCACTTGCTTTCAGCTGAGGCTACTAAATGCTGTACAATATTCAGCATGTTTAAACCCTTTTACAGATAGATTTAGCAGTTTTGGTTAAACTTCAGCTGAATGCTTCAGAAAGCACTATTTTTTTCCATTTTAATTTTTTTTTCCTTTGGATAGGCTTTCTCTAACAGTACTATGCTTTTCTGCTATCCATTTTATTGATTGTGATCCTTAATCTGCTCTCTAATTAGCTCATTTTCTGGAAGTCTGTTTGATACTGTCTTCAAACACTGTTTGTTCGTGCAGTTTTTGTGAGTGGGTCTCTGAAGGCCTCACCTCTGGACTATCAGCTTGTTTATTTGAGCCTTTCAACTCTATTCAGTCTCCAGAGCTAAAATTGTTCAGTCTGACCTGGATGAGAAGATCTCTCTCTTGCTTGACTTTTAAATTAAGGATTTCAAATTTCTGTTCACAACTGTCTTTCTGAATTTCTTGTTTACCTTAGATTCCAATTCAATGATTGCTACTTCTTAAAACCATCTTGTAAATTATAAGAAATTAAATGAACAGATGATGTCTTATTCCACTTCGAATAGTTCTTACAATCTGCCTATTTTCTGTTTTTTCAATTCAGTGTTTTGAGTTTCTTCCTTTCTGCAGCTTGTCCCCTGTTTTTTGTTTCATTCCAACTCCATGTCTCTTTGAAAATGTCATTTTCAGTTTATTTTCTTCCTTGTCTT
Source organism: Peucedramus taeniatus (assembly GCA_013400575.1). NCBI lineage: Eukaryota > Metazoa > Chordata > Aves > Passeriformes > Fringillidae > Peucedramus > Peucedramus taeniatus. Next base: position 41,848 of record WBNO01021030.1, on the reverse strand, counting down.
TTCTCTCCACTGTTGAGTTCAGTTTTTCAGTAGTTCTCACAGGCTCCTTTTATTTACTAGTTGCATGAAATATTGGTTTTCTGTAGGTTATACCCTGTGCATTAGTTGCACATTACATAAAACTCAAATCACTGTAGTTTTTGAAGACAGACTTGCACTTTCCTTAGATTTGTTTATATGCTAGAAAGCATCCTGTATGTTTCATCCTCATTTTAAGTGTTACTTGGAAGCTTTTGTGCTTTTCCCCATCTTGTCCTGGCTCCCATGGTGTGTTGTAAGGTGGGAACAGCAGCACTCATGCCATGGTTGATGTGACACACAGAACCCCCCACGTGTTCTCTGCCTCAGGGGTCTCATCTTGTGTGACAGGCACAAAGGAAATACTCCAGATATTTTCTTGAGTCCTAAATTCAGCATGAATAAGAGTTCTAGGCCAAAAAGAAAGGGAGGAAAAAAAAGTGTGGATAAACTTGTCTCTGTGGTAATGCTAACTGTGCCTAACAGGTTTTCTGATTCTAGTTCAGTGTTTGCAAGATAGAAGCTCCTAATTTTCACTTTACTGCTCTGTCTACATAATCTCTGTGAAGTCACTACTAATATTAAAAGTTTAGTCTACACATCATAGGTGAGTGAAGCATGATAGCAGTATTGTAGTTAAGGCAGAAGGGAAGAGATTTCTACCCACTATAAAAGTAGCCTTGTGTTGCAGGGCATTTTGATTATTATTGTGTCAGTCACATTGTTCCACTGCTGCCCTGTAGCACACAAGGTGTAGTTTTTAAGTTGAGCTTCTGCTGTTCCATTTATCAATACTCTTATCTGGAATAAGAATTGCCCTATCTAACTTCAACAGGTCCTGTGTTACCTGTTCTCAGGTACCTCAACTTTCTCCAAGTGCTGTGTAAGAGGCCTGACAGCACAGACACAGTGAGAGTCCTGTGTGCAAAGCTCTTGGAGTGTGCTGGCCCCTCCTTGGGGAAATACTGATCAATACCCTCTTCACAAAACCTTCACATTTTTAATGATTAGAGCAGCAAAACCTGAACATCATGACTGGTTGCTTTCCAACCCAAAAGACCCAGTGTATTCATTTGCCCTTGGTCCGGTAGAAGGAGATCATTTCCCATTGAGTTCAGTGCAATTCCAATGCCATTCTTGGCTTTAGGAAATTGGAAAACTTCAGTTTGTATCAGGCTTCTTTTTTCGTCACATCTGTGACGCTGAAAAGCACTTTCTTTTAAAGGTGCAAGTAAATAATTGCCAGCAGTATAAATTAGGGAGCTTAATGGAACTGCTTGAAGGAAAATTGATAGTTTCAATTTAAATCAAGTCACCATTTTTAAAAGTTGAAATTATTTTCCTTATATTTTTCAGTGCCTTCTTTGGATTGTTGTGATTCATCAGTTGGAGCTCAGATTATTTCAAAATCAAAAGAACTAGGTAAAGAATGGAAATGCTTAATATCTGATCATTTAGAATATTTTAAGGGTATATTTTTACATGAGACAAAAATTCCTTTTCCTATGGTTTTGTAACACATAGCATTAACTATCCTTCAGTTACCACAGCATGCTTTCCATTTTTTTTCCTCATTCTTCTTTCTTCTCTCTTGCCTGCCATACCTGCACTATAATAATTACTTTGAATTATGCTTTGATCCTACAGTCTTAGTTGCTTGCCTTAATATCAATGGTGATAACACAGTGTGGCTGAGTCAAGCATGTACTCAAATGGTTACAGAATTGCGATGTTAGGAGGATGCAGCTTTTCTGTGTTTGTTGGGTTTGTGCTAGGAATTTATAATCCTGACAAACTTACTCACAAGTCAGTCTTTACAATGATAGCACCCAGCAGCTTCTGTCATATTAGGACAACTTCTATCACATCAGAGTTTTTTTTCTATTTGACACCTGTGAGAAGGTTCTCCCCTCAAATATTCAGTCTGAAAAAGATTGTGAGCTGTTTTTAAAACACACACCTTTCAAGTTCAGTGTAAAAAGGCAGCCAAGTGGGAAGAATTTCAGAACCAGCTGTATTGTCAGATGTTACATGAGGAGATGTTTTTGGTTAAATGGAACAAATTTTATTATATTTGTATGTTTTCAAAAGCTGTGTTATCAAATCATGATTTGATTGGCTCCAGAGAGCTGAAGCATCATTGCAGCCTCTTCATTATTTGGCAATTCCCTGAAAGTTCCCAAGCTTCCACTTGCAGGGCCTCAGCACAGGTGGCAGGGCCTTTCTTGCATGCTGAGTTAAGGACTACTAGAGCTTATCAGTAGACTCAAATGTCATTTAACAGTTTGAGGAGGAAGCAGTCTTGCAGGTCTTGGGACGCTTGGGTTCTACCCACAATTTCCTGTTTGATCTTGAGCAGCTCACTTGATGCAACTTGGGTTTTTTGTCTGCCGATAAAATATGGCTGATAACTTCTCTGAGTTACGAGGAGTTCTTGGAGATTTAAGGTTATTAATAAGATGAAGGTAAAGTGCTGAGGGCTGGATGGGGGCCTTGGTTGATAAGCAACAGGGACCCAAAGTATGACTTGCACAGTTCTCTGTGGGTGCCAGTAATACAGAAATATCCTGCAAGGCACCAGTTTCCATAATCAAATTGTTCTTTCTAATGAGTCCTTGATATAAGTTGTTTCATAGCAGTGTAATGGATTATTGCTGGATTTGACCTCAGACTCTAAATCATAAAGCTGTAATTGTAATGTGTAAGACAGTGTCAGATATCTCTGGTTTATTTATTCCAATTTCTTCACTCACGGGTCAGCTCCATACTTGTGGATTATTAACTCTTGTAAGTGCTATTCCTAAAAAAATCAAAGACTTGTAAATTAAAAGAGTTTTATATTGCTGTTATGATTCATTCAACTTTTATAGACCCACCGAAGACATACACCCAGGATGGAGTCTGCTTGACAGAATCCGGCATGTCTCAGTTACAGAGCCTCACTGTTACAGTACCAAGAAGAAAACGGACGAAACCAAAGCTTAAACTGAAGATTATAAATCAGAACAGTGTGGCTGTGCTTCAGACACCCCCAGATGCCCAGTCAGAACACTCAAGAGATGGGGAGATGGATGACAGTAGAGGTAGCAGTCTACTTTTGGCATGTCTTGTAGCTTGGAGTGTTGCAGTACCTGTGTGTATTGCAAATATCCCTGGGAGTTTTTATTACACTGATACTCCTGTGTTCTGTACAGAATGTTTTATGGAAATTTCTTGAACAGTAGTCATGGCTCATTGTTGTCCATTTCAGGAATTTTCCTTGTTCTGTTTATGGGTCATCCATCCTTTAGGAAACTCACCTTTCTAGGGCTGCCAGCACTGGAAATAGGAGATGATTTTTTTTGTCTAATCTTTGGGTTACCTGTGGGAAACGTTGCACACTCACTGAGTACACATGTACTCAAAATCAGTGCAAACTGTTTGAAAGTGTTGGCTCAGCAAAGCAACATCTGTATCACTGACAGGCTGGTATTAAAATCAAGTGGGAAAGTGGAGTAGTTCTTTGCTGAGAGTATTTCTCTTTTCTGAAAGAAGTAAGGTGAGCTGACCTGAGAGTCAGTGTTCTGGGCTAATACTTGAATGGTGCAGCACCATTGTCCTTGCCATGGTCTGCCTGTGCATGCTGAGAAGGGTGATGGCACAATAGGTATTGATCCATGGCCTGGGGCAAGGCTCCTTCCAGTGTCAAGTGAGAGAGTCATTGCATTGGTCATGTTGTTGTCTCTGGAGAGGAACTGAGGCACACAGGCACCCCCACCTCCTCACAATTCTGTTAATGCAACACTGCCTTGTTAATCAGATTAAATATCATAAGAAGCTGGGTAGTTCAGCCATCAGTGAAGTTTCAGTGTTACCTTGTTGATAGAAGTATTATTCCTGTTGTTTGATAAGCAAGTTCTTACCCTCTGTTGTTGACTAGAAGTATTCTTTAGTAAAAATAGCTTCCTTTTATTTCTTTATAATCTTTTAAACAGTTTGTTTTCCTTTCATGTCCTTCAGTTTTCACAGGATTTGGTACATCATCCTAGCATTACATGGACTCTGAAATTTCATCTCATATTTTCATATTCTCCATCAGCTGGGTTTTTGAAAGCAAAAAATGCTTTTGAATTTAAAGGCAGCTAGTCACTTCCCTTGTTCTCCTTCAGTGGTTAATAATCTTTACTTTTAAAAATGTGTGCCTATTTTCGATATGACTTTTTCTGACTTCTTTATCTGCTTGTTGGCTTCTATAAGTGGTAGGTCTTTTCAAGTAGATGACAAGATATATAGATGTGATAGCAGGGTATGAAAGGGAGAGCCAGGGCGTCCACAACTTCAGTTTCAGTTCCGATCACTTTTTGTTGCCTTTTTGAGAGATAAAGCACATTCATGTGTGTGATGGTAACAGCACAGTGAGTGTGTTGGATGGGCTGGATTTCCTTGAAGCTCTGGGTGTAAAGGGCTCTACTCTGCAAAGGGGATCAGTGTCTGTCTCCAAACATCTGGAATTTTTGTATGAGCATCAGGATGAATAAAGCTGGGCCATGGCTTTGATTGGAATAACGGTGTAGTAATCCCAGGGAAAAAGGAGAAAACCCTTACTTTGACTCTTGATGTTCCAGGTGGAAAAAAGAGGCTTTATCTGAGGAAAGTGAGCTCATGGAATTTAGTTACCATCTCATCTGTAGGCTTGCATTAGGTTCAGCTTTCATTGGGTTTCTACATTTTAGAGTCCACTTGAAAGTTGAGCTTGCTTTGGGAGCTTCAGCTTGGTGGCCTTTGCCATCCACTGGCTCTGTTGATAGAACTCTGTGAGGTCTTTATCAGTGGGAAAGTCTGGGCCATGACCTAGCCTGTGAAAGAGTGAGGGTTATAGTTCTACTGCAGCAAAAGTTGTGAAAAAGAGTCCAGCTCTGTTACAACAATATTTCTCACTCTTACAACTGTATGGGGTTTTACTCCATCTAGAATTACACACCTATATCCAAAGCAGAACATGAGAATTCCATCCCTTTTCAGGGGTGAGAGCATATGTAACATTTCAGAAGGTTTATGATAAAATGAAGATGCAAGGTCTTTTTGGGGATATCAAGAAGAATTAGTTCCTTCTCTCTTCAACACCAAAGGCTTCTTAATGTCATCATACTTTACATCTGTTTCTGCCCTGCTTTCCCACAGAATATAAACTCTAACTTTGAATTACAGTCTTCATCTTCAAGGCTGAGTAATTCCTTTGGGCTGAATTTTGTATTATATAAATCAAATTCCTCTTCCTAGATCAGTCTGCTTTCAGTCAGTCACATGGCTTCAAGTCATGAACCTACTACACTAAAAGTCACTGCACTTTACCTTCCAAGTGCAGGTTGCAGTTTTTAAGTGTCTTCTCAATAGAAAAAAAGCCCTGTCAAAGAAAATTGAGGAGGACAGTGAAAAAAAGAAAGTTTATGTTGGTAAATTGGATCCATATTCCTTGATGGAATAGCTAGAGATTGCTCAGACACTTAGACAGCACAAGCTTCTGAAGGAGGTACCAAAAACTTTCTCTGATTTACATATACTAATTACTGCATTTATTTGCTGGTTTTGTCTAAACATCATCTCATAGGAAATGTGTATACAGATAGGATGGGTTTCCCAAAAATGTCCAGGAATTATGATTATCTGTCACCCTTTTGAAAAATGTGTCGTTCTCAGCCAGTTTCTCATAAAACAGATGTGGAAATTTTGGAAAAAATATTTTCTTCGGCTTTTCCAGTTAAAGTTACCATTGTCTCTTTTCTGCAGAAGGTGACCTTATGGATTGTGATGGAAAATCAGATTCCAGCCCAGAACGGGAAGCTGTGGATGATGATACCAAAGTGGCTGAAGGAGCTGATGGGATTAAAAAAAGGAAGCGAAAACCGTACAGACCTGGTAGGATAAAGTAACTTAGATCCTTGTGTGTCCATAGTTCATTTTCTCTGTATAATTACCAAAAAAAATCAGAAAACACTATGAAATTCTGAAGTATTCTACTGCTTATTGATGACTGTAAATTTTTTCCCTATTCTGTTTAAAGTTTCTTTTTTCTTCTTGGCCAAACACATTTCCAGTGGTTGCTGGTCAGCGGTGCACTTGTTCTTAGTGTGCTTGGCAATTACTTGCAGTAGCTCAGATCTGTGCCTTATTGATTCTTAACTTGATAGGAAATTGTGCTGAATTTCTGTAATTGGTGAAGGAAGATTTTTATGTGTGTGTGTGTGTGCATATATATATATATGGAAATATCTGGACTTCAGAGAACTTTTTGCAGTTATTCTATGTGTTTTCTGAAATATTTTAAAAGAGTAGTTTATCAGGTATTTGCAGATTACTTCTGACAGGTGAATTTTAATGAATTCAGTTACTGGATGAATTAATTTATTTTAATTTCTTTGTGCATTTGACTCTTAATTATCCTGACTGAATCAATTAACTGTATGTCTTGGGTGCACAAACAGTTGAGCTGTATTCACATAGAATACAGCCATTAGTTATCTGTTAGTTTTCTGCAGCCAGCAATTCCCCTGGAAAATGAAACAGATCTGTATCTGATACATTTAGATACATACACACCAACTGCAAAATATCAGGAACTCTGCAGTCAGTCTCTAGTGAAGGATTCAGGAGTTCCAGGCCACTGTGATGTTGAGTAATTAACTTTTTATTTGGGATATGTCCTTCTCTAGTAGCATCATTTGGAGTGGTGGGCTCTCTAGAGCTATTTGCAGAGGATTTTTTGTGGTCCTTTAAGGTTCTTTAATAGATTTCATTTGGTAGATTGACAGCTAATTCCAGCAATTTACCAGTTTGCCCCAGGGGAGGGGAAAACCATCATCTGAAAGTTGACAGGTTTGGTGATTTGAACTTCTTGTGGATGTTCTACAGTCCTGAAATTCTGATTGTTTTTTATTATTTGTGTATCCACTGAGACGTAAAAATTCAGAAATGTTCCGTAACATTTGAAATGAAAACTCCTCAAATATCTCTAGCATTCCTAGATATCTAGATGCAGCTATCTATCCTTGACCTGCAAAGTAATCTTGGCTCTCATTTGTACTATGAAACACAGTTTTTATTCAATACATTGAATTCTTACTTCCTTGTTCAGGTATTGGTGGATTTATGGTACGTCAGAGGAGTCGTACGGGGCAGGGGAAGACAAAAAGATCTCTGTCCAGGAAAGATTCTTCTGGGTCTGTTTCTGAACAGTTGCCTGGCAGAGATGAAGGTAAGTGCAGGAATTTGGTGTTAAATGTTTGTTCATGCTCAATGCAGTAAGAGCAATACAGCTCATCAGCGTGTATGTTTATTATGATGGCTTTATTAATTCAACTGAAAATGCCCATTCCTGCATAACTATAATTTCAACAGAGCCCATGATGTACAAAGAAGCTGAAACAATGAATTGCAGGCTGTTCTAGGACATAAATAGTGAGAATTATTATTATTATCATTATTATTATTATTATTATTATTATTAGTAAGTTAGATTTAAAGCAATCCTCTTTCTGGTACACCTTTCTCCAGATGTCACCCTGGTCTAGGGGTGTCTTCTGGACCATCAGTTTTAATACTCAGCAGAGTTTCATATTCCATGAGTGTGTCTAATCAATTTTTATAAATCTGTTTATGCTCTGGAAGATCCTTTATGAGAGAGTTCAGTGAGACGTTATTGTTGCATGACAAAATAATTCCTTTTTATTTTCAGCCAGATTTCAGATATCTGAGAGTTTCACAAGCTGTTCTCGTGTTTAATGTTATGAAAGATTATTTTTTTTAAATCATTAATTCTAGGAATATTTTCTAGATGTGTATCTTATTTCCCCATCAGTGTTGCCTTTTCCAAGGCTGAGGAATCCTTGACTTTGTTGGGTGCCTTTTCCCATGGCAAAGCCATTTTTATGCCTATGACACTGCAGTTCTCAGTAGATTGAGCACCTAACAAGTCAGATTTTATTCATGGGCCTTTTTCTTGCTGTGTGTGATTAGCCTAAATTATTCCATCCATCTGGAGTCCTCACAGTAATCTAGAGAACGTTGAGGTATCAGTCAGGGGAGATGTGGAATATGTTTAGTTCCGAGCCTGTTCCCTGGAAAGTCAGTAGAAGGAGGCAGCTGCTTCTGAAGGATGGCTGATACCACCCCAGTTAAAAACCCTGTCCTCAGACTTCTCCTGCCACTCTCTTCTTTCTGTTCAGGTGTTGTTTTATTCCCTTTTGTAGAGCCAGCTCAGTCTCTTGCTGTAGATTTGTACAACATGGTGGAGACTGGATCTTTGCTACATCATCAAGGCAGTATTATTGAAATCTAACATTCAAGTGTTGTCTCTGCTTGCATTTGTAGAACTACTTCATAAAGCCAGTAAACACTTCTTTTACTAGTGCAGCCAAATATCCTGATCAAGTTCCCAGTCTTGGTTTCGTGTTTGCTTTCTCTTCAATATTAATGTTACAGCTGTGTTTCTCTTTGTAAATAATAATTCAGTGTAGCATACTGCCTTATTTCAGGTTGTGCTGAAAATCTTGTGGTAGATCTGCATAGGGGTCTGCTCCTTTAAGTAAAACTTTTTTTTCTAAATTGGCTAAAAAGCTAATTCCCCATTCTGGGTAACACTACAATGCATATTGTTAAAAAGGAGTATTCTTAAACAAGTATTCTTCAGTTGAAAGTTGGAGCTTTTTGTTTGCTCAAGCACAATTGCTAGTTGAGAAAAATACAAATCATAGCTTGCCAAGAGCCTGCTTCTCAGTGGCCAATACTCATCAGCTTTACCAGAATTTTTTGCACCCTTGTCACGTCCACTCCTTTTCTCTGTAAAACCTCCCTCTCAGACAGTGCAGAGGTCACAGTGTTGGTGAACCTCACTCCACTCATGGTCCTCTGGATATCCTACAGGAGATCACTGCAGTACAAAGCAGAGCTGATTTTATTACCATGATAATACAGTTTCTTAAATAACTTGCCAGAGTCCTTAACTTCATGTAATTTGCTTTGGCAAGAAGGAAGTAGCAGAACTTGAAAAGTTCTGCATTACCTGCAGTGTTTTTCTTGCTCTGTTGTAATAAAATGCTGAATGATTGATGAGCACTGTGTGCTTTTGTGTTTATTAGAAAAAGCAGTGCCACTTTGAGATATGACAGCTGAATAAATGTGTAATTTTTCTTGAAGGGCTTCTTTATAGATTTCTTTTTCTAGGCTGTTCATTATTTATATGATAGTTCTTTCTCAGATTAAAAAAAATAAGTTTCTTACTTCTAATTTGAGAAAAAATAGTTTATGAAATGAAAAGTGGTTAATGTGTAACTCAGCATGGATGACACTGGAGATACTTCTTCAGTGGAATTGTCTTTTCAAATACCTGGTTGAACAGCACCTTTAATTTCTGTCAAATTGGCAAATTCTTGGGTTGCCTGGGGATGCAGAAGTTAGAGGTCTGTGTGTACCAGGGAGCTACAGCAGTGATGTGGCTGATGTAAATTTCCTGCTGCCAGAGCCTGGGTGCCAGGGCAGTTCACAGCTGGATAAAAGCCACCTTTGGAATGCATCTGGAGTGATGTGAATAACCCATGCACCCAGAGGTGGCCAGATGTGCTGCCACTGTACCTTTTGAGCAAAATACTGAGTGCTTTATTTACTTGTGTCCTGATGTTCCTTTGTAGGTTGGACAGAGCAGCTGCCAGACACTCCAGTTGAGGAGTCTACCCCAGCTTCTGAAAGTACTGAGAAAATCAAAAAGCGTTACAGGAAAAAGAAAAACAAACTCGAGGAAACCTTTCCTGCCTACTTGCAGGTAAAGCTGGTGGTCTGCTCTTTGTGTTGTAAATCTGTTAAAAAGCCTACTCTTCATGTGTTAAATCAATAATGGTTCTTTCCTGATTCCAAAATGATGATTTAAATGAAAAGGGTTTTCTGTAAAGAATGTTCATGAGCTTGTACAGGGAACTGTATGTTATGTTAAATCTCCAGGATTCTGGAGAATCCTTCTCATTGTATTCAGATCTGTCCTTGTTCTGAGATGAGATGGGGTGGAAAAATCATTCTTCTGCTTTCTGAACTGACACACAATGTTTCCACATTCAGCCCTGTAGGATGTCTTTAGCCTATCAGGCCACTTCCTCAGCTTCCCATTTTGCTTTTTGAGGATTATAGAACATGATTTGATAAGGGAAACTTATTTCCTACAGTTCTATGGATTTATCTGCCCTGCATCTCCCTACCACAGTAATGTCTGCTCTTCCCTCCCATTGATTTAATGGTGTCCCTAGCAGGTAAGAGGCAGCAGTTGTGGATAATAACCAGGATATTAATGGTGATTGAGCAACTTTCCTTCCATTAATCAGGTTATGAACTGGCTGGTTTATATATATGCGTATCTCGCTTACTTGGCTTGTTCTTCTTCTCAGCCACTTTCTTCATGGTGAAGGGAACTTTCCAAAGTTGCAACTTTCATTGTCTTGTAAATGTTCACCAAACTTCATGTCATGGACTGTATTGAGATTGAAAGCAAAGAATTAACAGAGAGGCAGAACATTTTCTCCTTAAAAAATAGTATTTCCTAAGTGGGGAAGTGACTTGGAAAGAAAATACTTAAACAGTATTTCCTTTGGACTAAGGATAAATATTTTTAATGCATGTTTTACTCCTGTAAAACAGAATATTTCTTAGATTCTTTTTTAGTACGACAATAATTGCTACTGAAAAATATATATTTAGATTTATTTTTAGAACTGTATCCTAAATTAAGATTTTAAAGACAACATGGGAACAGAAAGGTTGTTATATAATGAATAAAGGTTGACAAATCACTCAGTATTCAGTGAGTGAGGCTTAGGTGAGTGATAGCTGTTGCATAATACTTTAAAAGCCACTTTTATAATGTAAGTTAACCATCCTCAGGTGTTTTGTTATTGCAGTTAGACATGAGGATGATTTTGTGAAATGCAGTGTATGGTGGTTCTCAAAATTGAACCGGAATTATACATCAAGTTGTTCAGTAATGTGCCCCTTCTTCAGCTGTCCTTTTTGTTCAAGGAGAAATATTTTAAATAATAAACAGATTGTGATAGATAATAACACTCTACTTGTACACTGTCTGTGCCACATATGTGTAAGAAGGCTAAAGTTTTTCTATATAATCCTAAGGCATGAATTTAATCCTAAAACTTTGGTAATGTAGCTTCCTCAGGTAAGTTGCAGCCACTCTAGCCACTCCTCATAGCCTGGAAGAGATATTGCTATACTGGAATGTTTGTGAGACTGAGAGTGTGTTTTGATATTCTTACTAATCCTTGGCTTTTAATTTTAACTTTGTCGTTTACTCAAATTTTTCAGTCAATACAGTGTTCTTCCTACGTTAAATCATTTTGTCTTCTTTGCAGGAAGCTTTTTTTGGGAAAGACTTACTGGATACCAGTAGACAGAACAAAATGAGCCTGGATAGTTTACCTGAAGAGTCACTTCCACTTTCATGTAAAACAAATTTGGCCACCAATTTCCTGGATCCTTCATCTGACCCCCTTCTTAGCTCCACCTCCACTCCAGCTCAGGCAAAACTGGGACCTCAAGGTATACAAACCTGAACTTAGTGCTAATTCACTAGTTTGATTTCATTGTGGTGACTGGGGCTTTTCCACTCTCTTTTCCACTTTGCTCCCATGGTTTATCTGATGGATTTTTCAGCATTCTATATATGAACTGTCCTTGTGAGGTTAACTAACACTGATATTTGGTGATTTTCTTCTCAAGGGCTCCAGCTGTTTCAGAAAGAGCAGTGGATGGCACATCAATTGGCACTTAAAGTAAATCTGCAACATCTTGACTGTAATATCCATGGCTATAAAATCCATGAAAATTAGCTCTGTGTAAGAAAAAGCATACAGTTTATTAGAGAAGAAAACATAGATACTCTCATTAAAAGATATTTTTAGTAGTTTAGTGAATACTAGTTGGATGACTATCATCCAACTCTTCTTTTCTTTGCTGTTTTAGATTATTTTAGGTTGCCAGTCTCCTCGGAATTTTTGTTTCACCATGTCCTTTCTGAACATGAGTGCCCTTTCCAGGTACAGTTTGTAGCCCCTAGGCAATCTTTTGCTTCTGCTATTGCAAAACCTTACTGAAGGTTCTGCTGAGAGTTTTGCAAATAGCCAGAGGGTTGTAAAGTGCTGCTGAAAGAGCAGCTTCACACAAAAGAGCAATTAAAACCTGTCTCATTCAAATTATTTTTTCTCTGTCTTGTAGTATATGCTGTTAGCTAGAGGTGTCTTTATTTATAGAAACTGCTACTATTTCTTTTGTATATTGATTAATTTATGGCTTGTGTTTCAGCTGATCCCCAAAGTTTTCCCATCTATAACTCTTTGAACACACTATCACAGTTCCCACTGTCCAGAGAGTCTTTTGAAGAAAGGTCACCTATTTGTGATTGTTACTCAGTGAAAATGTGCTAAATGAAAAGCAAAAGGCTGTATTAGAATTAAACATTGATTCTTCTACAGTTGAAATTGTGAGTAATAGAGAATGCAAAAAAGTAACTTCCCCTGAAGGTGAAGCTGCTGGAAATTAGTGTTGCATGGTCTGTGTTTCCTTAGTTCCAGCACTACAAGAAGATAAGCTATGACTTTTTTCTACCCTGGCCTTCTTTTGAAGCCAAAGAAATTCAGCTTCAGAGGTTTTTGCTGGCCTATCCAACTGCAAGCTTGAAGTCCCTAATGTGTTCATGTGTTAGGTGGTACAGGGTTTTAGAAACCCATGAAGTTGATGTTAATTTAATGTTACATTTTTCCAAAGTCTGAAAGTTCTTCATAAAAAAGCAGGGTTGTAAAACTTTGTGGTTTTGTTTTCTTTTTATTCAGAAATTAATTCTAAAGAGGTGGCTATTAATAAATAAATCACAAGCAATGGCTTTAGTGGATAACCTACTGTCTTCCCCATTTGACATGTGAGGCACTCAAAGGACAGTGCTTTCTGGCCATAGGAATGTTCTTAATTCAGTTGTCTTTCTCAATTCTCTTGCAACTGTTCAGATTTCCAGCCAGAATTGTGTCCAGATGGAGCTGTTGGATGTAGTTGGGGCACCAGTGGGTGAAGTCATCTGCCAGTATTGATCAGTTCCAGTGGAGTTCTGAACTCTTTGCCTGTGACTTTCTGGGACATTCAGTTATTTCCACAACAGCTTCCCCCCGTGTGAGAAGTTCACTAGTTAATTGCTGAGCTCCCTTCTGGCTGCAGATGAGAACAATGTCCCAGGACACTGTGATGTTTTCATCATTTCCATACAGACCTAGCTGTGGAGCAGGACCAACACAAACTGTTTGTTCCCTGCACTGGGGGGGCTGCAGGGCTGTGTTGTCACCAACTGGGCTGTTTTCTTACACTGCCACTTCCCACAAGGATTGCTGACTCCTGTGAGAGTCCTTCCTTAATTGCACAGGTCTTTTCCACAAGGAAAATGTTCTTCTCTTGGAAACTCCACTTGTATAATCCCAGGATTAAGGGTTAGATATGTTTGTTCATCTTCCAGAGAGGTCTTCAGCATCTGAAGAAGTGACCCTGCTCTGCTTTCCAGCAGGTACCCAGCACTGCTGGGGAGGGCAGTGATGTGTTCAGGCTGCTCCTGAGCTGAGTGCATTTCAGGGACATGGTCTGTGATTTATTTGCTTTCACACCTTGGTTAAGGGTAGCTGAACCTTTCACTAGCCAGGATTGCAGTGGTGATGGGGATTGACAGAGCTGGACAGAAGAGGAGTTTGGGAGTCCTGTGTTTACTGTTAATTTTTAGAAACTGTGGCTGAAGTGAGCTTTAGGCTCCCAGCCCTGCTTTTTGTCTGACAGAGAGCTTGCTGATTTTATTTTCAGTTAGAAAGCTCACCTTTCCTATGTTTTTGTAACACAAGGCACTCTGTGTACTCTGTTCTGCATGACACCAACCCTTAAAATCACTTCCAGGTGCTGGAACTGAGTGCAAAGGTTTGCTCACAGGTTCATGGGTGAGGTTGAAGGTGTTGATTTAGATTTGTTCCATTCTGAGGACCGTCTGCCTCTCTCTTGAATTTCCTGACCTGTGTGTCCCTGATGAAAAAGAAGCCACTTGGTGAAGTGTGTTCTGTGAAGGCTCTGGCAATGTGACCTTTCCTTTAGTTTGAAATAGCTTCAATTCAATGTATTTTTTTCTGGAAGTACTGAAAAAGTCATCTGTTCAAGTGAGGTCTCCAGAGAATGCTAAAGAAATCGTTCCTAGACAAAAGGAGAGGAGTTGTCTGAGTCTCTGCAGTTGATTCAGGTGCTGCTGGGACATTTTATAACTAGGAATGTTACTGTGTGATTAAACATCTTGGGATGGCTGCAGCCTTGGGAGAGGCATTTTTATGATTTTAGAACTTCATAAATAAATAAATAGCTGCATTTGAGGGATCAGGCTCACAAGATTGCATTAGAATTGTACTCTCTTAGAGATCCAGCATTACAAGCAAATTATTTTCCTTTTTGCTTTGTCTTGGCTTTCATCTCCATTCTGAAAAGAGTCAAATTAATGAGCAGTATTGAGATATTTGTTTGGCAGCAGATGTCAACCAGCTATTGATTGTGATCTGAAGCAGCTGACTCAAGTGATTTTGTTGTTTCCAAGATAATATTTAGCACACATGGAATTAAAACAAGGAAAAAATAAAAGGAAAAAAGTAAAAACATTCTTCAGATTAGATGTCTTGTGTGAGTTTTATGGATTATAGACTCTATCCCTCTGCTGTCACCAACTCTCAAGTCTTTTTAAAGACTTAACAAACTCCATTTTGAAAGCAGGGTGGTTTTTATAGCTTACCTCCTCTGAAGGCCACTGTGGAGTCTAATTTCCTTCATAGTTAAGAGACCCTCAAATTTGAAGCCTGAATTTATTCATGGCCAGTTTGTAGCTACAGGTGGTAAAATTTGTATCTTTAAACATTAGATCTTTTCACCTGAGCTCCTCCCATCTACTTACACAATATATTTATACTCACATTAGAAGTTGAATTGTTAGGGCTGTGGAGAAAAGCACTGCAACATAAAATACTAGAGAAGAGTTAAAGGCTGCCAGTACAGTCCCATTGCTTCCTTCAAGGGCTTTTTTTTCTCCCTGATACTTAGCTGCCTTCAAGATAAGATGAGGAGAGTTGAAGGAAGGCTAAGATCAATCCATCAGCCAGCTGAAGTCATTACATCATCTCGTTGTGCCTGGTGTTGTAGTTACTTGCATAACTAATTTCCTTCGCCAGAAGGAAAAAAAGTGGCAACAAACAAGTATCTGAAAAAACCCAAACTAAAAAACTCCAAAAAACCCACCAAACACCAACAACTAGGTTCTGTTGAGAGACTTACAGTACTTTTTATCAAGTACACAAATAACTATGGCTGCACAGTGGTGTGATTTTGAGGCACTTTTAGATAGTTTTGCTGATATCAATAGGAGCTGTATTTTATTTGTACATTTAAATAGACTGGCCTGCACTGGCTTATTAATCCACCTTGTTGAGTGGCAAATATAAAACCTGATTTAATTAGGGTGGTTTAATCTTGTCTGCACTACAAAGGGTAAAAGTGAAGAATAAAAGTAGTAAAGTGAAGGAAAAGAATTTTTGTTCTGACTTGGTAATGGAAGAAGGGAAAAGGGTTGTCTCTGAAAAGCACTTGTAATTCATTGTTAAACTTAGCAGCTTGGAAAGTAACCTCATGATAGAAGTAAATCCTTGGCACCAGGCTCTGAATTAAACTGTATATTTTCCTGGGGCAGTTGGATTGTAACAATGGGAAATACATCTGTATTTGTCTGAAATGTGTGTGTTCTGTGGCTTTCTGGTCCTTCTTCAACCTGGCCATATATTTGTTTTCCACATTGTATATTTTATGATTTGTGTTAATCCCTTTTTTCTGTTAAATTTATATTTGCCATCTCACCATGTTTTATTGGTCTGGCACTGATTGCTCATGTAGTCATGACAGTCTGCAGTTTTACTGAAAAACATTTTTCTTAACTTTTATTTGTTTGTCAAACATTTCTTGCAAATGTTGCACATCTGTAATAGTCCAAAGCAACTAGTTAATAAAACCAGATGGGCCATTTGGAGTAATTCCTCCCTAGTGAATTGGAGGTCAAGAAGATAATAGTATCCAGAATTTATTATTTAATATTAAAGAATTTATTGCTAGACCAGGCCAGTTTTTCCTAGATGGCAAACAAACATGACATTTCTACCACTCCATCAGGTTTTCTTCTGATCTCAAAAATATCATCTTCAAATTCTATTTATTTACTCTTGCTTCTTACTCCTAGATTTCACTTCCCTATCACGGTGCAGTAATCAGTTGCTTCTGTATTAAGAAACAGAGCAGTGATAAAAGAAATAACTGATTACCTTTAAAAAAAAAATTACTCCTAGATTTACTGTGAGTTGTGCTAAATAAAACCTATTTGTTGACTTATACATTCATGGTCCTTTGTGTCTTGGAGGTTTCAAGTTCAGAGTAGATTTTGGGATTATTTTTCCCCTGGAATCATCCAGTCTTTGTTTCACATGATGTGATCACATAATCACTTCTAAAAAGACTAAACAATGTAAGCACATGCAGATGGCTCAGTGCTGGCAGGGAGGGGCTGCTGGTCAGCAGAGTCTCTGACCCCAGGGACACCTGCAGTTTGACAGCATAGGGCAGACCCTTAGAGCCTGGTACATCTGGGTTTGGGGCTGCAGCTCAAGAACATCACCAGAGATGTAGAAATGTTGATTTTGTTCTTTGCATCTTCTACAGGCAGCACTGATGATCCTTTAGCTGATCTTTCTGAGGTCTTAAATACTGATGATGATATTCTTGGAATACTTTCTGATGATTTGGTAAAGTCTGGAGATCATTCAGGTATGTGTGTCCATAAGGTCTCTTCCAATTGTTTCAGTTTTCCTCTTTATTATAGATGTATTTGTTGTGCTGTATCTGTAGGTTCTGCTCTAGGTCATTTCAGATACAATTTTCATATCTTAAGAGTACCTTGGTTTGGAACGATTTTGGTTTATTCTACCAAAAAATGCCCAAACTTGTCAACATTTTGTTTTTACTTGGCTCTTTGCTTTGCTGCTTAAGAGAGGATAAAATGTAGCTGTCGTTGTCTCTCATACCTGCGTAGCTTTTTTCAGCATGCAGCTTTTTCTTTACTTTTTTTTGTTTTCGTGTTGTAATCATCCATTTTATCTGGTTTGGGTCCTGTAGGTCTTGATTTATGCACTTTCCAGGTTGAGAACTCACCCTCCCCATTTGGTAAGACTCTAAACAATGGATGATCCATGGTTAGCAGTAGCCCTCTTTTCCTAGTGGTTTTAGCTGAAAGAACTGCATGTGTAGAAATTACTTCTACTTTACTGTGTCACTAATTCATGTTTCATTTTCCACTCTGTGGTGTTTGAGTCTAACACAACCTCTAAACTCTGCACTCTGCCTTCAAGAGTCCTGCATCAAGTTTTGCTTATAGCTTTTGAAAACCTTCCTTAGTTTTTTGTGTTTCATCATACAAACCCATACATTTTCTTGCTGCCACTGTAAATATTACTTCCTGTAGTAGTGTGTAGTTTTTATCATAATGGTATATTTTGTAAATGAAAAGCATTTTTATCAATGTGAGTATATGAAAGCATGATTAAAGCAGTCAGTATCCTTTTGTTTTCACTGGATAATGGTTCATCACTTTATGTAAAAGACGTGTTGACAATAAGTAGAATGGCATGTTTCATTATTTTAAATTTGGAGTTACTTGGTAATTATTTCAGAAATATATTTTAAATACTAAAGGACATAATTATTTTTCCCAGATTTTTCTCATTTGAGAGATTTATTGATTTTTAAGGGATGTTAGGAAATTTATGTAGTGAGTTCTGTTTTCTTAGTGACAACAAATCACTTTGATGTAACCCATAACAGTTAAGATTTGTTTTTGAAAAAGAAGCTTCTCTAACTTGTTTTGTATTGGCGACACCTCAGCAGCATTTCAGTAAATATTTTGGGTAATATTTGAAGTGAAGAACATTTGAAGTGAACCTTAAGGTACATGAGGATGAACCATATTTACTACTGGTGTGATTCTTTTCAAAATGTGAAAAATAGTTAAAGTGGAACTGTATTTTGAAACCTATACATTTTAAACCATTGAACCTAAACTCAGTAGTCTTGCTTCCCATTCTTCCAGTTGCATTATATTCAATTAACATTCTTCAAACAATACAATGAACTGGAGGTAAAGAGTGGGAAGATTTTTTTATCTTTTCTAATCAATGTTTTGTTTTGCCTTACCTTTCAAATATTAAAAAGTCCTGGTTTAATTGACAGCTGAATTCTAGGGGAAGGAAACAGGGTTTCTCCTCTTTATTCAATGTTAATAACATTTGCTATTCATGTCTAATTTAATATTCTTTCTTCCTCCAGCTGGATTGGATATTGGCCCCATCTCTGATGATCCTTCTTCTCTGCCTCAGCCAAATGTCAACCAGAGCTCACGGTCACTGAGTGAAGAGCAGTTAGATGAAATCCTCAGTCCAGAGCTAGACAAAATGGTCACAGATGGTAATTTTTTTGTCCTTCATCTTGGTCTTCTACAGAACTTACATAGAAATCATCTTTTCTTTTTTTTTTCTCCCAAATGACACATCTCTGTATTGTAACAGACCAATTTGGACTTGGTTGCACAATTACTTCCATTTGCTTGCTCTGATGATTACTTACCCTGTGTTGCCTTTACTTTGTCCAGGTGCTATTCTTGGCAAACTGTACAAAATCCCAGGTATGTGTTCTGATCCTCCTTGTCTTTTATGGAACACAGTTCACAGGCAATGCCAGCAACTCATGCAGAGTGTTTTTTTGCAGAGCTGGGAGGGAAGGATGTTGAAGATTTGTTCACAGCTGTGCTGAGTCCAGCAGCCCCACAGCCAGCTCCTCTGCCACAGCCTCCTCCCCCACCCCAGCTCATGTCTTTGCACAGCCAAGGTATGTTCCTCTGCTGCTTCTGTGAGCAGCAGCTTGGCCAGGAGAGTTGTGCACCTGGTAAATGCTGATGTGGAAGTAGGACTCATCTTATGCTATGCAAAATTGTGAAATCTGCCATTGTTAATTTGTTAAATATTCTTCTAAACCTGTTCTGAAGAGAGTATGATTAACATCCATGTACATGTTGCTAATAGAAAAGGACAGTTATTTGAGATTTTTCTGACATATTGGGGCTTTTATTTTAGCTGACATTCAGATGGTTTGGAAATTAGTCTGTGATAAAGCATGTGTTCTCTTTTGACTTCACTCTTCAATTACTTTTGAGTACCTCCTCAAGGGTAAGGCAAGAGTCTGTGTAACACTGATTTACTGAGTCTTAATTTCTGTAAGAATGCAGTTTAATGTATTAGCTAGTCCTAATAGAAAGAAGGCTAAACAAATTTAAAATTTATCTTGGAAATTATACTTCATTTTTCTTCATTACTACTAAAATTATCATGAGTTAGATACAGCATCCTGCTCTTGTATTGAGGGCAAGAGACAGATTGATTTTATTTTTGTTACCAGTAGAGATGTTTTTTTAAGCAGTGTGTGTGAATATAATTAATTGAATGTGCTCCTTTTCTCGTCAGACATCACCTCTGGTGGGTTTTCTGTGAGCTCATGTAGAGTGTCCACTCTTTGACACTGGTACTACAAGAAGGACTATGCAAATTGATTTGGCCAGTGAATTAATCATAAAAGAAAAGTGATTTGTTTCGTAGTTGGATCAGTTTTCATAAAAACGAAATACTTCAAAACCTCTTAGAAAGGAGAATGTTTTAGGTAAATAATGAGTTGATTTAAAGCAAAAGATAATATAGATACCATTGCCTGTTTCCCAGGTACTTGAGTACTTGGGGACAGCTCCAGCTGTTGAACTCTGTAAGATTGTTCTGCTCCTCCCTGTGGGAACTGCCATGATAACAAAGTTTTGGATTTGCAGTTTGGTTCTGCTCCAGTGGAATGATCCACAGACAAATGTTTCAGTAGTGGTGCAGCTTGCATCAAATTTCAGTAATTTCAGATAAAATTATTGCTCTCTGCTCATAAAGACGTGTGAGCACGCAGTGCAAAGCAAAGGCCTGACTCCATCCTCTTTGTTTGCCAGGTCTTCACGGTTAGTTACTGTGTTTACCAGCACAGTAACATTCTCTTAAATTTTGTGTTACAACTGCGGTTGCTGCATACCTTACATAACCTTTAGATCTGAAACAGTCTCCTAAAATGGGAGAATGATACAGTGTCATCCTGTAGATACATCTGATTCCTGAGCTACTTCTGTGCTTTTAAGGAAATATTGAGGCAACAGTTATAATCTCACTTAAGTGATGGGATCCAAAGGGCAGAGTTAATTCTGTGTAGTAACATCTGCAAATACCATCTGCTGGAATGAATCTGCCTGGGCCATATTTGTAATACTGTAATCAAATAAATAACATTTTCTGCCTTCCTACTGCTACACTGGACATTTAATTAGAAAATGTTAATGCTCATTTGAGTAGAGTTATCTGTTTCGTTGGTTACAAATTAGGGAGTTAGTAGGTAATGAGGCTTACTTTGATACAATGCTCAGGAGTCTCAGAAGAGGAGATGTTTAATTCAGGTGGTTAATGATCATCCTGTAAGGACTGAAAACCACCTTCTCCATGGCTTGCTTCTTGCATCTGGGTCTAGCAAACTTAAAAGCTTTTATTATCTCAATATAAAGTGCAGTACCATGGTATGGGCTACTGCAAAAGTTTTGGGAATCCACTTTTGAAAAAAATTGTATTTTAGACAAGAAAAAAAAAAAAAGGGGATGTGATAGAGTAGAAAAGAATCCTTTAAGCTTACAGGGAAGGATTTTAAACTGATTTAAAATCTTTTCCCAAGAGAGTAAGGTCAGCACTGTAAAATTTAAAAGCAATTAGTTTTTCACTAGAGGAGACATTGTTTTCTCTGTGAAAGGTTCCACCTCTGCCTCAGAAGCAGTCACCCCTGAAAACTTAAATAAATGACTTAAACTGCTTCTTTCCAGGAGAGAATGCATTTCCAAGAGTGCCCCTCATGAATGGTCTGATTGGCCCCAACCCTCATCTCCCTCACACGGCTCTGGCTGCTGGAGGAGGGCTGGGCACCTTCTCTCCCATTACACAGCAGCCATACACTGATGCCAGGTAAGTCCAGATGGGGAATAAAATATATTTGGTGTATTTAGCATTAGAAAAAGATATATAAGTAACAAGAACACCTGGAGGGTGTTGTTGGTCACTAATAATGTGATATTATTAGACAGCCACCACAAAGCTTTGTGTATTCTTGCAGTGTGTTCACTGCTGAAACAGCAGACAAATGAGTACTTTGCTAATTGAGGTTTGGTTTGTTTTGTTGTTTTTATACAATCTGTAAAACAAACTCCATTTCTGGTCTGTCAGGGATAAGAATCCAGCATTCAATCCAATGGTGAGTGATCCCAACAGCTCATGGGCACCAACTGCTCCACCCCTGGAGGGTGAAGGTGATACCATGTCCAATGCTCAAAGAAGCACCCTGAAGTGGGAGAAAGAAGAAGCTTTGGGTGAAATGGCAACTGTAGCACCTGTTCTCTATACAAATATCAACTTCCCTAACCTGAAGGAAGAATTCCCAGGTGAGTGATTTACTGAATCAAGTTGAATATTTTGCAACAGTTGGTGCATCTTAATTTGAATGTATCTCGGATAGACTTATCATAGCCTTGTGTATTGACACATTTTTTGGTTGCAGACTGGGCTACAAGAGTGAAGCAAATTGCTAAACTGTGGAGGAAAGCAAGCTCTCAAGAGAGGGCTCCCTATGTGGTAAGAACAATTCCCACCTGCATTTGCATGCTTCCAGCAAACATACATTTCATTTATGAGGTTGTGTTGTTTTTTTCTGTTTTTAATAACTCAAGTTCTAAGTTTAATGAAAGTTCCCTTACTCCAAGAAAACTTTGTAAATTTAACTTTGAAGTCTGAATACTTCTACCTTTTTTTTCTTTTTTTCTTTTCCAGTCCTGGAATAAACTCTATTAGTACTGTGCAATCTAAAGACATCAGCTGAGAGGCGAACATTTGTGGCTCCCACTGCCTCTCAGCTACATTTGATTCATGCCTCAAGTCATCCTTGCTCTGTCTCTTTCTACACAGAATCTCACCAGTTTGTTCAGAAGGATAATAACAACTGATCATGAGATTCCTCTCCCTTTCATCATCTCCTCTCACTGGGCTATTCTTTTTTTCCCTGTTAGAGTTGCTGTAGTTTCAGCTATTGAACTAACAATTCCAGAGGTGTCAGTGCTCACACCTCTGCTTTCCTCATTTATTTCTACTCCTTGTGTTCTTGCTTTACTGTTCCCTTGCTCTGCTTATTCTCTTGTATTGCTTTATATGGAAACTCTTCTGATATCTTTTGCTATCCATTTTTCTGATACCATTTTGTAGGGAGCATGAAGGACTCCCATTTTTCTCTCCAAAAACCATTCACCTTCTTCACATCTGAGTTAAGTGAACACAAGTACTTTTAGCAGCTATCTGGAATTACATGGTCATTGATTTCATCCTGCAGAACTTTCACCATTCAAAGGGGGTGACCCTTAAGCTTTATTGAAGCCTCTGTTGAAGCCTGTGTGCATCCAGATCTCAGAACCTCTGTTATAGATTCTTTTGGACTTTACCAACGATTGTTGGCAAATGTACTTTTCTTTAACTTCTATTCTCTCCTGCTTCTTGTCTTTGTTTCTTCACAGCAACAATTGTATGATCATTCTCACTTTGCAGGTTTCTGTGGATTTTGCAGTTTTCAGTCTCATAGCCTTCCCCTACCTGCTCTTTTTTCATATAGTCCCATCAATAAACAAACTTAATTCCCTTGCATGTTGATGACTCAGAGTTTAGCAGTACTACATCATCTTCTGCTCTCCAAATTCAAAATTGCTGTGATCTGTGGCTTAAGAGGATAAATCATATCCCAAACTCATTGTGAGAAGTGGACTTCTTGATCTTTCTGAAACCCTTTCCACTTGAAAGAATAATTTTCTCATTTCTTCTTTGTATCACTGAGGCATCATCATTATTCTGCTTTATATTCAGTGTTGCAATTTCAGCACCTTTGGACCTCTATGTCATCTTGCCCATGCTATAGCTAATCTTGGTGATTCTTTGTTTGTGGTATTTACAACACCCACTTACATGGGTGGCATTTACCACCGCACAATTATTTCTATTACTGATTGCTTTATTTTTCGTTGTTCTTAAAAAATGTAGTTTTATCCTTGTGATGGATATCCAAAAGTCAGCAGCAAAAATTAATTCCCTTATGTACAGGAGGAGAGTGCATGCTCCTGCACACCAGTATTTGTACAGCAAGATGTGGGTAATTCCTCTCAGAACAGTCCTTCTGCTTCTGCCATGCAGCTCCTGCTGGTGTTCGTGGCAATGTGCACACAAGAAGCTGCTGTGGTGCCTCTCCTGAAGGACTTACACTCTGAGGGGTTGAGTGAAGGCTAAATGAAATTCAGAAGAGTACTAGTAAATTTTCACTGTAGGCTTTTTACTTTACTTAACATGCACAATCCCATCACTTAAGGGGAAAAATGACAGTGATTTTTCTGCTGCTGTGACATTGGTGCTCTCATCCATGTCACTATTTCATTGTTGGGGGGGAAGTATTAAAGCCTTTTCCTCTAGGCAGCCCCTGCTTGACAGCTGCAGATAAATTTGTGAAAAAGAGGATGTGAGGGTTTGGTTCAGAAAAGAAATCACATCCTAGATTGGTGGTAAAACAGGCTCTTTGAAACTTCCATTAGATACTTTAAAGTGTCACTATGGCTGTAAAATGCCTCATTGAAGAGGAATTGCTGTGTCTCCATACGGTTTTTCCTGATCCATAAGCCCATATCCTATGTTTATACTGTTAACTGTTAACAGACTCAGATCTTTAGAGGTCATTTAATGGACTAGACTGTATTTTTCTTGTCATTGAAGTTCTCCACATTAGTGGCCTTTATTGATCCAGACATCATCTGCTGTGCTCAGCCTTCACGTTGTAGACCACACCAATATGTGATTTGAAAGGTAAACTGGGGCTATTAAGGATTTCTTGGCACAGCACAGTGCCTGGAACAGACACTCTTCTGTATAGAAAAGCTTTGCTAATAGGTTTACTAATTTACTAACTGCTCTTAGTTCTTTCCATGTATGTTAAACACAGAATTTCCATAGAAGTGTGAAATATTTTCTGTTTAGAATTCTTTCTGACGTGCACCATGTCATTTCCACGAGGATGTGTGTGATTAAAACATGCTGTACAAATAATTTGATGATAGATTTTGTAGGAATAACAGATGCAGTGTGCACACTTAGTAGAAGAAAATAAGTCTTAACTGCACATTTTCTTTTTTTCTAGCAAAAAGCAAGAGATAATAGAGCTGCTTTGCGCATCAATAAAGTACAGATGTCAAATGACTCCATGAAAAGGCAGCAGCAACAGGATAGCATTGATCCCAGCTCACGCATCGACTCCGACCTCTTTAAAGATCCATTAAAACAGAGGGAATCAGAACATGAGCAGGAATGGAAATTCAGACAGGTGTGTAGCGTTTAAGGTGTTCTGTTATTTTCTCCCTGCTTTTTATTGCATTGTGGGAATCTGTTGTAATAAAATCAATTTGAATCTTTCTTTGTAGAAGAGTATACAGCCAGCCATTGTGCTTGGGAAGAAAATAGATGTTATCCAGAGATAAGCTGTTTGTAAAAAAAATTTTCTTTAAATTTTGACTCTTAAATCCTGTGTATTATAGAAACAGGTTGTTGTTTCTCTGCATGGGTGGCTGATGGAGTAGGTTTTTATTACATAGCCTGTATTGCAGTAACTTTGTGCTGCCTCACATGGGGCTGGATGTCTCTCAAAGCCCACACCAGTGCTGCATGTCAGTAACCTTTGTCTCCAGAGTATAAGGTTGGAAAGTGGTGATGCTCTTTAGGCAACCTGGGAAATGCTTATTCCCAGGTAAGCAAGATGCACGTCAAGGTAATTGAACTTCACATATAAGAGGACTGTCTGTTCCCATTGCATTTAAAATACGCAGTTTTTTGTAACTGATATTGGATTTGTCCCTAAAGTTTTAATTATAGATCCAGCCATTAGAAAGATTTTGTATACCCTAAACTTAGAAGTGTAACCTTTTTCCTCATAATTTTAAAACAGCAAATGCGGCAAAAAAGTAAGCAGCAGGCCAAAATAGAAGCCACACAGAAGCTTGAACAGGTGAAAAATGAGCAACAACAGCAGCAGCAGCAACAGCAGCAGCAGCAGTTTGGTTCACAGCAACTCCTGAACCAGTCTGGCTCAGACACACCCAGCAGTGGGATCCAGAGCCCCTTAACGCCGCAGACTGGCAATGGAAGTATGTCTCCTGCACAGCAGACATTCCATAAGGATCTGTTCACAAAGCAGCAGCTCCCTGCTACGCCCACATCAGCGTCCTCAGATGATGTGTTCCTAAAGCCACAGGCCCCACCTCCCACTCCCACCCGAATCCCAGTACACGATTCACTGTCTCAGTCTCAGACTCCTCAGACATCATCACAACAGATGTTTTCTCCAGGTTCCACAAACACAAGACCTCCTTCTCCGATGGATCCTTATGCTAAAATGGTGGGAACA
Organism: Peucedramus taeniatus; assembly: GCA_013400575.1. NCBI lineage: Eukaryota > Metazoa > Chordata > Aves > Passeriformes > Fringillidae > Peucedramus > Peucedramus taeniatus. The sequence continues at coordinate 16,120 of WBNO01021030.1, read as the reverse complement.
CCCAGACCAGCACCGATCAACCAGAACTTTGTCAGAAGGAACACCATTGCCCCGTTAGATTCCTGTGCAGCACAGCCCTCCATGTCTCGGGAGCCATCGGGAAGCAGGCCCTCGCCAGTCAGAGACTCATGTTCTTCATCTCCAGGTAGCAGCGACCCCTATGCAAAGCCACCAGACACACCCAGGCCTGTCCTGCCATCAGAGCAGTTCTCCAAACCACTGGGAGTCCCACGGTCGCCCATAGTTCTGGAGCAGTCAGGGAAGGTTCCTTTAGCTGCTGGAAGCAGTGATCCGTTTACTAAGCCGGCTCCTAGGACTGACACGTTTCAGAGACAGAGAGTAACCTCTGCTGATGCCTATGCACGGCCTCCATTGACTCCAACTCCTGCTCCTGTGGATGGGAGCCCTGGACCTTTCAAAACTCCTCTGCGCCCTCCTCAGTCCCCACAAGATCCTTACTCCTCCATGCCAGCCACGCCCCGGCGCGTTGCTGTTGATCCCTATGAAAGGCCCCCTCTGACTCCAAGGCCTGTGGATAACTTTTCCCATAACCAGGCCAATGATCCCTACAGCCAGCCTCCCCTCACTCCCCACCCTGCAATAAAGGAGCCTTTTGCCCATCCGCCGCGGATAGTGCGCCAGCAGGGTGATTCTTTCCCTCAGTCTGGGCCCATTTCAAGGCCAACTTCTCAGGACCCTTACTCCCAGCCTCCAGGTACTCCTCGGCCAGTTGCTGATCCTTACGCCCAACCCCCAGGAACTCCTCGTCCCACCACAGTGGATCCTTATATGCAGCAGCCACCAACACCGAGACCTGCTCAACCAGCAGATTTGTTTGCTCAGTCCCCAGCAAACCAGAGACATTCTGATCCCTATGCCCAACCTCCTGGAACACCACGGCCAGTTCTCAGTGATCCTTACTCTCAGCAGCCAGCAACCCCAAGGCCAGGGATTCCTGAGAGTTTTAACAGACCTGCCATGACGAGGCCAGGACTAATAACAAGTAGAGATCCTTTCCTGCAGACACCACAGAGCAGGTTGCAGGGCACTTTTGTCAGGCCATCAGACCCATGTTCTCAAACTCCCAGGTCTGCAGGACCTGCAATAACAGATTCCTTCAGCCACGGTGCAGCTACTCCAGCACATGACCCATATGATCAACCACCAATGACTCCAAGACCTCAGCCAGAATCTTTTGGAACTGGTCAGCTGGCCCACGATGCTGCCGAACAGCCACGGCCTGGATCTGAGGGCACCTTCAATGCATCTGGAAATGCTCCAATGACTTCTCAAGGACAACAGTTTCCCAAAGTTTCACAAGTTCCTGGCCCAGCACCCACCACGGGAGTAACAGATACACAGAACACCATGAATATGTCTCAAGCAGATACTGAGAAATTAAGACAGGTGAGAATTCTGATGATACTAAAATTCTGGAAGTAGAAGAATTTCCCCCATTATTGTTAATACTTGAAGTTTCTTGCCATTAAACATAACTATGTGTAAGATAAGAATTATCTTCGTTTACTTAATATGTTAGTTTGGTCCTTCTGGGTAGAACCACAATATACAGAATACAGAAACATCAGTAATTTTTAAGGAGTTGGGACAAGATCCAAAAAAAAAAAAAACCAACAAAGTCTGTATTTGAAGCCACTGAAGACATAGATGGTTGGTCTGTTATAGTGCTTTTAGCTACAATCTGAGGAAAAAAAACATTTTAAAAGGTCAGTTTGTTCTACTCTGTAACAAATGAGGTGTGGAACTGATTGTCAGTGACATGTTCACTGGCTGGAGAAGGGAGTGCAGGCAAAGATCTCAGACCACATGTCTGACTTAGCAGTTGGCCAGTGTGTTGAGGTGAATCCTTCCCTTGGTCACTGCTGTTCTTGAGGCACATTCACTCCAGGTTTCTGTCCATAAATGTTTGGCAAACAGCTCTTGCTGAGAGATATTACATATATACAAATAATGAGAATTACATTCAGCTTGTGGAAAGCTGCTCAATCTTTAGTTTGGAAGGAGGGATGGGAAGTGAATTTAATGGAAGGATGGTGGTATTTATCATACAGAGTTAAGAGCAAATTCTGTAGCTGTGATGTAAAAACCTTTTGCTGAATTTTCTTCAGTGGACCTCTAGTCACCTTTGTCTCTCAGAATGCACTTTGCCTGTGGTAAAGGGGCCTGCATTACTGGAATAGAAAAATGGAAAGAGAGTTGCTTCCATGTTAAATGGTAGAATGTGATCACACCATACACTTTACCAAGAGATCTGGATGTTAAGTTGGGTTACCAACACCCTGCACCTCCTTCTCATTTCTGAGGTGATTGTGGTTGTTTGTAATATTTTCCTGTAACAAGTGAAAAAATTCTTTCCTCCAAAAGGCTTAACCTAGCAGAGTGTAACACTTCAAAAGATGTCAGTTGCAGTGTCAAGTATAATGATTTATTTTCTTGTAAACAGCGCCAGAAGCTCCGTGAGATTATTCTACAGCAGCAGCAGCAGAAGAAGAATGCAGTTCGCCAGGAAAAGGCCCTGCAGGACACAGCAGCTCCTCCCCATCCAGCCCCTCTTCAGCATTGGCAGCAAGACAACTTAAATCAAATCTTTAACCGCCCTCCCCCTCCCTATCCTGGGAATATTAGGTCCTCTGTGGTGCCTCCAGGTGGGCCAAGGTTCTCCATGTACCCCAAGGACCAGCGTGGGCCGTTCCCTGGGGATGGGCAGTTCAACAGGCCCCAGTTTCCAGGAGATATGAACACCATGGGGATGAGACCTCATAGTCTGAGGTGAGCTCTTGGATCTCTTAAACTCAGGGTATTACAGGGGTGGTTAGAGAAAGGAGGCATTTTAGACAGGATGAAAAATCATCTACAGGAGCTGGTAATCTTTCTGAACTCTGTACGTGCAGTGGGTTTTCCTGTAAAATGAAGAATGTGTGTTTTACATTAAATATTTTATACTGTTTGGAGAAACTGCAGAACTAGTCAAACTTACGTGACCTGAAACATCTTGTTGTCCATGGCTTTTGGGGCATTAAAAAAAAAAAAGTAAAAGATCAGACTTTATTTTTGATGTCTTAATAATGAATAAATTAATTTCTACTTAGTATGTAATCAAACATCAGTTTCTGTCTGTGGCATTTTTACAGTGAATGCTACAATGTAAAATGAATATATCAACATACATTCTCCAAAATTAATTTTTTCAGTATCTGGATTTATTTCAGTAATTTCTAAATCCACACACTGGGGTTTTCTTACTCTGAATTGCATTAACATGTATTTTAATTACTAGGTTAGTTCTGACTGTCAGATTTTTCTATCCATTATTATTATTATTGAAATTGAAAACAGGTTGTTTATTAAACATAATTAAAGCAATTATTTTATTGTAGTCATAAAGCTCATTTAAATGTAAGTATAATTAGTCAAAACATTGATTTAAATATCTTGATGAATGCATCATGTAAAGCATTTTGGTGAACAGTTATTTAGTCGTGTGAGACTGAGAAAAAAGATGATTTGCCTTTCATGCTCTATTTTAGATACGGGTTTCCAGGAGGTGGCCATGGTCCACCCTCGGGCCAGGAACGTTTCCTTGGTCCTCAGCAGCCCATGCAGCGCCCTGGAGTTCCCCCACAGCTGAGGAGATCCCTGTCTATTGACATGCCCCGGGCAGTGAACAGCCCACAGATCAATAACGCATCCGGGATCTCGCAGCATTTTCCCCCGCAGGGAATTCCGGTGCAGCAGCACAACATCCTGGGCCAGGCGTTCATCGAGCTGCGGCACAGAGCTCCTGATGGCAGGCCCAGGCTGCCCTTCAGCCCTGCTGCTGCCACCGTGCTGGATGCAGCAGCTCAGCACCAGCGGCACCCCGGCTTCCTGCCCAGGCAGGATTTCCCAGGCCCAAGACAGGCAGAACCGCTGAGACACAGTTCTCAAGGAATACCAAACCAGTTGCAGCTGTCTGCCAGTTTGGAGCACATGTCCCAATCCCAGCAGGATCAAATGAATCCTGAGAATCCACCTGCTCTTGTAATGCGTTCTCTGGGTCAGCCAGTTGCCGATGCATTCCCAGGACCATCTTTGTCTACATCTGCACCAAGTGATGAATCTGCAAGCTTGCAGATTCCCAACCAGCCAAGTGATGGTCTAGAAGAAAAGCTTGATCCAGATGATCCTGCTGTAAAAGATTTGGATGTGAAAGACCTTGATGGGGTTGAAGTCAAGGATTTAGATGATGAGGATTTGGAAAACCTGAACTTGGACACAGAGGATGGGAAAGGAGATGAACTGGACACTCTAGATAATTTGGAAACCAATGATCCTCACCTTGATGATCTTCTGAGATCTGGGGAATTCGATTTAATTGCATACACAGACCCAGACCTTGATGTGGGGGATAAGAAAGGAATGTTTAATGAAGAACTAGATCTTAGTGTCCCCATTGATGACAAACTAGATATCCAGGGCAAGGCAGAAGAACCCAAACAAAAAGAACAAAGTGATCCAACTGTTGTCCCTGCTGAGACCCAGTCTCCACCAAAGAAATCAGCTACAGAAAATGAAATTAAAACAAAGGTACTTTCCCCAAACACTCAAGAGGAAAAGAAGAATGAAAATGAAAAAGGTGATGGAAATACTGAGTCCACAAGTACTCAACAGGCTGCTGAAGTGGAGTTAAAGGATGGAGAAAAGGCTCCTGCTCAACCTGCTAACCCAGAATTCCCTGACAAAACTCCTGCTGTTCCTAGTCAAGATACAACTGTGCCTAGTCCAGATGCTCAGGGATCTGCTCCACTGCCTGTTCAAGGAGCAGTAAGTTCCTGCAGTATTTCTGGGTCCACCCCAGTCCTCTCAAGTTTGCTGTCTAGTGAAAGCTCAGACAGTGCTGAAGCAAGAACTCTGGGATCTCCATCTCAATCTCTGCCACCCACACAAATGAACCATGGATCAGGTATTCCACAAACACTCATGACACCTGCTGGACAGATCTTGGAAAACACTTTAAGTTCCAGTCTGCCCATGGTCCCACGAATGAACCATAATTTTTCTCAAGGATCACCAAATCCAGGATTTATTCAGGGTCAGACATCTAATCATAACTTTGGGACAGGACAGGCCTCTAATCAGACTGTGGCTGTACCAAACCGTCCTGGTCCCAGCGGCATCTCTGGTCCCCAGCAGATGATGCTCCCTCAGCCATTAGCTCAGCAACAAAACAGAGAGAGGCCACTTCTGCTAGAGGAGCAGCCACTTCTTCTGCAGGACCTCTTGGATCAGGAGAGGCAGGAGCAGCAGCAGCAGAGACAAATGCAAGCCATGATTCGCCAGCGTTCAGAGCCATTTTTCCCCAATATTGGTATGTGGGTGTCCTGTTTGTCTGTGTTCTGGTTGGTGTTTTAAAAATGTAGCAACAAATAGTTAAATAATCCACAGGGCTGCCAAAAGCAGGTAAATATGTAGAGCTTGAAGGTGGCATAATAAAAATAAGCCTGCCTATTAGGTACAAAGGGAGTATGGAAATTGAGCATGTAGGTGGAATTCTGAACTCTGTGGCAAGGCTCCTGTTGTCATTAGCAGGATCAGGGTAACTCTGCTTTACTGATAATGTTTGTGACATCAGCATGTCATATACTCTCTTTATACTTTAGGTTCTCATGAGATACGGAGTAAATGCATTCTTTGTAAACAAAATTAAGTGATCAAGTGCAGTAACTGGCCTTTTGGTATTTGATCTATCAATTTATGGGTTTTTGTGGCATTTTTGGAGTATTTGTTGTGTCACAAGGAAAGGGATTATCAAAAGCTTTTATTAACCCACAGTCTAGGCAAGGCCCGGAAATACCACATAGAATTCTTCTTGTACTAAAAAAAAATTAGGAAAAGCTGTGGTTGCTTGTTTAATATGACCTAGCAGTTTGAGCATTCAAATCAAGACCATCACCATTATTTAACTGATAATGAAACACTAAATTTTGAGAATTGTTTAAGTTGTAACTACAGTGGCCATCAAGGCCATTCTCATAGTGCATTAGTGATGGTGTGCCAGTTGCCAGTTGGGGTCACAGGAACAACTCCTCTTCCTGAGTCTTAAACCTATAAATAGAATTTATTAATCTTTTGGGTCATAGGCCAGATTTGGTCTAGAGCCCTTCTCAGACTCTCAGATTGACCTGCTTTTGGTTGTGTGTTGTGGCTGAATACAAGGAGAGCTGTTGCTGGACTAACTTCTACAGGATATGTGAAACTGCTTATTAACCTTGAATATCAAAGTGGGGAGGACAATTAATGTGAAATAGGAATGCAGTTAATGTTTTACTGAAGATTTACTCATGAACTAAATGTAAACAAGTAATTTCCATTTAATAACTTGTAATGTTCAGCTGTGTGATTCACTGCTGCTGTTTTTGTCTTACAGATTTTGATGCAATTACGGATCCCATAATGAAAGCAAAAATGGTGGCTCTTAAGGGGATCAACAAAGTCATGGCACAGAGTAACATGGGGATGCCACCAATGGTCATGAACAGGTAGGCAATTCTTGATACCATTCTTTAGGACTACAGAATGTAAAAGGAAATGACAGAGCTCAGGGAAACCACGTGCAGGAAATGAAAAAAAATTCTGTCCTGTAGTTTGCATTTGTTGCTAACACAGGATTATCTCCTAGGAATAAAGCCAGTGTGGCAGTAGGGAACTATAAAAGGTATTCAAATGCATCAGATTCATGTTCCAGTTGTAATGTCATGGGTCAACATAGCCAGCATGGCTTCACTGTTGATGCTCTTCTTGTTTTCCCACTTGCTAATTAGGTAATGACACATCTCCCACGGGTTGTGCTAGAAAACTGGGGGTGGCCATGTAACAGTGGAACCTCATGTTGCAGCAAATCATTTAATGCTGGGTATAAGTAAGATTTTAGCCCAAGTGCTGGAAGTTCCATCCTCTCCTTAAATTCCTGCTGAGGACGAAAGGAGCCATGAACTGTGCAGGCTGCACCATGACTGTCCTTAGGGTAGGCAGGGAGTCCATGGGCCAGGGGAGGATCTGTGCCTGTTCTTTTTGTGTGGCCCTTCAGCCTGGGTTTTCTCTGTCCAGTGCCCCATGATAATAAATGGCTTACCCAAGGTGTACATTTACCCAACTGCAGTTGGCTGTGATGGTGACCATGAAACCTAAATACATTCAACTGTTTTTCTTCAAATTATAAAATATTAAAATACAGAGTTGTGTGTGTGTTTTCACTGTTCTAGCACAGTAGGTCATATTTACATCATCTCTCTGAAAAATGTAAAATGCAGTAGTTTCAACCAAGGGCAAAATGCTGTCTGTATTCTCCAGATGTTCAAAAGGTTTGGTACGGAAGTTCAAGTGCATGTCTGTAAAACATTTGGGTGCTTTGTTTAAGTTGAACATAATAAAGTTGTCTCTTTTAAAATGTGCAAGGTTACAATTTCTCTTTCTGTTTATCAATAGGTTTCCCTTTATGGGTCAGCCAGTGCCAGGGGCTCAGACCAGTGAGGGCCAAAATCATATGCAACAGGCAATTACACAGGTAATGCAACTTGATATGGGCTTGAAGCAAAACTGTCCAATAATGTTAACTAGGTTTTGGGTATTTTAATTGCATCATAATTTAATATCCATGTTTGTCTGTTCTACTGAAATTTCTAGGATGGAAGTTTGACACCTCAGATTTCTAGACCTAATCCTCCCAATTTTGGCCCTGGTTTTGTCAGTAAGTAAAGATTTAATAATTTATTGTATGGGTTGGTTTTTTTCATTTTACACTTCTGGTTTTCTTTAAAATGAACTATCCATAAATGGATCCTGTCTCTCAAAAAAATCATCCTTTTAAAATTGAGTCATTTCATCATTACAATGCCAGGTAATGAAGGGGTGTATATTAAATGCTGTTAGTATTTTTTTCTAGAAGCTACCATCAACAAAACACCATAAGGAAAGAGGGAAACTGAAAATTAACATTATTTGGATTTGTGTGAGAGCAGTAATATATTAGCTGGCAGACTGCTGTATCAGAAACCTGGTCTTAGGTTGTGTTGCAATATTCTGAGCTCAGTGAGAACAACTTTGTGTGTTGATGGAATTTTTTATTTCAGAAGCAGAAAGTTTTTTGCAGCATCATTGTCATTTGAACAAATACCAGAAAAAGCTTTCCAGGCACTGGTTAGGCAAGCCTGGCTGGTGAAGCACAGTTGTTGAAAGCAGAAATATACTGCACTAGCTTTTGCATTCCATATTTCTGGCTGCCCTAGATCAGTTGTGAATCCTAGTCTCTGTGATGAGAAAGATTTATTAGCAGAAATTAAAACTGAGCATATGTTGGGAGAGGAAGACCATGCGTAAAAGGTGTTTCTATCACTACAAATACTTCACTTGATATTTGTGAATAAGAAACAGAAGTAAATTCCTTCACATTTTCCAGAAGCTGGAGTAGCAGCACTGAGTATGCAATAAGGAGCTTTGGCAATATTATCTGTATTAATTATTTGTGGTGGGATTCCACATGACTCTCAGCATGGCCCTGCTCTGGTTGGGTGGTGGTGGGTTCTGAGCACTTGAGTAAATCTGTTTTTCAGTTCAGTAGTAGTTACTCTTACCTGGAACTCCTTAAAATTTCAGTACTTTCATATTTTTCATGTTATTCTCAGTGTTTCCACTCAATTGTCCCCTCAGTTTTTGGGATCAGTTCTGCAGAATTTTTTCCCTGAGAGCACCTTGAGGCTGTAGCTCATCCTGAGTAGGTTTAGTTGGGCTGTTCAGTCAAAGCTGTCACTGACACAGTGACTTGTGGAGTAGAAAGGTGGCAGGGTCTGGAGCACAAGGAGGATGTGGTTATATTGAAATCATGGAGCTGTGTTGTATCTCTGTTAAACAAGGATCTTCACAAGGAAGATCTGTGCTAGTTCATGGTGTCCCAGCTCACTGAAAATGTGATCAGGAGACGAATGACGCCATCACCAGTGTTCACTCTTGCTTTCTGTGCTTAGTGCAGGTCAAGTGTTATCAGATATGGTTGTTTTGCCTCCAGAAAAACATAAGAGAGCAGTGGGCTGCCTGTGGCAGATGAGCATTTCTCATTTGAAAGAAGAGCAATGTCTCAGTTACAGCCTAAATGAGAAGCATTTATTTTGGGCACATGAAATGGCGCTGGTGCTGAAGGCCCCGTGCTGAGGGCTGACCCTGACAAAGTGATTTTTACAAAGACAGTATCTTTCTTCACTTCCTGAATATTTGATGGTGTTCATCATTTTAATATTTTTCTTAGAAGTTGTAATAAAAATGAATTTTATATGTACAACATTTTTCTGCAAACACCAGAATTAATCAGGCCATGTTTCCTGTAAGTTTATGTCCTTGCTCCCTAATCTCTTTGTACTTGAGTACTTCCAGAGATCTTCCATGTCCCCTCTTCTGTGGCAGGACAGGGAATTACTGGGTTCAGTAGCAGTTCTCAAAGCCACATTTGCTCACTGGCAAGTGCCTGTTTGCTGCCTCAACAGCTGGCTGATATATTCTGAAATGGACTGTGTTAAAACTGGTTTCTCTCACAAATGCAGTAATTTGAATATCTGTCTCATTTACTCAAATCACTCCAAGAAGATAATACTTCTTGAAATACCAAGTTCTCTGTCAAATCTGGCTGAATTTGACCACTAATTTCTTAAAATAAGGGGGGAACCTGATGGCTAAACTTGTGCTTCAAAAAGTAGGGTGAGAACTCATCTCCAGGATGAGATCATACCACACTTCATTTCCCTTCTCTAGATGATTCACAAAGAAAGCAATATGAGGAATGGCTGCAGGATACACAACAACTTCTTCAAATGCAGCAGAAGTACCTGGAGGAGCAGATTGGAGCCCACAGAAAATCCAAGAAGGCCCTGTCAGCCAAGCAGCGCACAGCCAAGAAAGCCGGCCGGGAGTTCCCAGAGGAGGATGCAGAGCAGCTGAAACACGTTACTGAGCAGCAAAGTATGGTCCAAAAACAGCTAGATCAGGTAATCATTTGGAATCCAGACTGTTCACCTTGGCACTGAGCTGTCACAGTGGTAGTAAAGATTTCCTGCAAATCTTTTGAAAGACACAGTGGAGCTCTACCTAAAGGAGCCGCTCCCTGTTCTGTTTGGCAAGTGTAAAGCATTGCTCAGGTGTGTAGGTGACATTGGAGCTGCAAAGGAATATTCTGTGGCAAACATTATGACAAAAAGCTGGGTTAGTACTTTGGGAAGAGGGGAATTCCTTGGCAAAATAACTTGCACCGGAGTTCCTGGCACCATGCAAAGCAAAAATGAAACATTCGGAGAAAAGTTTTAGCATGCAGGGCTTTGTTTCAGGCTTGAATGAATGTCCTAACCGAATCTTGTTCTTTTTTTACAGTTTGAAAATCTCTTTTTATCATATCTTTAGTGTTAAACTAGTTTTATGGTCTGTCTCATTCCTAGATGCTAATCATCAGTATTGTGTCATGGAATAACACAGGTCAGAGGGATGTCTGGAGATCTTTTAGTCGTGATCAAAGCAGAAGTAGCTTCACGATTAAATCAGGTTACTCAGCACCTTGTCAGTCAAGTTCTGTAAGTCTCCAGGGGAAGAGATTTCCCAGCCTTTCTGGGCCCCTGTTTCTACATATAACCACTTTCACTGGGCTTTGTTTTCCTTTCCTTACATTCAGTTGGAATTTCACATATTGTTACTGTAATAATAGTGAGATAAAGCCTGATATAGTTTTGCTAATATACTTTGCCCACCAGTAGTTACTGCTGTGTTCCTCAAGACATTTTTTATAAATTACCTGGCATGATTGTCAGGATCAACTAGTCCTGCTGAAAATGAAAATGCTTTAGGATTACTCTTTACTAGTATGAAGGAAAAAACTTGGCAGCAGACAGCTTGGAATGAAGTCCTGAGTGATATCTGACCCTTGAGTTCTCCTATGTTGCTTCAAGACAAAGTACGTGCTGGATGGGATATTAGTTGGCTCATCTTTCCACTGTGTGGAAGAGGGATGGAGTGGGTAAATTATTTCTACATGATTTTCATTCCCCTTCCCCAATGAATCACAAGTAGAACAAATGCAAGAAAAATTTCCCTTTAACCAATATTTATTATACATACGACAGTCTAATCTTATGGTGGAGTTAGACTGAAGTAACAGTTGCTAACCATGACATTGCAGGCAGATCCATTTACTTCCCCATAACTAAGGTTCTCCTATTTGTAATTTTTAAATTTAAGTTTAATCTACTGCTAGCAGAAGCCATCCACTGCTCTTTAGCCACTGATTTAGACCAGTGGTTGATTCATCCACACCCTAAGGAGCATTTTGTCCTGTACCTCGTAGCAGCTTAAATGAGGTTTAAAGCCTAGTTTTAACCACCTTCTATTGGAAGCAATTTGCCACTCTTTCAAATCAGATCAAGTCATTTTTCTGCAATCAAACTCCTGTTAGTTTTTGAGAAGTCTCTGTATGTATGGAGAGAGAAAAGAGCTCCTGGATCCCTGGGAGTGGCTGGTCCTGGACACAGGCATGGAGAGCGCGGAGCTGACTGTACCCCAGGAGCTGATGTGAGTCAGGGTTATTGGCCAGGCATGGAGCCACGCAGACACTGCCAGATGGCCCCTGTGGCACTGTGCCTGTGCTCACAGGCTCTGCCCTGCCCTCCCTCTCTGCTGAAATCTCCAGCTCAGCTCAGGGCCTCTGGGTGTGCTCAGCCCTGGGCCTTAGACACCACAGCTCATTCCAGGGATAGTCATGGCTGATCCACCCATGCAGGCCCTGGAGGTTGTGGTGCTTTGGGTGCCTCATGGTGCAGCCCCACACAGCCAGCACAGATTTGGTGCTCTAGGACCACGGAGAAGCCCTGGAGCACTGGGTCTGTGCAGTGCAGATGGATTCAGTCAATGTCTCTGTGCAGTAGCACTGTTTATCCAGCAGTGTCAGTGCCAAGGCAGAGGTCATAAATCATCTTGGACCTGGGATTATTGTGTAAATAACCTTTTGAGTGCATCTGTCCTGCAGGCTGAAGTGTGTCCTGTGGCATCACTGTTACCCTGAGCTTTCTGTCTTAGTCCTTGCTTCAGATAAAGGAGAGGGCTATCATACAATTTGAAATAAATTACAGAGTTTCTCTATCCCTACATAAGCTGTGGAACTCATAATCAAATGAGCAGAAGTGAGAGGGAGATTTTCTGTAATGTATGTATCATCAACCAGTGGATTGCAAATCCTTTTATTTTTAGTTTAGTTGGGTGTCTGCAGTGTTTCTGCTCCTGCTTGTCCAGTTGACAGTGTTGTGTCCTTCCCTTGACTTCTCCTCTTTGTCTAATTTACAAGGCATAACTTGCAGTGTCCATGTTGAGTTTATTTTGGTCTTAAAATAGAAAATTTTCAAGCAGCAGTTGCAATTTTCATCTGACATGAGATGTTTGAGGATCTGCCTGTGAACAAATGGGAATATCCATCACTGTTTTCCTGCAAACTTTTCCTTTCCACTTATATCTTTCTAAAATGTTGCTGATGTGTGAACATCATCCATCTCACTGTTTCCCCTTTCCTGTCTGTTCCCAACTGTTTGTATCCTGTGCATGGATGATAAGATCTGTAGGACAATGATCACTGCTGGTTTAGGTTTATATATTCTCTATCTCAGTGCAGTCTTGGAGTTTAATCAGAACTTTCAGACGCTGCTGATTTGTTTGAAGTCTTGGGCTGGGGAGTATTTCTAACAAAATAACGGCTGTTTAGCATTAAAAACACTGCAGGAATTGTGGTTTGGCCTCAGGTTCGTTGTCTCCTGGAATTACAGTGGTGAGTTACATGGTTTATGCTGCTTACACAGCCAGTTCATGGCAGAGGTGAATAATGACTGTTTCAACGTTTAGATCCGGAAGCAGCAGAAGGAGCACGCGGAGCTGATTGAGGAGTACCGGATCAAGCAGCAGCAGCAGCAGCAGCAGCAGTGTGGGATGGCCCCACATTCCATAATGCCAGGGGTCCAGGCCCAGCCTCCCATGGTTCCAGGAGGAACAGCACCAGCCATGAATCAGCAGAGCTTCCCCATGGTGGCACAGCAGCTCCAGCATCAGCAGCACGCAGTGGTGATCCCTGGGCAATCCAACCCCACCAGGATGCCAAATTTATCCGGATGGCAACCTGGGAGCGCCCCTGCGAGTCACATTTCCATGAATCCAGCAAGGATGCAGCCTCCAATGACACCTCTGCCAATTACTCCTGGTGCACCAGCTCCTGTGCCTGGCCCAAATGCAGCTGCACAGTCAGGGCCACCCCCACGGGTGGAGTTTGAGGACAACAACCCTTTCAGTGAAAGTTTCCAGGAGCGGGAGCGGAAGGAGCGCTTGCGGGAGCAGCAGGAGCGGCAGCGCATCCAGCTGATGCAGGAGGTGGATAGACAGAGAGCTCTGCAGCAGAGGATGGAGCTGGAGCAGCACAGTATGATGGGGCCTGAACTGAACAACAAAACATCCTTATCTCAGATACCTTTCTTCAATTCTGAGCTGCCTTGCGATTTCATGCAAACCCCTCGGCCCCTGCAGCCATCCCCACAGCAGCAGCAGCAGATGGGGCAGATTTTGCAGCAGGGTGCTGTGACCTCCCCTCCTGCCACCAGTTTTATGCAAAGCACAGAGCGAAGGCCAGTGGGACCTGCAAATTTTGGACCTGATGCATCTGCTGGTCCAGGTGGAGCCCCCAATTTCCATAATGTAAAACAAACTCATGGGAATCTCCCTGGGGCTGCCTTCACGCAGAACCAGGTCAGGCCTCCGTTCCCTTCTGCTGTCCCTTCATCTCCAGTGCTGGGGGGCAGTGCCCCATGTGGGTCGGACACTGGTGTGCCCCAGGCTGCAAACATCCCTGTATCAGGCCAGTCTCTCATCCAGTTGTATTCTGACATAATCCCAGAAGAGAAAGGCAAAAAGAAAAGGACACGGAAAAAGAAAAAGGATGACGATGCCGAGTCCATAAAAGCCCCGTCAACTCCACACTCGGATATCACTGCGCCATCAACCCCAACCATTTCTGATGCTACCTCCACCCCCACAGTGAACACCCCCAATGAGCCACGGCACCAGGATGAGCAGGAGTCCGTGGAGCTAACGGGCCCCTCGACATCCAACACAGGAGAGAGCTCCCCAGAGCTGGAGGGGAAGCTCCCCAGCAGCAGCAGCGTGTCCCAGAAACAGCCCGGGGGGAATGCAGAGGCTGAAAAGGCTAAAATGGACACACCCACCAGCCTCCAAGAAGTTAAACTGGAAAAGGCAGAAACTGATCAATGCTCAGCTCAAGCTGAGCCTAAACCGGAAAATCCAAGCAGTATTAAGGTGGAGGAGGATAAGGTCACCTCACAGCCAACTTCTTCAGCTCTGAGTCCAGCACAGCCACCTGGTGCTCTGGCAGCCAAAGGGGAGTCAGGGAATGAACTGCTGAAACACCTGCTAAAAAACAAGAAGTCCTCATCTCTTCTAAATCAGAAACCGGAGAACAGAGCAGAAGAAGATGCTTCTGGGGATAAAAAGTTAGCAGAGAAGCAGAATCCAGCTGAAGGAGTGGTGAGCCTGGTTCTGGTTTTGTTACTCTGTGGTCAGCAGCAGTCCAGCCTAGTCTGTGCCTTACTGTGGGCGTGTGTGGGGACATAACCTACCTGTACAAAGGTGGAGGAAACAGGTCTAAGGAACTTTACCTTCTTTCCCACCTTTTCTCCACAAGTAAATCACTGTGTTGAACAAAGAATAAATTTTAATATGGCTTCTTAGGTCAGTATATTCAGAAGTCACTAAAATGCAAAAAAAAGTATTTTTCTATAGAAAATTGCCTTTAAATTGCCTTTAAAAATACCACTTCCTAATACTAAGGCAAGATTTTAAAGTATGATTCCTAATTACTCATTGGTATGTGTCTGTACGGAACATGATATGTCTGGGTGCTCCTTTCTCCTGTGAGTGCATCTGAATTGTCTGTATGATTTATTAATTTATAAGGTATTTAAAAACAGACCTAAAGAAAAGTGCTTTCTGTGGAGGTAGGATGCCCTTTACACTTATACTTGTGGGTCATTTTATTGTAATAATAATCTCTACTTTTGGGTTTTGACTGCCTAAACTCTAAATTAATTCTTAAAACAAAATTTTAATGTATTTAAAAGGAAAAAATACTCATAAAAGTAAAGGTAATTGTGAGCAACAGGTAATTAAGTGTTAATGATATACAGTTAAAACATGTGGCAGGAATATTAAAATACTGGTGTTAGCAGTCATGTAGAGCTGTTTAAAATAATAATGACTTTTTTTTTAAATGGACTTTCTTTTGCCTTGCCCCTGTAACATTAGAGTCCCATCCTGATCCCTTTTACCCAGCTATGCTTCCATGGGGAGAAAGGCTTTGCAGATTTGTACTGGAAGTATTTAAGCAAGAGGTACAATCCAGAAAGGTTTCACAACACTTTTGTGTTGCTAACCTCAGAATACTTTTGTATTATATTAACTTCCATGCCTTTCTTCTGCCACCAAGTCTGGCTTTCATTAGGCCCTCGTGAACATCTCCAAGGTTTCATGCACATGTAACTTTATTTTAGGGGGTATTCAAAAGGGAATGTTACTGGCCTGTGAGTTTTTAATGATGTTTTCAGATGTCAGTGGTGTTAATGGGAGGTCATAATTCTGTCTGTAGGGACAGTTTAGCAGTTCCACCTGCCAGTAAAATACACTTTGTTATCAGTGAGATTTATTACTCTGTGCCTGTACTTTCAGAGTCATGCAGTAAATTGGAATGAACTATGTATTAACATGTCAAAAATTCTGCTGCACTTCCTTTTTTTACACCAGCAAACTGCAGGAGCCCAGATGCAAGGTACATTTGGGTGCAGTAACAGCCAGCTCCAGAGAACAGATGTAGGACCTGAAATCAAGAAGCAGAGAAACAAGCGGACTCAGAGGACGGGAGAGAAGGCAGCTCCTCGGTCCAAGAAGAGGAAAAAAGAGGAAGAAGAAAAGCAGGCTGTTTATCCTAATGCAGATACCTTCATCCAGCTGAAACAGGTGAGTGTGCAGGTCTCGGGATTCCCCTGCCTGG
>WBNO01021029.1:1378-49488 GCA_013400575.1 Peucedramus taeniatus | reverse complement strand
GGCGGGGCGGGGTGGCCCTCGGCCCGCGGGGACACCGTGCGGCCGCAGGGCGGGAGTAGCGCGGCTCTCCCGTGCAGGCGGCAGCCCCCTCGTCTCAGAATCACAGCGCACTCTGAGTTGGAAAGGGCGAGGGACGCACATGGATCGTCGCGTCCGGCTCTCGGCCCTACACAGTACAATCCCCAGGAGTCACGTATGTGCTTGAGATCGAAACCCCTCTGGAGACCTGTCAGGCTCCGTCGGCACTAGAGAGGGCACCAGGGTTTTGTCAGTGCGAGAAGCGGAACCGCTGCCGAGCAGGCGAGCGCTGCTCTTTGCCCCCGCTGCTTGCTCGACAGTCGGTGTGGGCAGCGAGGGCTTCTTGTCTCCCACAAGTCTCCGTCTGTAGGAGCCCGCTGAGGTGAAAGCTGGACCGCGGTGAGACGAAGGGCTTGGGACCAGCGAGCGTGAGGGACAGATCTGGCCTTGTTCAGCCATGGTAAACAAAGCAGTGTGTCTTTGCTGCGGTCTGGCTGCACAGTAGTGACTGTGTTAGCTGGGCCAAAGGAAAAATGTAGGGTTGTTTTTTAAGTAAAGTGTGTGTGTGTGTGCTAGTTCTGTCCCACCTCTTGGGATTTATTGCACAGTTCTGACTTCTGAAATGCACACTTTTCTGTCACTTCCTGTGTGATGAGTTTGTTCCTTGTTTTCTTGTCCATGCCAAGTAAACATGCTTCACCTAAAGGCTCAGGAACTGGGTTGTCTGTTAGACAAAGGAAAAACACAAGTTGGGACAGGGAAGAACTAACAAGCCGGGTAAAATTTGATGGGTTATGAGTCTCAGACTGCTAATAGACTCACACTCCTTACATTGTTGCTTTCAAAGCAGCTTGTTATATGTCACCTAGAAATTTGGTACCATCATAATATAATTCTTTAAGGATAATCTTACTTCATCATGTCACTATCATTTCTATGATGTGATGCATGGTTTTTTGCTTTGTGCAGAAGAAAAGAGTATGCCCATGTACTATAACATCATCTCACAGGTCTCATGTCCTATAAGATCATCTCACAAAATCTAGGCTGTTTCAGAACTAGAAATTATATCAGTGGGTACAGTGCTTTGTTTATTGACTATGCAGTGTAAAGAATACCTGGTAATTTTGAAATAAAGTCAATTACAGCATGTTTTCTTCTATAGCATCTAGTCCTTCATCTCAAAGAAAGTTTATGTAGTGTTACATCTTCTAATAATTTGCTTTTCATGTTTAATGTCTCTTTTCATTTTGCAGTGTGGAAAACACACACAAACATGCTGCAGTGACACTGGAAACTTCTTCCAAGCAGAGAAAAGAAAGAAACTCCAAAATAAAAATATTCTGATGCCTCCCAAACATAATTACCTAATATGCCACTCATATCCAGACCACTCAAAAGACAAGGAGAGTAGTGTACAACATTGGTTGTGCTCACTGCATGACATAAGACTCTGCTCATCCAGATTTCTATGGACATAGCCCTGCAAATGCAAAGAAATTGACTGAAATAGATGAGAAATCCTTATATTGTTAAGTTTCAGTAGTTTGTCAGGATCAGATGTAATTGGACCTGAAGAATTTCTCAGTCTCTGGAGTCACTTGCTTAGATTTTGAAACTCCAGTCTGTGTTAGGACTCTAAACATCTTACCTAATGATACCTGGCATTCTTGTTTGTCTTCTCTTATAATTAAACAGGTTTTAGTATAACGTAGCAAGAAACAGAATTGTCCTATGAAATAGTCTTTTTCACTGGTCTGTTCAGCATTGGTCACTACTTTCATCAGAGTTCTTGCTACTATATCAATTTTCAACAACTCCTTTAAAAGGCATCTGCACTCAAAAACTGTGAACATCTCAGGTTTGTATCTAACTGCCATTTAAGCACCCCCCTCCCCTTTTTCTTTGCTAAATGATCATAGAGTGTCCATACATTTGCATGTTAACATGCTTGGACACCAGTGTCAAGCTGTAGCAGGGAGCTGAAGTACCGTTTATCTCCAGTACAGTTCACACATTTCATTTTGCATCTTCACACTGTGCAAATACCTTCCTGTGTAGGGTGTAGTAACACAGGCATAACCACAAAATCCAAAAACATGGATGCTAAACAATAAACTTAGTAAGCATATTCCCAAATAATGGACAAAAATACCACTAATTATACACAAAACATTATTTCTACAGGTGGTATAGCAGCTTCAAATTTAGTTTGCTTTTCAAAGCAAGTTACAAACTTGCCATCTGTGTAAAAGGCTTAGTTTTACTTACTTGATTACTTCAGTGTTCCAAATTCTGAGATCAGTGTGCTGGCCAAGAAATAGATTTTGTTTCATTTTCATGTTCAAAAAGCTGAAAATTACTGAAATAGTTCTGTAATAGTTCCTTCAAAAATTCTCATAGTTGTCCTTTTATTTTTCATTTCAGCTGAAATGAAAATCAATCAGCGTATTGTCAGTTCAGAAGTAGGGACTTATTTGCAAAACCTTTGCAAATTGCAACACTAAGGAAGTTACTTTAGTCAAATCTATGCACATATTTCACTTTTCTTTCTACTTTTGTAGTAGGATGTAAAATTCATACTGTTCAGTAAGTACATATGTAATGTTTTTTCTCCTTTTCTTTTTGTAGTAGGCCCTGCCTTGGAGAAAAACATATTTTGGTTTAAAAGCCATGCTTTTCCTTTAAAAATATGACACAAAGAACAGTCTTAAAGGAAATGTTTTTATTTTTTATAGTCATTCTCTGAAACCTATTTCCTGAAGTTGTATGAGTGATTATCTCCTTCCTGAGGGAGAATGGAAGAAAAAGCACCTGTAAATACAGGTTTGTCTATGACTCGGCTTGCAAAAGGACATACTTCTAATTTGTGCCCTTTGGGAAAATATAACTTAGGAAAAGAAGCCATCTCTTGGCTTTGAGGGCCCCAACAGCAAGCACAGGTTTGTCCCCTTCCAGACATCCATTGTCCAGACATCCATCCACTGTTCCTCTGAGAGACAGTAGAAAGTACCTAAAAATACCTTGTGTAATGCATTTCTGCAAAGACAGCTTTTGGAGCATATACTTAAGAATGCAAAAGGTACTTCTTCGGACACTAAATTGTACCCTCATTGCTGCTCCTGCTGGAAGATGCACTTCTTTGTCGGTTCCTTCTCCAACAGCCCCCTGTGTTCTTGATCAGGTACAAAATGCTGCATCACAAAACAATCCCATAGGAAAAAATTTTTAAAAACCCTAACAAACACAGAAAAAGCTCTACAAGAACAAGCGTTAGTTCAGTTGCTGAGCAAGTAAAAAGCACTCAGAGACTACAGTGACTAATGCAGAATGGTGAGTTCTATTAACCAGGGGAATGGAATCAGGTAATGCTCCCTGTGTGTCTAAAGCTACCCTGTTTCCTTTCCCAGAAGTTTCCAGGAGCTGGATAAGCTTTCATTTTCCAACAGCTCTCTGGGATTCCCTCTAAACAGTACAAGAAGAAGACAGGGAAGCCTGCTTTGTAGCCCACAGTGATCAGGAATAGTGCTGTGCCTGACAGATTGTTTATATGGGGGATGGGTGTGTCAGATGTCCAGTGGCATTAAATCTTGGATTAAAAGGGATTGCATAGCAGTTCTGCTGTATTTCTTAACCAATATTGGTAGCATATGCACAAGTCAACCACATGTAGTGCATGAGATTTTCAAATGCACCCTTCAAATTGAATTGTTCCAGTTTTGTGGATTTCAATAGTTTCTGATAGTTTGGTTTTCTACAAATAAAGATTAAATTATTTGCTTATTTACTGTTTAATGAAGCTAATTGCCTCACGTGAGTAGTAAGGCCTGCACTGATCTCCATACTGCTTGTGGCTCTATTAAATGTTGCAATCCTTTGAACAGTGTTATGCATGTGGCTCAGCACAGGTTGGTGTGGATCTGATATGGAAATGGAGTAAATTCCTTTCTTGCCAAGTTAGTTGAGTCACAACAGAACAGCAGCATGGGATTTCCTTTTAAGGAACATGTGCCTTTCTCTTATTAGAGGATAAAACCTTGCATGCAGCCAACAGTTTTGTAGCTGGAAAAAGCAGGCAGGCAAGTAAGCGCAAGCAATTGGTTTAACTATAGAACTTCAAAATAAATTTTTGAAATGCAGTCCACTGATGGGAAATGGCTTGGTATAAATGGTATTACAGGGAACCACAAATTTACTGTCACTCTATGATGTTTTTGCTTAGTAAACGTTTAGGTATACTAGTACCACACAGTGAGGAAAAGGTCTGAATTTCTACGCAAAATCTGCTAACAGAATGAAATAAAATTAATAAAACTGCAGCCTGAGGCTGAAGGAGAACCTTCAAGCATAGACACTAAAGACTCAGCTTGCAGTGTTTGTTAGTGGCTCTGCTGTTAAAAGTCCTAGTGATTGCAATAGAAATGCTTCAGGAGTCCATCAGTATGCCAGGAGTCCATCAAGTAACAGTTTGTTTCCTAATCAACTTTTGCTTGCATAGGTTCTGTTTTGTTTTGTTTTCCCTTTCATCTTTAAAGCCAGATGTCATCTCTGCTTAACTGGTATCTAAATACAAGAACATGCATATTTGTCGTGGGTTTGCATGGCCAGGTTTTGGTAGTGGGGGAGCTACTGGCTTCTGTCAGAATGTACTGGAAGCTTCCTCCATGTCTGGTAGAGCCAGTGTCAGATGTCTTCAAGACAGACATGCTTCTGGCTGAGGCTGGGCCAATCAGAAATGGTGGTAATGCCTTTTGATAACATATTTAAGAAGGAAAAAAAAGTTATTGGGCAGATGTAATTGCAGCCAGAGAAGAGCAGAGTGAGAATATGTAAGAGGAACAGCTCTGCAGACAGCAAGGTCAGTGAAGAAGGGGAAGGATGAGGCAGACGCTGCACCTGGGATTCTCCTAAAGCCTGCACCATGGTGCAGCCCATGGTGAGGCAGATGTGCTCCTGCAGCCCATGGGGGACCACATGGATGCAGAGATCTACCTGCAGCCTGTGAAGGAGACTCACACCAGAGCAGGTGGATGCCCAAAAGAGGCTGTGACCCCATGGGAGGCCTGTGCTGGAGCAGGTCCTGGCAGGGACCTGCAGACCCAGGGAGAGAGGAGCCCACACTGGAGCAAGTTGCCTGGTAGGACTGGTGACCCTGTGGGATCTCATGCTGAAACAGGCTGTGCCTGATGGATTGCACCTGTGGAAGAGTGACACACATCAGCAGTTCATGGAGAACTGTTGTTGCCTGTGAGATGAGCTCATAATGGAGAAATTATTAGGGAACTGTCTCCTGTGGAAGGCATGCCACACTGGAGCATGGGAAAGACTTCTCTCCCTGAGCACTTGGAGAAAAAATGTCTGATGAACTGACCATAACACCCATTCCCCTTCTGCCTGCACGACTGAGGGAGGAAACAGAGCTAGGAAGGAGGAGAAGTGGGGGAAAGTTTTTTTAAGAGTTGTTTTACTTCTTGTTATCCTGATCTGATTTTCTTGGTCCTAAATTCAACTAATGACCAAATTCAGCCTGTTTTGCCTGAGATGGTAATTGGTTTGTGACCTCTCATTGACTTTATCTCAAATCATGCACCTTTCACTATATTTTCTCTCCTATGTCTAGTTGCAAAGGAGAGTGTTAAGAGTAGCTTTGTTGGATACCAGGTATCCAGCCAGGATCAACCCTCCACTGAATTGAAAAGGTTTGCGGTTCTACTGTTATACAAATTGTATAAAAGATAAATTAAAGTGACTTCCCAGGTCTACCCATCACTAGAAAATAACTTCTGACAAAGAAATTGTCTTGGAAAATCCCATGGGAATAGGGAAGTCTACTAGATCGAAAACCTCTCAAAATAGATTTTGGAGGGTCCAGGGTCCATTTTTTCTTTTGAAAAATACAAGCAAAATCACCTCAGCCTTTCTTACCTTAGGTAAATATGGGGAACAGCCTGCTTCCCTCATATACACAAACTAGAATTTCTCTATTAATTCTTGGAGTTTCCAGATATTTAAAGGGACTCAGAAATTGACCAGAAGTACTCTAATGCATACTTATAGGTTTGCAGCCCAGTTCATGTGAATACCTTCTTCAGGACTTCATTGTGTACAGTGTTCATGGCTGCGTAATGACCTGGCATCAATTTGTGGAAAGTAAGATTGTTCTTTGAATAGTGTTTTCACATGTGTGTATATATTAGAATTTTCTTCTTATGTCTCAAGACATGAACAGAGATTTAGATGAGATAAGCTCATGGATTTTTTAAAATAGATTTTTAAATTAATATTTCTAAAAATCAATTATGTACCGTTTAACAATACCTGATTTCAAATGCAATGGACTGCAGCTCTGCCCATATTGTTTTACCATGCATTATTATGGAAAATTAACCTTCCTGAGCTTGTTTGGCAGCAGTTATCTATCTGTGAAAGCCAGGAAGCTTCAAAAGTTAATGTTTATGTAAATTCATTTCCATCAGTAGTGTTTCATCCTGTTGGGTTTGGGGTTTTTCTTTGTGTTATTTAATCTGTTGTGTGATTTCATCTGCTTCAGTGTAGCAGGATGTGAGTGTGATACTGCTAGAAACTAAAAGGACAAAAGACAACACAGTGGGGTAACAAAAATCCTGTTAAGGTCAATTGTTGAAGTTTTTGAATTTCCTCACTTGAGAGCTCAACCTTTATGACATTTTTCATTCTTTTTTTTTCATTTTGAAATACATTTAAGAAACAATTACTAACCTACTTGGATATAATACAGAAATCAGTATCATGAAAATGAACCAAGTGTATCTTGCACATTTTCCTAACTGCCTTCAGTACTCACATCAATCACCAGAGACCTTAATGAGAGTTCTTGATTTTAGCACAGAGAAGAGAAGCTTCAGGGAGATTGTGTAATAGCCTTCCAGTTTTAGCAACCTTCCTGTAAAGGAGTCTTACAGGAAGACTGGAGAGACTTTTTGCATGGGAATGTACTGACCAGACAAAATGGCTTTAAACTGAAGAAAGAAGGTTTCAATTAGATATTAAGAAGAAATTCTTTACTGTGAGAACACTGAGGTGCTGGAACAGGTTTCCCAGGGAAATGGTAAATGGTCCATCCCTGGAAGGGTTCAAGATCGGATTGGATGGGACTCTGAGAAACCTGGTATAGTGAAAGATGTCCCTTCCTATGACAGGGGCATAAGAACTAAATAACTTTTAATGTCTCTTCAAATCCAAACCATTTTATGATTCTGTAAGAGCAAAAACTTTAATATACACACGCAAATATACAAACAAGTATACAAACAAAAAAAGTTTTATGAAGTGATTCTAGAAGTCTCTAAACTGCTTACAGTAAACTCAAAGTGAAAAATTTGTTTGTAGTTAATTTTTCCACATGGTATTCTCATATTAATATTTCACAATGAAGTAAAACCACTGAATTTAATTTTTGTTTCCACTCAGTTTTACTTCTGATTGATAGTACACAGTAGCAGCAAGTTGTATTTTGATTCACAGTCCTGGAAAAAGATGAGCAGAGTTTAAAATCAGAAACCTACTCCAGTCTGCAATACAATTATAAAAATATGCAGTCTGCTGATTCTTCAAATGTGCTAAGTAATTGTTGTTCAAATGAAAATAGATATGAGACCCATTGCTTTATCAATATTTCTGAAAAAAGTTACTTCAGGAAAAAGTTAGATATCAGTGTTGGTATCAAATATGCACGCTGGCAAAATTGTAACACTAAAATATTTTATGTTAAAAATAAATTATTAGGTATCTTTAACATAGCTGTTTTGCTTTTGAATCTTTTGGCCAATTTTAGTTAAAACTAGCAGGAGTATAGGGTTTTCACAAAGAAGTAAATTCCTAGTCTGGATTCAAAAAGGTACCCTGGTATGGACCTCTGCAAATCAGCTAAGAGGCAATTCTAAGAGACAGCCCTGTCCCATGTGCCACCACTTTGCTAAGACAGCTTTCATTAATTAATTGTGGGACCAGACTCTACATAATTTAACCACTGATTTTTGCTATTGCTTTGTAGTTGCATTGGTACAAACAACATCAAACCCATGTCAAATTGCTCTTTTCTTCTCCTCCCTTATTTTCAAATTCCAGTCAGATCAGTTAAAGATCGTTCTTTGTAATTAAAACAATAAATCAAATTCAGCTCTTTTAATTTCCTATGTTAAAAAAAGCACCCAGTAACTATTAAATTTGAAAACATTGATATCTTGTTCCACTCTTTATAGCATAATGGAAATAAACTACATAGTGGAGCTCTCTGGGAGAGCATTTCAGGATCTAGAAATAGCTTCCACTAACTCATTTTCTTGGATGAGGAAGATTTTTAGATGAGCAATTCCAGTAAGTATTCCCTGACACTACGACACACATACAAAATAAAGCAAAAAAGCTCTCCCTTGGGAAAAGAATACATATCACTTGCCATTAATCTTCCTCAAAGCTTAGGTTATAAAAGATATTGTCAAGGTAGTTGTACCTCAGGCAGAAACAGGAGTTAACTTGATCCTTCCAGGGAGTAGCTTTCAGAGTGTGTCATTCCCAAGATACCTTTCGTGTGAAGGACTGAAACAACTAGACATATTTATCTAATTGCTTCAAAGAGTAGAACTAGTTCTCATCATTAAAATGAAGAAAAGCTAATTGTCATGGTTTTTGCTCAATGCCGAGCAATGTTGAATCTGGCATTCCCAGGACCAGAGAAGCTGCAAAAGTACCCTGCAGCCCTGGCACTGCCTTCAACACAGCTAGACCTGTGGAGGAAACCCAGTCCTCTGAGATGAGTCACAGGTGTCCAACCCTTCTGGTTTTGAATGTCTTCTATTCTGCTTCCTCTGCTGCTACAGAATTGTGTCAGCCATAGACGGAAAGCCCAGAGCTACCAAAAAACCCAGACAGATATTTTTGGTTACCAGAAATTGTGACAACAGGAGCCAGTTTATGCTTAAGAGATGCTGCAGCAGGCAACATAAATAAATATTCTATTGATCTGTGGAGAGGTTACCATTCAGTAAATGGCAGAGGAAGCAAATTGAAAAGATTGCAAAGGGAACGGCTTTTTCTTGGAACCGCCACTGTTCTGCTTACCCTCAAAAGTGAAACTAACAAGCCCCACACTGAGCTATTCGAGTTTAATATTGGCTAGCAGCTGCAGTAACACCAGAAGAAGTGGATTGTCATGAGAATGGTCGGTGAGATACAACTACTGAACTACTGTGCTTAGCATCTGTGTTTCTTGATTTGTTATATGAGCTAATGTTGCAAAAATATACTGGCAGGGGTTTGGATTTTTTTTTTTTTATTCCCTATAAAATGCTAGTGGGCTAAAGAACAATATTTAAAAATAGCTTTAAACATTTTAAATATAAACAGATAATTGAAACAGTAGCACAGTTATATTAGTTTCTTCAATTGTGTGGTTCTATATCTTCGTGACTTTTATTCTCCACACTGCTTCATTGAAAAGCAAGAAGCTAAAAAGTAGTATCTAATCCTGAAAGCTCCTTCTCTAAAGCTAACCTTGTTTTTGTGCTGGAGATAGTCTTTGCAGTAGCAATGGTAGACACCTTATATGATGAAATGCCGTGAGGGTTTTCACCAGCAGAAAGTTAACAACAGAAAATCCTACAGTACTGATAAGCAAACACAACATTAGGTTGGCTTCCTTAATAGAAGGTCCTAAAATAATAAAGTCTTTCAATTTCATAAGACTGGAGCTTTATATCAAGATTTTATCTTGTACAATTCAGAGACTTAGGACTTTACAAGAATGGGCTCATGGTCCATTTCGTAGCATAATACTCCACCAGTTTTAAAGCAGCCCATACATGTTAGTGCTAGTCAGCTACAAACTTTGATTTTGAGTGTTAGGCTTAGGTTCCTTTCTTGCTCCACTTTTTTCCAAAACTCAGAGGACTCAGCCAGCAGACCATTATTTTTCAAGATGGCAAGCCTTCAAGGAGACCTCTGAGATGGAAAGATGAGAATAATGCTTTGTTTCCACAGCAGGAACTACTAGGGCAGATTTAATTATAAGAAATCCAATCTGTCTCTTCACTCTTCCATTTCGGAAACCCTGGATGAAAATCCCTGTAGTGAGGCAGACCAGTGACCAGTGGAAAAAAGAGAGGAAGCTGTCTGGGTGAGTGGCCAGGGGAACAGCCTGCAGAGGATCCTGTGTACATCCAGGGAGTAGAGCTGTGAAATGATGTAGCAACTCAGAGCCCCACTGCAGCATAGTGGGAATTGGTCTTCCACCTTGTACAATAGAGCAAAGACCATGGATCCAACAGGAGTGAGAAATCAGTGGAAAAAGGGATATACCACAATGGAAAGCTTTCTCAAGTAAAACTGGCAGAATTTAGTCTTTAGAGGTAGACAAAATAAACTGAACAAATTCTATGAACAAAACAAGAGAAAGAATGTAAACTCACCAAAACAAACAAACAAACAAAACTCACCACCCTCAAACCAAAACCAACATAAGAAAGGAGCAAAGATAAGACAGGGAGATTCAGGCTTGTAGAGCCCAAAGAAGCTTATAGCCATCATAAAGTGAGGCAAATGTTTGCACAGACCTGAGGCTGTGTGAATCTTGATATTTTCTAGTCCAGCTCCCTGGGGGATACAAATGAGTCACTTCATTCTTCTCTACCACTGGCACAAAAGCAGTCCTCCAAAACACAGACTTTGGAACAGAGGATGCGTGAAGCCAAGAATTACATTACATGTAATGTAAACAATTTACCTTTTTATATTTATATGTCTATGACTTTGGAATAACAATTCAAATAGTATATTAATTAGTAGCATTGTTATTATCTGGAGAAGACATAAGGCAGAGGAAATCAGTGAGAGACTTTACTGAAATCTGGAAAGGTGTGAAAAGAGAAGTTTCAGACAAGTTATTTCATAGCAGCTCTTTCTTTGGAAGTGATTCAGTGAAGAAAATGCCATAAGCATAAATATGATTAAGTTTTCACTCCATGTGTCAGTCAGGCAAGTGACAAATTTGGTAATTTCTTGTATTTTCCTTACAATGTCTCAATAGCTATTCAACAATTTCTGACAAAAATTGCTCTTTTCTGTGCAAACTTGTGAGGCTGAGAAGGGAAAAGAAGGGTAGTAGGATTCTGCAATATCCTTCTCCTTGGCTGTTAGTTATACTCTCTTTTTGCTTCTAACTATAAATTTCAAGTTTTAAAAAGATCTGCTAACAATGCATATTTAACTCTGCAAACTGAAACAGATGTTCATTCTTTATTAGTACTTTAAACTAAAATTAAGAAAACCTTTTTAGGCAGCTGCCACACATAGCCTCTGTTGGTGCAGCTTTAGACTAACTCCCCTCACCCTCTTTTTGAGCAAGAAACTGTTAAGCCTGTGCCTTGTCTAATAGCCTGTTCTTTTAAGATGCTCTACATAGCATGGAAAAAGACAGATCTTTCAGAACAGCTCCTCACTTTAAATTCATACATCATTGCTTAGAAAAGTCTAGAGCAAGATCTTGACACTGTTTCAAGGCAAAACTTGCTGCTGACATTAATGGTGAAGGATGAAGAGACAGTATTTTTACTAACAACCTGAAAAACACATTCCAAAATAAACAGAAATAACTTTTCCTAGTCTGTCTTATTTAGCCTCGATTCACTGTGGATGTGTTCTTTGAAAATACATTATGCAGATTACCTCTGTCCCAAAAATCAAGTGAAAATAGTGGATAATAAACTTATGGCATGAATTATTTAAGTAGATTTTTACAATCAATGCTCAGAAGCATTCTACACTAGAAATTCTTTCCCAGACACATTCTGAACATTTAGAAATGTTTCTAAATACAAATACGTTTACAAGTCTCTCACAAAGCCATACTGCTTCAGCACCTTCTGAATGCTGTCACACAAACAAAACAGTGTGGCTGTGGTTTCCTTCTCTTTTTTCCCCACTTTCATGATGTTAAAAAAAAAAAGAGAAATAATCAGAACTCATTAATATTTTGATCTAGACGCATCTTGCAAATTTTTACTACATTATACAGAATCAAAACTGTATTACCAGACACACAAAGAAAATAGTTTGTCTTGATGTGCTGAGGGGCAACTATTCAGAACCATAGTCTCAACTTACAGAGTATGTCCACATTCATCAAAAGCTAAGAAAATATATCTACTTTTATGCAAAATTTGCTAAAGCAATTTTTTTCTTATCATTGGAGACAGTTTAGGATTGAAAAAAGATTTACCTAATTTTCAAGGAGCAAGGTGAAAGCAGGTTAAAAATGCAGTAAGAAGGAGTAAGGCATTTGTTCTGAAGTGTGTAACTTCTGAGGCATCCTGCAAAAATGGGTGCCCTCCTGAGTCTGTTGCATTTTGTAAAATAGGATGTATCATTGACATGTAGTGTTGATTACTGGAATCAAGCCCTTAATCCTACTTGCTCATCTGTAGTTAGCACCAAATACCTCACATGGATCAGTCTGCACAAGGCCCTACAGATTTTCCCCATGGGCTCACTGCTGAAGGAGTACTGATGTTTGTTGTGGGAACAGCGCAGCAGAGGCTGCCAGGGAAGAGGGAGAAGAGGGAGTGACAATGTGGCAAACATACAGCATGAGGACAAATATGCAAAGACACAGCCTACCTCTGTGTGCTCAGTTGTGCAGAGCAGTTGCTACTTCAATTTCCATTGGCACCCAGCCACTGCTCACCCTCACGTAAAGAATTTATTTTGGCATTTGTTTTCTTGTGGCTACACTCTTGATCAATACCACTTTAAACCAGGTTTCTTCTGTGAGTCTCCTTATTGCTACATACACTGAGTATTTCTATACTCTCTAATACACAGGGAATACAGCTCTGGGCACTCTTCGTGTATATACATAATCTTACTGTTCCAGGAAAGAGATTAGCACTAACACCTGACATCTATTGCTACAGATTTACTACAAATCATCCTAATAGTTCTGTCTTGTAACAATGTCACAACTCAATTTATATCTAGTCCAAGTGCTATTTGGACATTGTGATGCCGTGATACAGTGCATGACTTGCTTCTGTTACTCATCCAATGCTGTCACCACACAGTTCAGCCCACACACTCTCTTCCCTGCAGGACTTCCTGTCTTTTTATCTCTCTCACTGACAACAGGTTATAGGTGTTTTTCAGAGCTTGTCAGTGTTGCTCCGAGGCAACAGGCACAAGGAAGACACTATGTACCCCATTGTGAATGCTCTTTTAAGATACAGCTTACCAAGACCTAAGCAGTAAGTGCAAAAGATGCTCCTTCCACATTTTTATTTTGTTTAGAGTTGCCCTGACATAGTTGTGTCTCTCACTTGGGATCCATTAGAAGCCAGATTAAAATTATGCATCCTGGAAATTGGTTTCTTTTCTTGTCTTTTTTTTGCCTCTGGTTTCTCAAGAGTATGACTGAGAAACAGGGAAGTGAATATCAGAATTTGCAAGCAGAGAATTATGCCTCTGTGGATTGAAACAAAACCCTTATCACCCATGGGGAAGAGGAAGAAGAGAGAAAGTATATATGCTCTGGCAGTAACAAAACACCATTTTGAAAACATTACCCAAGACAGTCATGTACTTACTGTTTTGGCCCAGCTAACTTACCTACTGTGTGCTTCCCCAGACAGTTATTGCACTGGCTTCTAGCCATATGCCTTTGATACAGTGCACTTGGAATGAAACAATTTTGCTTCCAATATAATCTCTTCTACTCCAGAAGCTGTCCTACAGCAAGTTAGCATGGATCATATTTTCTGACATAACCACAGAAGGTGCAGTCAAACTACAATCATAGCATCATAGAAGAAAGCTTGACAACAGGTATTACAAAATTGGCAGGAGATGCAAGGTAAAGGCATATTTTACAAATACTTTTCATGTCACCACTGTGACTGCAACTCTGATGGGACTGCACCTGCAGTGGTGCATTCAGCTCTGGAGACCCCAAAATAAGACCTGGAGCTCTTGGAGCAAGTCCAGAGGAGGCCCACAGTAAAGATCCGAGGGTTGGAGCACCTTGCCTCCTCATGAGGACAGGCTGAGAGTTGGGTTTGTGCAGCCTGGAGGAGACTCTGTGGAGACATTATAGCACCTTTAAGTCAGTAGCTAATGGAACCTAAAGGAAGGCTGGAAAGGAACTTTTTATAAGGGCATGTAGTGACAGAAAAAGTGATGATGGCTTTAAGCTAAAGAAGGTATGTTTAGATCAGCTATTAGAAGAAATTCCTTACTGTGAGGATGGTGAGCTGCTCTAACAGGTTGCCCAATGTAGTTGTGGATGCCCAATCCCTGGAAGTGTTCAAGACCAGACTGAATGGGTCTTTGAGCAACCTGGTTGGGGGATGGTGGAACTAGAAAATCTGTAAGGTCTCTTCCAACCGAAACCATTCTATGATCAGAGCTGTTCACCCAAAAGGATTAACTAAATTACTGATGGATCAGGATTATTCATGTACAGCTAATCATTTCAAATTTAAGTTACCTGAGTATTACTCTGCCATGGATGGACTAAGATGAAAGATGTGTCTCCTAGTAACTATCATCTTTACCATAAAGTCTGTGGCTACCAACACTGTGAATTTTTTTCACCAAAAATTAATTTCCTCTGTCCAGCTCTAAAATTAACTATCTTACTGCTTTTGTGATCAGACCACCAAAATAGATGTCAGTTGCTGTTTTGCCGATAAACAAACAGCTTTTATCTGCAGGATTTCCTTCTAATAAGTATTTTTCCCAGAATATGAAGGCCAAATAATTTTAAGAAAGCTCTTACCTAAAACCTCCTCTGGAATTGTTGATATTTATCCAAAGAGTGTTCTGGAAAAACTTGGTTTCATATACCATTCTTTTTCTCTGTAAAGCAACAAGCAAATTCAGAGTTGCAGCAAGCATTGTGCTGTAGAGCTATGCAATTTGCAGCACAGCTAAGGCTTACCAGTCCAATTTTAACACTGAGGTTAAGTACAGGTAATTGTGTAACATAATATCTGCTGCTTGGGCAACTGGTGCAACTGGAACATTTGGGAAAACTCACAGCTTTAGAGTTAAGCTTAAAAATAATAAAGCTTTTTATTTTTGAAATTGTGACAATACTTGCAAATTATTATTTAAGCAAATTTTGGAAATTGGGAGCTGTGGCACAAACTTGAATCTTTAATTAATGTAAGTTTTATATTTTTATTCTAGCGGCTTTTAATTTTATTTTGTACATTTCACCTTTTGGATCAGTGGTGCCTTGTATTTTGGGTAATTTTAATTCATGAAATTTCTGGTTTTTTCATTACATAGTGACAGAGGGGAGCAAGGTAAACTCTTTCAGGCCTACATTCCTTTTTCTAACTTGAAATGTAAAAAATATAGTCAAGTTATTTTATTTCACATCCTATTGTTTTACTTAGGATTTCCTTAGCTGCAAGTCAAATTTTGGAAAGCTAGTAAATGATAAGAATGGCTTCACCCTTTCCCTTCCTCCTTCTCTGGCAACTCCCATAGTTGATTTTTTTTTTTGATGTGTAAGTCCAAGATAGCCATTTATGTTATGAAGGGATCAGGAAAGACTTTCAGGCCCTTTTTTTTCCAGTTGTTGTCTGTTTGGCTTTAAAGAGAAATAAAACCTCATTCAGAAAAAAAATACTTTATTTTTTCAAATCATGTCTGACAGATTGCAACAAGAACAAAGTACAGTAAAAAAATCACTCACATGGCCTGTAAAAGTTAACAAAACAGTAAGCAAATAATGAACCTCTGTCCAAGTCCTTTTTGGGTCCAATATATATTCTTCACACTACAAAAGTAATGCCCACTTTACAGTGGCATCAGATAAAGTTTGTAAAACCATTTTAACACAGTCACTAGTATCTTCTCTCTATATACCAGCTTTGGACACAGTTTATTTTCCTCCAGACACATGAAAAATAGTCTGAAGACAAAATTTTCCTCCCTTGTGTCAGGAGTTCAGCATTAACTTAACAGGTTTGTCTGGAATCTAACAGAAGCCTTTCATGGGTAAATATCTACAACCTGGTAGAAACTTTTTTGCATCTGTCAATCCATCTCATACAGCATTATTGGCACTTTAAAAAGGGAACAGATGCACAAAATACAATGGTGGAACTGAATATATTTTTCTTCTCAAAGCCTACAGCTATTTTTGCTACTTCTAACAACTAATTGTGAGCCACGTGTACAGCATGCCAAACAAACCTAAAAAGAATATATGTGTTAAGTCAAAAGCTGCCATGGAGGTTTCTCCTCCCATGCCCATCTTGGCAAAAGAAGCTAAAATAAGTCATTATAGGCTGTGATCTCTTCTACAGTATTCTAAGATTAGGAAAAATAAAAGACAGATATTTCATTCTTCCTTTGAAACTGCAACCCTGAGATGAGCTCAGCTGGTTAAAGCACAGTGCTAATAATGCCAAGGTCACAGGTTTCATCCCTGTACAGGCCATTAACTTAAGAGTTGGGCTCAGTGATCCTTCTGGATCCTTTCCAACTCAGACTATTTTGTGGTTCTGTGAATTTAGTAAATGTAAACAGGAGTGGAGCATCTGACAAATTCTACACACACACAATGTATAAACAAAGAATTGCTGTCATACCTTTACTTTAATTTTCATGCCAATATTATCTCTGCAATTACCTCAAGAATCTAATATTTCTGTTGTGATCATTTGTTTTGCACTGCAAAGCTTGTTTTTGTTTTCCCTCTCTATCTAAATCTTTCAGAAAAAGCTACGAGTGAAATCAGTAAATACATAAAACCAGAGCACTCACCTCATTAAGGCTTGAGAGCACAGTGACATGAGGCACTTATGTCCCATTCAGCGGAATACTGTGCAAAGAGTCCCAAGTCAGCTGAGACTCCAGAGAGCCACTCCAAGCAGCACAGAATACTGGCACTGCATTTATAAATACCACAGCTTTAAATAGTCTAAAGTCAGCTTTATTGTTTACATGCAGTGAGCTTGGGTACCCCCTCACTGGAATCATCATAGGTCTCCCTACACCAGAATAAGTACAGAGACAGGTAGGGTTTATTGGATCTTTGCAGCATTTTCTATCTTTCATGGAGTCTGTAGATGTTTTTTATCTTATAGTTTTACTGAGGTTGCAAAATCCAATGCCAACACATGTCATTAAGACTTTCTCCCCGCCTGCGTGCTCTTCCTCAGCAGTCTTTGTTTCAATTTTAAACATGATCTGGAAGAAGCTTCTGAGGTGTCGCAGAAACTCAATTCTGAATGAGAGAAAATAACACAGTTTAACAAACAAAACAGAAAGTCTGATAGCATTATGTACTAACACAGAATCCAGCAATGAGCATACTGAATGAAGTAAGAAAATATTGCTTAGTACAGAGAAACAGGGCTACAAGCTCCAAACACTGTTCTCACTTGTGTTGTAGAAGTAGCTGGTGACCCCTCCTGAAACCTCTGCACTCTCTGAACAAGCAGAGAGAGGAGTGCCTGATAATACAGCAAGATAAAATGGTGAGGGAAGAAGAAAGAAAGGAGAGAAATGTATCTAGGCAAGTTATTTACTCCTGATGCTGACTCTTCATCAGGGCTATATGAACCCCATACCAACCTGTGATTCTCCTTTCCCCTGCCCAATGCTTAAAGCAGAAATAAAACATAAACAGGCATAGCCAAAAGATTGGGTGCATACTTTAAGAGAGATCCCAAAGAATGTGTTCAATTTCTGACTGATTAGTGACTACTCCACTTCTCAGTTAAATGTTTCATTAGAATTACATTTGCACTCATAATCTCATAATTCTTCCTGGTTTTTTCATTTTCAGAAAAAAAAAATCATTTCAGACAGAAAGGCAACAAGAAACTGAACAATCACACTGATCCTAAACAAACACTGACTGAAGAGTAAGTAACATGAAAAACTACAAAAAAAGAAAAGAACCCCAAAAACATCCAAGAAAACATTTTTACTGGCTTCTCCAGAAGAGGGAACATGGAATTGCACCAAAAGACTACAAAAGAAAATTTGTAATTGCTTCTGACGGAACTTTGGACTCTTCCACTCATGGCCACAAGCAAGTCTGCAGTCTTGAACAAAGATTTCATCTCCTTCGGCAACTGCTATGTGCCTTTCTTAGTTTAAAGAAATGGAATGTGGACATCCAGTTCACAGACTGGCTTGTCTGCTCTACATGCTGAAAGCATAATTGCAAGCTAATGACACACATATCATTACAACAAATCAAGAGTAAGTATCCACAGAATGGGAAGAAGAACAACAAAAGCCTAAGACTGTCCTCACTGTGGCATCGTGAGGCCTCTGAAAGCCTCTTGGCAGCTCCTATTCACAGAAATTGTGAAGGAGTACAAAGAAAATTGCAGGAGCAAAATTGCTTTATACACTTCAGCTGGGCATGCTGCTGTTCCTGCACTCCATGTTATGCATGGGAGAGGAGGAAAATGGCAAGAGCTGGAAAAAGAGAGGCTGCGTTACCTATACTGGTGTGTGCTTGGGATGATCTTACTTATCTCTAGGGCAATCTGCTAAATACCTCTGCAGGGTGAATGTGGGAACATTGCTCCCAATGCTATGTATACTTTCTCCTGCACCTTCCTGGACTGATAATTTGACTCAGCACAGGCACAAGCTTTCTCATCTCTCAAATGGACTAACAGTTGAAAGGAAGAACCGAAAAGCACATTTTCTTCCATGCCTCCCCAGCTGCAAGGTTTCTGGCTGCAGCTATAAGTAGGAAAATGGGCATATGCTGGCACAAATGCTTCAGTAAAGCTGACAACAAGCTCTGTATCAGCATTCTCCTTAGCTGGCTTCTTTCACAGGCTCTGGCAGTGTGACAAGAAAGTAGCCAAGCCCAAAACAGCAAGAGTGGCATGCTGAACTGCAAGGAGGGCAGAGAATAAACTGTAAAAATGACAGAGGCCATGTGGGGCCAGACTCAGGGAAAAATCCTAAAAGGTGATCAGGAAACTCTGCAACATGTTGGTGGGATCAATTCAGCCCATACCTCTCTTTGCACATAGTTGGGCTACCCTGCATCTCTGCTCCTTCTCCCTTTTGAATAAAGGCAGAGTGAGAAAATTATCAGCCCCCATGTACATGGGAAAGGCTCGCTGGGGTGCGAGCAAGGGGGAGGCTGCCTTGGAACACCAGGGGAGAATGAAGAAACAGCAAAAGGCCAGCTTTATCTTGTAGCAGTGGAAGCACAAGTGGTACAAGCCCTGAAAATAGGAGAGAAAGAGGCAGGAAGGTAGGGGTTTGTGACAGAAAGCAGGTTTGTATGAGCTCTGAGGTTGGTCTGGGTCACGAGTGGGTCAAATAATAGTGCAGGCTGCACCAACCACACAGGCACAGGCTGGAGGACTGAGGGAGAGGTGAAAGGTACAAAGAAGGTTTATTTTGCTGAAAATTTACATTCTGTGTTCAGGCAAGAACAAGGCAGCGGCTGAACAGAGCTGCTCTTCAGGTGCAGGGACAGCTACATGAGTCACACTGGAGGCCTTACAGCCAACAGCAAGAAGAGTAAAAGGCCTTTCTATCTAAGTACTGTCTTTTCCCCAAAGCCTGCTAAGAATTACCAAGAAGTACACAAGAACTTCATGTATTGGGCAAAGCAACTAGCTAACAGGTGAGTGTGAGAGAAGACCTGTGCACCAGCAGTGCATTCTTGGTTCAGGTGCCCTGGGGCTTTGCCTGCTAGCAGTGGCAGCCCCAGCACTGCTCTCCTGAGTCCTGCCAGAGACCTTCCCAGGAGGAGACAGACTGAGCAGCTGGGGGTGGGCATCCCCAGTCAGGGGAGCAACTGAGTGTGTCAGCTTGGCTGGGCAGAGGCACCCTAACCCCACATCTTGAAGCCCCTAAACCCTTGCAAAGCCATGGACTGGGGCACTCAGGCTTTTGGGGCACAGCAGGCTTTCCTGTTGCTGTCCTTCACGTACCCCTGGCTCATGCTGATCCACCTGTATGCACACAGGTCTGTCCAGCCAGACTGACCTCTGTGAGTTAGTGGGATGGCCAGTACCCTGCATTTGATTTTAAGCTCAGCTTGACAGAAAGGCACTTGCTTCTGTGGAATGTGGATACTAAGAAAGGGGTAATGCAGACAGCTGCTGGTCATGCAGACTGTTAGCCCCATTGCCACTCAGGACAGACCTGCTCATGGTGCTGCTTGCATTTCCACTTCCCATTGTTAGTTGAGGCAATAGATGTCTCCCATGAAAATTAGAAGTTTCCCCATTCTAATGGACATGTTTCAAAGCATTTTGTCCCCATGTGATGCTCTCAGCAGACAGCTGAACTGTCACATTCATGCTATATTATACTGGACAGGAAATAAATAATATAGCTTTTAAATAACTTCAGATTCTGTAGGGTGAAAGTGTTAAAGGCAGAGATGTCACAACTCTGAAAGAAAAGAAGGGACAAGGACATGGAACATGACAATACTGCAATTTACTTCATAAGCTTGTATATCCAATGAGTTGTTTGGGAGCCAAATTTACCAGTCCTTTATAAACAGCCCTAGTTGAGGGCATAAAAAGCCCTAGTTGTTGAATGCATAAAAAGCTGCATTCTATATGAACAGATCCTCACAGGATCGATGAGTCCCAGATTCTCACAGAATCATGGATTTTACAATGTGCTGCTTCAGTATGTGTACTTCTGACCTTTATCCCTACTGCATACACCTAGCTTGGAAGAAGTGACAACCCACCAACTTGAACTCAGCCTGCTTACAAAATAAACTAGTGCATTTGCTTGATTTTCACAGAACAAAAAAAGGGCAAAAAATTAAAAAGTACTCACAATGACAAGTGACTGGATCATCTCATATGCTTAACTGTGCACTTCAAACACTATACCTACTCTTCTGAAACCTTTCACATGAATACTTACTTTACAGGGGATTACTTCCCCTTTGTGCAATGGGACACTTCCCTGTCTTCCCCTCAGAATCTGATGAATGTTGTTTCCAAGGTATCAGGAGTTGAGAAGAGCAGTTAGGTAATTTTTAGCTCTCATGTGATGGCACTACCATTCTTCAGTTATCACAGTACTGTACCTTTCACGTATACAGCACCGGTACCATGATAACCGAAAAAGGACAGTTCATACTCTTATTATTTGATGCCATTGCCAGATAAACAAACCTCCCTTCATTTGACTAAAGAATAACTGCTCAGTCTCTAGAAATAACTGTGATCTAGTAAATCCCTTGCAAGTCTGAAAAATTAAATTTTTGATAAATTGTTTTGATAAATTTGTTTTGATAAATTGTTTTTGATAATTTGTTTCCCCAACCAGTTTCTCCCAGAACTCAATCAGACCACTGCTGTGAAAGATAATAAAAAGTGTTTTTATAAATACATTAAAAACTAAAGGAAGCCCATGTAAAATCTCCATGCTTTACTGGATGTGGAAAGGCACATTGTCATAAAGGATGAGGAAAAGGCTGAGGTCCTCAATGTCTTCTTTGCCTCAGTCTTCAACAGTAAGACTCCTATCCTCAGGGCAACCAGCCCCGAGCTGGGGTACAGGGAGCAGAGTAGATCTTCTGCAATACATGATGAAGTACTGAGCCATTTAGACGCTCAGAATTCTATGGGAGTGGATGGGATTCACTCAAAGGTACTGAGGGAGCTGGCAGAAGCGCTCATCAAGCTGCTCTCCATCACGTAGCATCAGTCCCGGCTAACTGGGCAGGTCCCAGAGGACTGGAAGTTGGCCAGTGCGATGCTCATGCCAGCAGGGTCAGAAGGAAGACCCAGGGAACTATAATAATAGCCCATGGCTTGGATGGGTACCCTCTTCACTGGGTAAAAAACTGTCTGTANCAAGGCCCAGTGCTGGGTCCTGCCCTTGGGTCACAACAACCCCAGGCAGTGCCACAGGCTGGGGCAGAGTGGCTGCAAAGCTGCCCACAGGAAAAGGAGCTGGGGGTGCTGGTGAGAGCAGCTGAGCATGACCCAGGGTGTGCC
This sequence comes from Peucedramus taeniatus, assembly GCA_013400575.1. NCBI lineage: Eukaryota > Metazoa > Chordata > Aves > Passeriformes > Fringillidae > Peucedramus > Peucedramus taeniatus. The sequence goes on along the minus strand of WBNO01021029.1, from coordinate 27,466 downwards.
CAGGTGGCCAAGAAGGCCAATGGCATCCTGGCCTGTGCCAGCAATAGTGTGGCCAGCAGGATAAGGGCAGGGATTGTCCCCCTGTACTCAGCACTGGTGAGGCCACACCTCAAATCCTGTGTTGCAGTTCCTCTGCAAGAAAGACATTGAGGTGCTGGAGCAGGTCCAGAGAAGGCAGTGAAGCTGGGGAAGGGTCTGGAGCACAAGTCCTGTGAGGAGCACCTGAGGGTGTTTAGCCTGGAGAAAAGGAGGCTTGGGGGAGGCATTATTGCTCTCTACAGCTGCCTGAAAGGAGGGTATAGCCAGGTGAGGGTTTGGTCTCTTCTCCCAGGCAACATGTGACAGGATTAGAAGAAATGGCCTCAAGCACCAGCGTAGGTTCAGGTTGGACATTAGGAAGAGTTTTTTCACTGCAAGGATTGTTAAGAATTGAAATGGGCCATCTATGGTGGTGGTCAAGTCACAATCTGTAGAAGTGTTAAAAAAACAACCAGACCTAGCACTATGGTCTAGCTGAGAAACAGTGTTCAGTCAAAAGTTGGACTTGATGATCTTAGACATCTTTTTCAACCTTGATGATTCTGTGATTCTGTAACCTGTGCTTACAACTAGCAATATAAGAAATTAATTTCTTTTTTATCCTCTGAACAACCACCAGCTACAGACAAAGCTTTATCAAAAACTGAAATGGAAGGACCAGATAGGATTCTGCTGCCCAAAAAAACCTTGAAATAGCACATAGCTCCATGAATTGAAGTCTTAAGCTGTTTCATAGGAAAAATCACAACTTTAAGAGTTTGGCTAGCCATTTGAAATACGATATTTAATGACACAGCTACAGAGATCACTAGGGAAAACATAGTAGCGTACACTAGGCAACAAAAAGCCAACTGATGTACACATACATTCCAGGTCAAGAACCATCAATATACCCTGTCTCTGCAATTCTCAGAAACAGGAATAATATAGAACAGTAAGGGACTCATCTAACATGTAGAAACAAACCCCAGGCAATTAATACCACTTGTCTCATTTGAAGTCAGGTACAAGTTGTTCTATTTGTTACCATAGGTAAAGTCTTTCATATATAAAAATAGCTGTGCAATAAAACCAGTGAATTAAAACAAGACTGTGTAATTGAACTGAACAAAACAACTTACGTGTATGGAGACAGAGGTCCCAACAGGACTTTGGAAACATCCCGTTGTCCAAGGGTCATAAGGAGCAGAGCAAGGCTCTGATTTGTTGAATCTACACAGCCTCCCTGCAAACCAAAATGTTTTAATAATTAATCTCTGTACAAACCAGAAATTGGGATAGGAGGAGAGTAACAAAGGCAAAAGGTACACTCAGAAGGGTGAAATACCACTTCCAATTTTTAAGGGCCAAGAAGATAAAAATCTAGATTTTTTAACAATGACAAATTAATTCCACATGGCAGGCTGGGAAAAGAACAGAACTAAAACAAAACTCGTAAGAAGTTCACATTAAACATCCCTCCTAATCTGTTTTAACATCCTAGAATGTAAACACTGAAGAATTTCTTTGCAGTAAATTGAAAAGAGGGATTAGTTCTAGTTCACATGCATCTGAAGATCCGTGAATTCCAGCACTTTATGATAATAGTTACATTTTGACAAATAGTTCAGTGTTAGCAGGTGCAAAACAGCAAGTTAAAAGTTACTTAGCCCTTATCTACAAAAACCCTTGCTGCCAACTTTTGTGGGTTTACACTTATAAAACATTTCCCCTCCATCATTAAAATGGAAGATTTTTTTATTGCTAAGTTAAAGAGCCATACATAAAATTAAGTAGAACCATACATACTCTTGTACATATTTGACTGTAGTAAGTCATATGCAAGGTAAATTGTTCTGTATGTGGAAGATGCTTACTATGATGCATACATTAATTAGAACTGGAAGGCTAGAATTAGAAATAAGAATTGTTTACAAATCTGGAATACAAATTTAAAGGGATACTTTCAGTCAAGGCTGCTGTAGAGAGTGGCCACATGAAATCTATGAACAGTTTTCTGCTGCATCAGGCCTAATGCTAAGTCCTCTGAATAGGCTCTCTTGAGAGACTGAAACCAAAACCTTACCTTTTTAAAACCAAATTCTCTAATGAGGTAAACTGACAGCCACCTTTGTTGACAAGGAAGGTAACCTATCATAATTTCAAGACATAACACTATCCAAAAAGGCAAGGGAGAAAATATATTTTGGACTACATAGACTAAGAGAATCAGCCAATGTGACAACCTCAGCACATTTACTCAGTGAGAGGCAGAAAGGGAGAGCCTTCCCAAGGGGGGATACTGAAGATTTAATTTTCAAGGTGGCCTTGCTTCTGTGTGACAAGCCGCACCTCTATTCTTCTGAAAAAGTCTCTACATTACACGCAACAAACTACAGCACAGCAAAATAAGTAGCTCTATTACATTTACTACCATGATCCAACTCCTAAAACATGCTCTTACAGCAGTACTTGCCCTTTTAACTGTGTGAACTTGCCATATCAAAATGAAGTTCACATACTCAACCTAATGCCTCCTATAGGACTGATAAAAATTTTGCTTTATCTTGAGTGAACAGGGTACTTGCAGAATTTGCTGGTGCAATCTAGAGCCACAGATCTCACCAGTTGTATTTACCAATGAGAAACATATACAAGAAGCAGATAATAGTATTCCTGACACTGGACTTTCTGTAGTTGTAGTTTGGTTAGTAATTCAAAATGCTCCTTCTTACTTGGATGAAAACCTCACATTTTCTGAGCTTGTTTTGTTTCTCTACAGCTGAAAACATTATAAGGTATCTACTTTTATAACTGAATTTATACAAAAGGTTCAATCAGCATGGAGACAACCATGTCCTAAGAAATATATCAAAACACAACGCATCCATCATGTCCTCACTGCTTACATAAGCTCCCCTGCTGCAGTGAGTCAGTCATCCCCAGTACTGCTGTGCAGTAGCAATCTGTTACACCATTTGTATTTGCATTCCCCCGTTCCCTTGAGCCACTCTGCGATCTCCTCAGGAATTCTCCTTTGACATTGACCTTGATTAATGGCTCCTGGGCAGTGAAGTTCCTTTTTAGTTTACCAGAAACAGTCTGCTCCTAGGAAGTTCTGCCTAACAAACTGCTGTTTTATAATGGACAGGCTTGGAACATTATTTTTGTCTAAACCATAGCCCAGGTGGAACAATACTATTGTTACTGCACCTTTTGATGAAAAATCCAGTAACAACTGACCCAGATTGTAGCCAGAACAGAGAATGACAGAAGGCTAAAGCCAAGCATCTCACATCCCTACAGGCAGCAGTACTAAGTGAGAGTCTTTTAAGTTCTCCAAGGCCACAGCAGACTGCACCAGCACCTCCCTCTAAGTGGTACACCTCTTGAAGCTCAACAACCCTCAACTCTTCAGTACTGGGAGAACAATCACCAAAAGCTGTTGACAGGGCTTGCATTGATACACTCAACCCTCAAAGCTTAACCCTTCAAGTGTTTACAGGTACAAAGCCATCTGACATATTTTATTAAACTTGAGGGGTATTTTTAACCTTTTTATATACATCTTTATGTCTATGTGTGTGCATGAATGAATTGATTTAAATACATTACAGCAAGCGTAGTATAAATGTTGCCATCTCTTAATTTCTCAACTAAGTTACTACTGAGCTTATAGAAAATCTTACTGAATCATTTTGTAAATGTTAGTCACAGAATCCAGAATGGTTAAGACTGCAAGGCATCACAGCAGGTCAGCTGGTCCAACCTCCCTGCTCAAGCAGGATCGCCCCAGAGTACATGGCACAGGACTGCATCCAAACAGTTCTCGAGTATCTCCAGTGAGTGAGACTCCACAACCTCTCTGGGCAACCTGTTCCAGTGTGCAATCACCTCCACTGTAAAGGATATGTAAAAATATCTTCCTCATATTCAGGTGGAACTTCCTGTGCATTAGTTTCTGTATGTTGCCTCTTGCCCTATTAATAGCCTGGCACCACCAAGAGGAGCTCGGACCCATCTTCCTGGTACCCTCCCTTCAGATATATCAATAAGGTCCCCATTCAGTCACCTCTTCTCAACACCAAACAGGTGCAAGCTCTCTTGGCCTCTTCTCGTAAGAGAGATGCTGCCATCCTTTAATCATCTTTAGTCATTTCCTCTAGACTTGCTCCAGGAGCACCATGTCTCTCTTGCCCTGAGACCTGAAGACAGCATTCCATATGTGGCCTCACCAGGGCTGAGTAGAGGGGTAGGATCAACTCCCTCAACCTGCTGTCAGTGCTCTTCCTAGTGCACCCCAGGACATCATTTGCCTTCTTGGCCACCAGGACACACTGCTGGCCCATGGACAGTGTGTTGTCCCCCAGGACAGAGAGAGCTATTCCCCAGTGGGTCAGTTCCCAGCCTCTGCTAGTTCCCAGGGTTATCCTTCCCCACTCACAGAACCCTACATTCACCTTTGTTGAGTTTCAGGAGGTTCTTCTCTGCCCTTCTCTCCACCCTGTCGAGGCCCTTCTGAAGGGCTGCTCAGCCCTCTGGGGTATTGGCCACTGCTCCCAGCTTTGTGTCATCAGTGAACTCACTGAGAAGATATTTGTGCATTTGTTCAAGTCATTGGTAGAGAAGTTAAACAATACTAGATCAGTATTGAACCTTGGGGACACCACTAGTGACAGGCCTCCAGCCAGACCCCACACTACTGATTACAACCCCCTGGGATCTCCCATTCAGCCAGCTCTCAATCCATCCCTGCCCACTCATCTAATCCACACTTCCTGAGTTTGCCTATGAGGATGTTGTGAGACAGTGTCAAAAACCTTGCTAAAGTCAAGGTAGACAATATCCACTGCTTTTCCCTCATCCATCCATCTAGTTGTTTCATTATAGAAGAGAAGCAGGTCAGTCAAATATGATTTACCTTTAATGAATCCATGCTGACTACTCTTGTTTACTTTCTATTCCTCCATGCAGATAGAAATGGCCTCCAGAATCACCTTTCCAAGGATTGATGTGGTAGTTTCCTGGGTCCTTCTTTCCCTTTTATCAGCTCTCAGCTGATAGACACCAAGGTGGGCAATTTACAACCATGCACTTGTGGGTGCATCCCATCAGGGCCCATGGACTTGTGGATGCCAGGTTTGCCTGACTCCACTTCGGTCCTCCTTGAGCAGGGAAAAGTCTTCCTTCAACCCCTCCCTCCCCCTTGTCTCCTGGGTCAGAGATCCCTGAGGGCTGGTCCTGTCAGTGATGACTGATGCAAAGGTAGCATTCACTAACTCTGCCTCCTCTGTGTCCTCTGTTAACAGGGTCCCACTTCCATTTAGTATCAGGCCCATATTATCCTTTTCCGTTTTGTTATTGACGTATTTCAAAAATCCTTTCTTGTTGTCCTTGACATTCTTTGCCAGACTTAATTGCAGGTGGACCTTGGCTTTCCTTGTCTCTTCTACATACTCTGACAAACTCTCTATNTGCTTCCTCCTCATCTGGAACTGAATTCCACACTCTTAAGGTCACACCTCCAGCAAGGCCTTCCCTGTTTGTTAGTATCAGTTGAGCAGCACACCATTGCCTGTGGGATCCTCCACTACCTGTGTCAGGAAATTGTCATCCGTGCTTTCCAGGAGCCTCCTGAGCTGTTTGTGTTTCACTGTGCTGGTTCTGCAGCAGATGTCAGGGGAGTAAAATCCCCCAAAAGAACCAGAGCCTGTGACTTTGAGGCTGCTTCAGACACCTGTAGATGGCCTCATTCACTTTCTGCTCCTGATCAGGCAGCAAACACCCACAATAGTGTCACCCTTACTAGCCTGCACTTTTATCCTGACCCATAATCTCATCATCCTCACCGAGACAGAACTCGGTACTGTCAGGGCTGCCTCTCCTGAACAGGGTATAGCCCTTCATGCCAACATTCCAGTCACATGAACTATCCCACCATGTCTCTGTCACCGCAGTAAGATCAAAGCCCTGGGACTGCATGCCGGTCTTTAGCTCATCTTGTTTGTTCCCCATACTGCGCGCACTGGGGCACATGCACTTTATAGAAGTATTCGATTGTGTCAGTATTCCAGTAGTCAATGATTAAATGCTGCTACATTCTAAGACAAATTGTTGATCAAGGCTACAATTTTGCAAGGGGTCCTCTTTTGTGACCCAAAGGGAGGACCTCTCTTACTCCTTTTGCAGCCTTATCCTTTTCCATCCTTCCCTTTTTGCATTCCCATTTTCTGCCTAAATCATTGTAGATTCATTCTAATCCAATTTTTCTTTGCGAGCTTCATCTATGTAATAAGCAATAGTAAACCTTGCCATCAACTTTGTTGCACGTCAACAAATTTATACAAAAACTTGCTTTTGATGATACTTTTGCCAGTGATTTAAGTGATCTAAACCACTCATTAGCAACACCATTCCTACAAAAGCAGTTCCCAGACAGTGACATTAAGTGATTGCTTGTAATCTAATGACTGAACAGTAACTTCTGCCAAGTGAAGGACTTAAGATTCCCAAGGAGGCCAAGTTTTTTTCCATCAATCCACCTGCCACTTACTCAAGAGTCAAATATTAGAAACAACCTTCCCAACAGAAATGGGATGGGCAAAGTCAGAGTCAAGGTACATTTGTTCCAAAATAGCTGGCGCTCATTAACAATGCAGAATGCAGCTTCAGACTGTATTAGTTCAGTCTATGGCAGTTTCCCCCTGCTGTAGACTGAAGTATATTGCTTATACTGACTACAGAGCCAGATACAGCTAGTTGTGACAATTAGACACAGATCCCTTAAAATCCATCCATTTTTAAATGTTGTACAAATACTACAGCTGACATGTACATACAAATATCACAACTCTGCGTATTGGGCAACAGTGTTTCAAAAAGGTTTTTTTCATCTGAGCTTGAGCCCAGCTTTGACTGAGTGTTAGTTATATTTTAGGATACATACAATTTCCTCCCTTACCTGTGTGGTACATATTTGCAGGACTTGATAATTTGTTATGCATAGGGTAACAGATTATTGCAGAGGGTTTGTATTTTGGTTTTTGGGGTTTGGGTTTTTTTCCAGAACAATGAAGCAAAGCCTTACCATACTGAAGTAAGACCATCTTGAAAATTAAGCCATCAACAAAATCCTTCACTTATTTTAGCTCTAGCTTAATAAAACAAACAGCTTTAGCCCTCCTGACCCTTCAAGGTCCCCTAGCAACTCAGCCTTTCTTCATTAAAGAATTCAGCCTTAAATAGGTACACGTATTCCCCTCTTTTTTATGATTACAAAGAATATAAAGATTAAATCATTTTCAAGTTCCTCCAGGCCTTTCCATTCTGCTAATTACTCTTTACATAAAGCTCCCATAAACAATGTCTTTCAAAGACAAGAGTTAAAATCCTTACTGGCCTTCTACAATTAAGCATCAGAAAGAACTGCACATGGATTTGTAATGACAATGCTAGTCAGTCACTCCATTGCCCCCTCTTGCAGAGCCACTGCAATTAAGGCACTGTGCCACTTATTATTAGCCAATTAGCTCTGACATCTTTCCATCAACAAATGTGCATTAAAAAAGCTCTGCTGATTCTAAGAATCAAGCAACCTAATTAATATATTTTTGAAGGTTTAGTAAAAGGACTTTTAGCAAGACCCAAATCCTTAGATTTTCTAGGTGGTAAACTTTACACAATAGCAAGCACTGTACAAAATGTTCCTGGACCCCTTTCAACAGTAACTGCAATTCCAGCAGATTTGTGGGTGATCCTAACACATTTTACAGAGAATTGTATCCAGTGGTCTCAGGGTGCTCTTGTCTGGTCAACCCTCCCTTGCTCCCACAGCATAGTACCTACTGGTAAAAAAACAGACGGTGGAACAATCCCATGAAGAGAAGATCTAAGAACAGGAAAATAAATTCTCCCTCGAGCCCTGCATTCAACAAGTAGGTGGTGTAAAAAGATGTGGGACTTAAAGATTGCCTGTTCAGAGCAATCTATTCTTGCTTTTTCAGATTTTTAGTTTCACTAAACAACTTACCCAGGCAAAGAAACATAAAAAATAGTACATTAAACCTAAACAAACACTGTGCACTTTGCAACATGTTTTTATATCCCCTGTGTTCAACACTAAATCAAACTGACCTAACAAAAAAATCCAAAAAAGACCTAACAAACAAAAAGCCACCCCAAACAAAAAACAAATGTCCAAAAACCAAACACCCTAAAAAAGCCCATCCCAAAACAAAAAACAAACTAACCCCAAAAAATACAAAAGAAAGAAAATGAAAAAGAAACCTTATCTTTCAAAATTCAGGCTAGCACTGTAGGAACACATATATCATACATAAGCTCAACTACGTGTTCCAAAAACCACATAACAAAGCCCATCATATTGCCCACGATGGAGGGAGAGGGGAATTCACTAAATAATGACTAAGCACTGTGGAAAAAAAGTAGCACAACAGCCAAAAATGCTAGCAAACTAGAACTTTTCCACAGTGAGCTGCTATAGTGAAGGACAAACAGTCTGTACACTGCTCAGCATTTTTCAGTTGCTGTTGGACAGAAGTCACCACACATGCTGCTGTCTTCCAGCAGCACCAGCAGTACCACAGCAAGCCACAGCTAACAACCTCACTCACTCAGATTCTGATCTTCAAAGACATTGAAACCGGACAGCCTATTACTTTATGATTCAAATACTTGTCTGACCCTGCTTCCTCCTCAAACTTTTTTCCCTTTGTCTTAATATCCTCACTACCCTTTGCAAAATTTGACTCATCATATTCATATGGCTGCCATACACTAAAGCAGAAAGTTACTTGCTTTAGGCCTTTCCAGCCCTCTTCATTTCGTAAGTTCTCCTGACATCTGACTCTGTGCAAAACACAATATCTGGACAAATTCCCTCACTAGTTTTAATCTGTCAAGTGCTAAGTGTTTTCAAAGGGGAAAAAAAAAACCCTATTGCTGCTGATGAAAGTATGTGGGAACTGGATTTTTGAGTCTCTGGACATCTAACTACCAGAAGATGTTTTCCAAGACATGTACATAAACAAATGTACCAAAAGATTTTTATAGTTCATGTCTGAAATAAAATTAACTACATGACACTACATAATTGCAGAAACAGACAGATGTTTCAGTCACTAGCTGTGACTACATTCTCCACTCATGCTGGATTTTCAAATACAAGGGATCTAGATTGTACCCAGCAACCCAGGAAGAACATTTTGGTGGTGTCATTTCTGTGAGACAAAAAGCCTGGGCTAGAAAAGTCCTTTAGCAACATGGTTTATATGATGAATAAACAAAGACAAAATATTAATGGAAGACTGGGAAAAGTGGCAAACTGGTAATTCAAACAGATGAAAGATTTGTAATAGGGAAAAAGAAAAGTAAAATGGGCTCAGGTGAACAATCTAACACAGGTATGGGTGTGATTTATTGAAGTTGAGGGGCTTTTTTATATTTAACTATATTCCCTAATACAGAATCTCAATAATAACAGTTTAAACACTTTGTGAAGTCACACAGGTTATAACAGTTCAGAGTAACTACTTGATGTTTTAAGTAATGAGCAAAATTTGTAGATGACTGCCTCCTAAAGGCCAAACGTGTCTTATCAATGCTAAAACATAGTTATTTAAACATTTGTGGAGATACAAAACAAAGCAGCTGGAAGGTTCTTTATTAAATCAGAAACTCATCAGAGTGATATTTGCCAAATAATTTGTAACACTGAAAGCTGCTCATCCACTAAAATTCTTGCCACAAATGAAAATCATTTTAATAAAGAAAAAAATCTATGCTGAAGAAAACTGCGATACACTTAGGATTCCTAAGTAAACACCATCCTAGCTCCCTTCTAACAACCCATTAAGACAATTCTTCATACAACCAACAATTCTCAGCACATTTGACTTTGTCATCATCATCACCAAGTGGTCAACATGGAGCCTTGCTAGGCTTTTTTCCCCTTCTGCATCTCCTGTGTTCATCATGTCCTATTCCTACCACTAGTTTAGAAGCACAGACTATATTACCCATCCATATTATTTAGAAGAGTAACAGCCCTTGTGAAGCTAACTGAATTCTGTTGCAGACAGAAAGCAACAGAAGAAGAATTTGCCACTCCTGTGATTCATAATAACACATATCAGATATTGGAAATAGCATGCCCCAATAAGCCATTACACTGTTAAAGGAACCATGCAAAACCACTTTACCTGGATGAAAAAGACACTGGCAGCATCAGATAATCTCTCTACTTGGATCTGAGCCTGTCTGAGGGTGCCACCAAACCACCTATCTCCTTACCTATTTTATCACCACCTTCCCTTAGATCTATACACACATATACAAAACATATTGGCCACTTACTCTGTAGATCTCCTCAAGCAGCAGCTTAGCACAATTCTGGCCCAGTTCCTCAGGAAGCACAGCTGCTCCCTGGCCCTGAGGGTTTGAGGCTAGCTCAGCACTCAGAATAGTGCCATTGATGGTTTCTGCAGTAAGGCACATGCCAAAACCTGGTGATCTGAAAGAAAGTGAAAAAGTGCATTTGATTTAAGGACAAAATTGGAGTACTGAGCCAAGAACGTCAAGTCATAAACACTTCCTCCCATAGGATGACAAATGTCCTGTTCGATACAATAGATTGAAGCTGGAAAAAAAAAATTAACAACAGTATTTAAAAGTCAAACCCCGTACCACTTGCCACAAAACCTTCAATGTTGGCTTTTCCTGGCCCAAACTCCTTAAACAGCAAAAAAACAAAAAAAAAAAAGAAAAAGAAAATAAAATGCCATACAAACCTCAGAAATGTTGTTTTTTTTTTTTTTTTCTTTTTTTTTTTTTTAAACAGAGGAGGGTACCTTTCACATTTATTTAATTTGTGTTTGATAAACATTTCAAAGGTAACTGGAGTTTCTTCTCTGCAACATTCAAAACCAAAACTACCCTTCCTTAAGGCTTCAGCTCTATCCCCTGGAAGCTGCAATATTTAGCAAAATTAGACTAACTAGCTAATATCAAGGATACTGCTATTATACTGGATTCATATTTAAGATGAATGCCACAGTAGCATCAGAAATCCAACCAGCCAGGTTGAAAGGGATTCAGTTCCTCTTCCCATGCTATTGTTTATCCCTCTGCATGATCTACATGTAGTCAAAATGTTTCTGCCCCAAGTCATTTGACTTCTTGAATTTCATAAACAGATGGGAAACAAAATCGAAACCCCAAAACTCCACAGCTCCCAGAAAAATCTTTGCAATTCTGATCCTGTAAACAGATTTGAGACATTAAAGTTACAAACCTGGCATATTAAACATGATGAAGGATTGGAAAGGACAAAAAAATACTAAAAAAATATTCAACAATTTCTAGGTTCATAAATTTTTGAATCTAAAAAATTTTATCAAAATATTTCAAAAAGCAGAAACAGTGAAAGAAAACATGCATGCCTGCATTTGAGCATACAGACAGGAAACTAACAAATGAATTATCCAGAATCCTTCAACCTCAAGGAAGAGTGACAAGAAGACAACAGAGATGACAGATACCAGCAAAATTGTCTGAATCGCATCCACCACTTCTGTGTTCTGCCGACAAACAAAATCTGTGGAAGTACAATAAATTAATTTTCCAGTCCTTGCTAGTGAGAGGACACTCCTTCAGCCATTCAGCAGAAGACAACTCATACTGCTTTACCACTTCCTTAAAACACCTCAGTCCCATCCTTAATCTTACCATTTCCATCAGAAGGTGTACAGTCAGCTTTGGATCTTGGTTTCCTAAACATATCATGACACCTTTGATCTTAATCTCTCTTCAAAGCAACAGATTTAAAGGGAGCTCAAACTGCCTTTAGTGGCAGTAGTGATGTATTGCATTCCTTGTTTAAGAAAACACACTTCTATCCTTGTTATATAAATAAAACAAATGTATCTAGTGAATCCCCCTTTCTTTCTTTCTTTGTGAGAAATATTTATTTCAAATCAACAACATAGTAGATTGTGATCTAAAACTCAGTAAAATTAGATCAGGACACCCTAGCAGATGAGCAAATGCAGAATTACATGTCTGTTTCCTGTAAATTCTGGATACTCACTTTCCAGAGCTGACCCCCTTCATATGATCTGTGTAGATATAGATGTCTGGGAGGAATTTATTCAGGATGCTCCTTGCAGATTCCACCATTCTGTTTGCCATCTGTGGTGACACTCGGACAGAGTATCTACATTTCTGAGCTAAGAAATCCATTGTGGGCAAAAGAAAAATTGAAAGCAGAGACTGACAAAAGTGAAGAGGCCCCAGTGCATTATTTCAGAAAGCATGTGTTTCATGCATCTATTCGTAGGCTTTTGTGCATGTTCCTGTACTTAGAGAACCACACCTAAGTGCTTTCTACAGTCTTTTCATTGATATACCTTGAAGTACACAGAGCACGTGCTGAAGAACAGATTAAGACTAAGTAAACATCTATCTTGAAAATGCCCTTCATTGAATTTAAATTGCTGTTCTGTCATCTTGTATTTTCTTATGATGGAGGAAGTCCCATGTGCTCTGTTTTCCATGTTTTATTAAAACACAATCCTGAGTGAAGTTTCTGTGATTCTGTGATTTTTTTTCTGCAAAAAAATCCTGCTTTTCTGTTTCTGTCAGGGAGAAATTGGGAAATGAATCAGGAAGACGAATGTTCCAACAACAACAACAAAACATAAATTAAAGGACTCTAAGAAAAATATCTTTGCTATCTCCAACTATTTTGCAGTGTTCTGACACTATCAAATTCACTAGTTCTCTAATCATTCAGCAACTGAAGGTTCCAGGAAAGAAGAACCTACCACCTTACCACCCACGTCAACCCACCTCCTCACAGTACATAAGAGATTAACAGCCTTTCTGACTTTGTACTCAGATGCTGCTTCAGAGAAACTCCCAAAAGATCTTCAAACCTACAAAGCACACCATGCTTTAAATTCCAGCCCAACTATAATGCAGACTCACGCTCTACCCATCTGCACATATATTCACATAGCAATTCAGAGAAATACACTCTCAAAACTCCCTGCTGGTAGGGAGGAAATTCCTTTTCTACACATTTCTACAGCATCTCTTGTGGAGTAGGCAAACCAAAAACTTTAGAATCTTAGGGAAAAAATCATTAAAAAATAATCAGAAAACTGGTTGTTCTGCACAGTTGATGTACTCAGTATTTTGGATTCTATAAAAGGTTGCTGTAATACAATCTCCACAGCTGTGAGAAAGAAGATTTACTGAAATGAATCTTGGAGGAACAAAAGTACACATAAAAAAGACATAAGGACTTATCCTTCCAAATGTTTTGTATTCTATTGCCTTGAAGGACCACCTAATAGCTAAACTAAAATGAGTCTGCCCCTCACCATGCTTAAAGGTAAGCCTATACCGCTGAGAAAAGGCCCAGGAAAGCCTGCAGCAAGGTAGAAGTTCAGAATTCAATCAGATACATCAGTCAAAGTCCAGAATAGTGCTGCACATTAATGTCAATGTAGAACAACAGCAGTAAAGTTACAATCATTGCTTCCTCCTCCACATAGAAACATCTACTTGCTAGAGAGCAGAATGGAGGCATAAGAAAATTACTTTCTCCACCAATAAACCACAGCAATTATCACCAAAAGCACAATGAGCTACCTCCTTTCTGTTCTACAGCCCATGTATCCAGTAAAACTGCTCTTGCTTGGCACTACTGCACCTGTCTAAATGCTGCAGTTGGAGAAGGTAGTCAAAACATCCAGTTCTTACACACAGTTGTGACGGTATGCCATAAAATAAAAGAAGAAACAGGCTGCAAATCTACACCTCTGGCAGAAAAGGTGACCTCATTTCTGCTTTCCTTTTGAGTAATCAATGCCAAATCATGTTTGGGACTCTCAAACACAAATTAAACTACATGTTGCCGACTGCTTAAGACAGCTTCATGTAAGGGATTTCTACCTTCTTCCTACAATGACAGCAGATTCTTGACAGATACCATACAAAGGCCACAAGAGAAAAATAAAATCAAGAAGAAATAAACAATCCAAAACATTGGCTAGATTTGCAGTTGTTTGAAAAACTAAGGAGTTTTTAAGAGTATTTTGTGCCCTTATCTCTGCGTGGAATAAAACCTCCTCCATTTTCCACCTGCAATGATACTACTACCAAAGGTGAAGAGCCAAAGAACTTTCTTTCAAAACACACCAAAAAGCTCAGTGTGTGCTGCAAGGTGTGAACTGAACTAAGATTTAACCATCACACTAAGCTATCACCCCATCTAACTTCTGCTAAACTAGTAACTGCCAAGATGTCACCTACTCAATGCACAACTAAACAACATTGGTTACTACTGAATTTACACATAAAGTAAGATTTCTTTAAGTGCTCCTACATTATTTGATGGAAGGTATTTTAACTTTTTCTTGCTATTGAAAAGATTTTAAATAGTGCTGCTCAGCTTTGAATTTATTCAACAGCTTACAGATGCTTTTTGAACAGCAATGTTTTAAAAACAGGAGTTTTGAGACACAGTCATGAAATCTAGTTGTATGACCCCCTCTGTGTAATGTTGGCCTGTGTTACATAGATACTTGGGTGCATTGCTATGACTTCCAAGTTAGGGACTTTTTTTTTAGTAAGCAAACTCATTTAAAAGCAGAAAAACAAACAGACAAACAAAAAGGATACGCAGTTCCTCTGATGCGCTTGATTTTTCCAGGGTCTGTGAACTGAACAGGCTGCAAAACCTTTCTCACTGGGCAAGCAAACAGTATCTCTCCACCCCCTTTGGGAGGCATTCCTCTTCGGTTGATCTAGAAAAAATAATGGAGGAAAAAAAGCAGGTTAGTAAATTGTACAAAGAATGTACCTACACACCCCACATAGAATAAAATGTTTTAAGTTGGGGTATTATGTGAACACAGGCAAGAAAACCACATCCTAAAAGCAGAAATGGATTTTGCATCAAAACTAAAAGCAGGCATTGATTTTTTTGTTCCTCTCAAGTAAGGCATGGCTTCTCAACAGAAAACAGTGCAAAACCAAATGAAAACATCTTTACCAAAACAACCTTGGCTTAAGACTCATCTCTAGTAGCAGATTGCACCTCACTGCTGAGGAGACTAGAAATATTTGATTTGAGCTCAGTTGGTTACAGCATGGTGCTGATAATGCCAAGGTCGTGGCTTTGATCCCAACATGGACCATTCACTTATGATTTGGACTTGATGATCCTTACAGGTCCCTTTCAACTCAGAATATTCTGTATGTGAGGGACTAGAATGAACTCAATCCCACTGACAGTTCTGTCTAGCTTGACTCAGTCCCACTATTCCAAGCCAATGATGGAGCTGGGTCATGGCCAGTGAGTGGGTCTGGGTAAGGAGGCCCAGAGCCAGACAGGGCAGGGCTGTGGCAAGCTGAAGGCCAGCCCTGCTGCAGGGTCACAGGAGCAGAGGCTGACAGTGCCAGGACAATGACATGGGCACCTGGGCTGTGGGCAGGGCGGGGGTGAGGGGTGAGCCTTCGCAGAGCAAGGCACCAACAGGCCCCAGTAGTGCAGCCAGGCCCCTCACACATTTCTCTCACCTAACAGAAACCCAAATGTTTTTTAAATCTGTATCCAGATTTACTGGGCCTCTGAAGAGTGTAGTCTTCAAGAAAAACTTCTTTCCTCTATTTTCCAAACTGGAAAAAAACCTCAACTACCCAAACACAGACTCAGCTCTCCTACAGGTGAAAAAGGTTCAAGATTCAATTTTTACTCCCTAGTCCCAAGCATGGGGCAGAATGAACATGTAGAAATAAAAAGATAATAAATGAACTGAAAAGCAACAAAAAGAAAAAAGGTTTCTTCTTCTTCTCTTCTTTGGAGACTAAGGAAAGTCACTACTTGCTCATTACCCTCTCTATCACCGTATGGCTTGTAGCCACAACTAATTATCTGTTAGAGACTGAAATCCAAAGCAAGCACATGGCCCTTTGAAGTACTGCAGGAGCATAATTTAAACATGTGGTTGAAAAGAAAGGAACAAACTGTCTGACCTTGATTTCCAGACTTTCACCATCAATTCCAAACTTCTTCAGAAGGGGCAGAGCTGTTGCCTTAAGGACATCAACCTATGGAACACATAATTTTAAGAAAAGGCTCTCTATTGGAAGTCAGTAATTCAAAAAGTCACTAAGTTATGAGGTGACTAACAGAGAGAAGTTTTCTTCATAGAAAGTATTTTATGGGAAAACATGGGAATGCAGCACAGAGAGCTTCATCTAGTTAGCCTACCACAATACATCATTACTAAAAAAATTTCCTAGAACAAATTACTGGCAGATAGGATTTCCTATTCTGGCTTTCTTCCTCAGCCTGATTTTGAATGCCATTACGTAAAACAGCTTACTTGTTTCTCTGAACATTTCTCTGTTATTGAGAAAATAATATTCTTCTGTCATTACTAAAAAGTTCCTATAGCCAAACAAATTAATGCAAGAACCACTGCATTCTTTTCAATCATCACAGCAAGACCAGGCCCTTGATTTATTTCTTTCTTGATTTTGCAGAAATATCATTCTATCAACAACTTATTTTTACCTGTTTCTAAGAAACAGAAGCTTACAGGTAGCTTCTGTTGAAGCCCTATAAAAGAATCTGAAGTGGGTAACACATCATCAGTGATGCGTTCATCACCCTTTTAAGCCAGGTGCTCACCAGGTCCAGGTCTGAACAGAATTATCCTTGTCATTGCTCTTCCTAATTCCTAAGACTACAGGGACTGCCCTCCTCTTCTCTCTTCTGAAACTTCAGTAGTGTTCCCAAACATGATATAAATTATTTAGCAGTGCAACAGAATAGGGAGTTACCCAAGACAAATAGCTGTGGATAGACAGGATCAGGACAGCATGACCAAAGAGAAGATAAACACAGATGAAGGAAACAGTCATGAGGTAGACAGCAATTGAGAAAGCAGATAAAAAGCACCCTCTTTCCCATGCCTTCAGCCAAAATTCATCATTCTTGAATTTCATTTTCTCTGCTTTGAAGAGAGTGCAAGCCACTGACAAAATAGCAGCATATACCTCACCTACAAACATTCTGTGAACATTCTGTTAGTGGTACCTGAGGAGCTATGAGTGTACGTTCAGTTCTCATTTTCAAATCCTGATGGAAAACATATCTCCTTTCTTACAGAAAGGTATTTGGTGTTGCTTTTAGTATCAATATTTTAATATCTACATGAAAATAAAACAAAACTCTAAGCCAGTGCTTAACTTCTTTTAACTTACAAAGTTTATGGTTCTTTACTATCAGGCTACCTTGCTTTGGCCCTTCAGCAGTATTCATTAACTGTACAAATTTGACTTTTGGAGCAAAGCCTTTACTAACGTGCATGTGCACAAGCATGTGAATACCACTGGCAGAAGTCTCAACAAGCTGATCTGGTTCAAATTAAAATTACACAACGTTTCTTCTTCCTTCTCATGAAACAAAACATACCAGTAAAAAAATAAAAGTTTTACTGTGTAGGTTAAGAACTCAAAAAACTTCAAGACTTGTCATAGTTTTCAGACCTCAGAAAAATTCCAGGCACAATACTCAGAGGTACCAGACAGACAAATAATAAGACTGACTGTTCCAATTTTGCTCCCTAAACAGAGGAGGCAATCAGCAGTATTTGAAAAATGGGTAAAGGCTGTTCTGCCTCTCAGACAAGCAGGGAGTTGGGCAGGATGTAAAGCAGTTCACTGAAAATCACAAAACAGCAGCTAAACTGAGCTGTAAACCCCTTTTTCTATGCCTTTGCCTATCCTCAGCCATAAACCCCATCCCTTAGCTCCCCTTGGAGGGCAGTTATTCCATTTCCAGAACAGACAGCATAACACCAAGTGGCACCAAAACAGATGCATCATACCACTGATGGTATACCTCACCACAAATGACAACGTTCTAAGTACCATAGATATTGCTTATTCACAAAGTTGTGTAAATGCAAATCACTTATCACTTTCCTTTAAAGAAATCTACAATAGCTAAGAAAAAGGTAGAAAAGTAACTTTAAGAATCCCTTATCCAGTGCAAAGATAAAAAACAAACAAACAAACAAACACACCACCCAGATAGAGACACTGCAGCACAGGGATACCTGAGAAAGGGAAAAGCACCAGTTGGCCTGTATATCCATTAGCATTGCACAGATGACAGAGCCCCACCATACATACAGTGTTATGTTTCATGAAAAAAGGGCCTAGATTGGGAGAGGGGGGAAGGGAAAAAATAGAGTTTAACAGAGAAAAAAGAAACCTGTGAAGAAAACTCAGTAGGAAAAACTTCTTGTTTTCTACAGACAACTGCTGAAGTCTGATTAAGACTGAAGATTACTGCTCCTGAGATAAAATTTCATATGCTAGTCTCATGTCAGCATGATGACTATTTGAACTCAAAGCCCCATGGCATAGCTGTAATAAACCATCAACACCTGGAAACACAAACATCAAGAATGATTACTCTAAAACAGGTTACTGCAGCTATATCTAAATGTCAGAATAACAATAGAGAAGAAAAGGAAAATGAAGCTATCGTTTACGTGCCACCTCCATTCCCTTCAAAAAGGCACTTTACAAAGGGCACCCCCTGCATACATAATCACTACAGAGAGAAACTTTAGACTGCCTCAACCCAGTCCCACACGGTACCCAGGGTCAGATCTCACCAAAAACAGCACAGGAAAACATATTGCAAGTGTAGGCTGCCAATGAACAGTCCAGGCTGGTATTCTAAAGGCTTATCTCTTCCTGACAAGTGAGAGCAAAGTAGCATTCCTTTCAACCATTTAGGATGCATCACTAACACAGTAATAATACTGTGCAGTATTATTGCAGAATCATAGAATGTTTTGGGGTTCGAAGGGACATTAAAGATCATCTAGTTGCACCCACCCCTGCCATGGGCAGGGACACCTCCCACTAGACCAGGTCCCCATCCAGCCTGGTTTTAAACACTGCCAAGGTTGTGGCATCCACAGCTTATCAGGCTGATTTGTTCCAGTGTCTAATGATATACCAAATATTATGGACAATAGTATTATTAATAATGTCAGCAGAGTCCCACTTGGAACAAGTGCATGTTCGGTGGCCACAGTACTCTTTAAAAGTGATGCCAGCTGTCAGAAAGCTTTCCATTGCACTCTATTGGAGGGCTATTAATGTATGTAAACAAACACCAAAATAAACACATGCTCTTATACCCAGGAACGCAGCCTGACCTGTGCCTCACTGAACTCAGCTAAAGTCTTTCCTTCTACAAATGTCCTTTAGAAATTCTTCCTTTCACCTGAATCTCTTCTATTCTCCTCACAGCATGAGATCCACAATATTCCCTTGCATGCACCAGACAAGGAGGTCTCTGGTGAAGAGCAAACTCAAGCCACATAGGAATCACATCCCACAAATACTTCTGAGGCTTTGTAAAAGCCAAGATCTCAGTGATGAAAGTGGATTTCACAAAGCCCAGAGGGTCAGCCTACCTGTTCACCGCCACCATAAGAGAAAGGTCACACTCTCCTGGTTGCACACATATTCCTGCTACTTGCCTCATAGATGCCTCCCCCTGGCTACAGCTCTTCATGAACTGCTCCAGTGCGGATTCCTCATGAGTTCACAAGTCCTGCCAGAAAACCTGCTCCAGCATGGGCTCCTCCCTCCACAGGCCTGCAGGTCCTGCCAGGACCCTGTTCCAGCACAGGCTTCCCATGGGTTTACAGCCACATTCAGGCATCCACCTGCTCCAGCGTGGGGTTCTGCACTGGCTGCAGGTGGATATATGCTCTGCTGTTGACATGTATGGGTTGCAGGAGGACAGCTGCATCACCATGGTCCTCATTATGGGCTACAGGAGAAGCTCCACTCCAGTGCATGGAACACCTCCCATTTTTCACTGACCCTGCTCTCTGAAGGGCTGTTTCTCTCACATATTCTCACTCTTCTCTCCAGCTCCAGGTTATTCCACTATTGCATCCCCCCCACTCTTCCTCCGTAAAGCTGTTACCCCAGCAGTGCTACCACCATCACTGATGGACTCAGACTTGAGCCAGCAGCAGGTCTGTCTTGGAGCCAGCCGACATGGCCTCTGTCGGATGAAGGGAAAACTTTTATCAGCTTCTTACAGAAACCACCTCTGTAGCATCCCAGCCCACAAAATCCAGCCATGCAAATCCAATACAACCCACTAAGTTGAAATAAAGAGATTGCTACATGAAGAGCAGCAGGTAAAACATCTAAACTCCCACACTGCAGTCATATTGGTTTGCCTTTCCACCTTCTCCTTGAAAAGCAGAAAGTATAGAGATAGATAAACAAATTCAAGCACCTCTTTTTGGGCAAGCATAGGTAATAATTGTGCACCGAGTTTACAAACACCCTCTGTCTACTGAAAAATAAAAACCAAAATAGATTTAAAACCAAGTTTCCATTTACTTAAGCAAACAAATAAATTAGGGTAACTTAAACTTGTGCTTTTAGTTTTTTAGAAACCAGCAGTCATATGTTTTACAAAACAACCTGTAGAAGTCCTTTAAGTACCTTATTGGTGTGCAACAGGATTAATGTTTACTCAGGCAAGTTAAACAGACATAAGCCAGGGTTAAACCAATTTTAGGAACTGGTATTCAGTTACAACCACTTAACAGCTAACAAGTATGAGCTGAGTCACAGTAACTGAAGTTGTTACTGTGTTGTCACTAAGAACTAAAACATAGTTGCTACTAAAGCACAATGAAGTTAAGATGTAACTCTTTACGTGCATTTGATTTACATTCTGTGTACAGAGCTTGGGAGTCAGCTGATGTATGCAAACCCACTCGTCTGAGTTTTGCCAAATGCAAGCGCCCTTCAAGCACAAAGTGGCCTTAATTCTTGCACCCATTTGAACTAAAATATCATAATCTCAGGCCCATGTGACTGACACCCAAAAGGAGATAATTTCCAGAATCAAGACTCTTGTTGCTTAGATGAGTGTCCAAATTTACTTGAAAGCAATATGAACATTTGCCTACTCTTCATCTCCAAATTATGCAATAATTTCTCCATTGTGATTAAATAGTCAACAAAAAAAATTACTTCTTTGATTCTTACTACTTACCAGTTACAGTAAGGACTTTTAATCACAATGACTGAAAAGGTAGCAAAAAATACTTCCTTTTTTTTCTTACAGTGCTGTGTGCAACCCACTTTGATCATCACTTGATTCATGAGGATGTCTCACAGAGCCACAGGCAAGAGAGTTTTTTAAATGACCAGAGAAACACAGCTGAAAAGTCATAAACTCTAGCAGGACTCAGCGGCTCCTGTAGTATCTATAGTTATACTTCACAGGTAATTGTATTCATTTAAACCGGTTACATTTTCAGATTACAATATGTCCTTAATTTACTCAGAGAAAAACAGGCAGTGTCCAATCACCATTCAAAAAGTAAAGAGTACTGCTGTTCTCTAAAAGCAGAAGTTTATGTTTGGAGTTTTTGGAGAAAAATAAATAAAGAGCATAACCACTATCATTACTTCAGCATTCTGATCATGTCTCCCACAGTTCATTTCTGTAACAATGCTGGTACAAAACAAAGGACTGCAGATCAGTAATAGAAACCAAGGCAAGCATTTCACAGCCATTTGACCTACCACACCTTCTGGCATGTTTCTGAAGAACCAGAGAGTTATTACAAACTTTTGCCACTGTAATTGCCTAATCACCATGTGACCTCTTTTTCCAATAGAAAGAAAGCTTGACAGCAGCAGTGGTATGACTATGTCCAGAATCCAAAAGAGAAAGATTCCTTCCTTTTTGCACTCATATTTTGAAGGCACTTTCTTTTTTATACAGTAAATACAGTTGTGGGACGAGAGAAATAAGCCACTGAAATTCTAAGAGAAGAGGAGAACCAAACCTGTGTCAGGGCCTCCCAACACATTTAAAAGGAGTTTGCAGAGGAGAAGACAGAAGATGAACAGAACTAAACATCAACTCAGTCAGGGGGATTACAAACTGAAGTTTAGCATGTGAACTAGTGTGTAAACACTCTAGTTTGGCAGGTGCTTCTTTGACTCAGAGAGTTTGCCAACGCAGCCAAATGGATACTTCTGGATGTGAAGGATGATAAAAATTCAACATGTTTGAGACACTTTTTCCCAATCCTCTTATTTTAGGGGGAAAAAATATCCTCCTCTGATACTTAAACTTTATTACTTACCGAAGGATCTACTTGATCATTTGTCACTCCCCTCAAGACAATCTTCAATGGGTGCTTCATGAAAGGTGCCAAGCAGAGCAGACTTTCCAAATAGTAGCCAATACCACGACTGGGGCTGCAGTCGTGTTCCAATGAGCCTCCATACAGAAGACCAGGCTGATAATACAAGGTAGTACCTGGGGAAGAGGCCAGGAGAACGAACCAAATGAGAGCACTGTAAAACACTGGCCATTAAAACAGCATAAAAATACTTTGCAAAAACGTAGGTGGCAAATTGGAGGCAGAAGAGTATATGCAAGGCTATAGCACTTCACTGCACACTATTTACACATCTGCAGCTAATAAATGGGTTAACACATGAGTGTCTGTCTGTCCTGCACATCATTTTCCTCCTTTCCCCTCTCCCTAAAACCAAGGGTCTCTTAGCAATCTCCAAAATGCTGATACAAGCAATTATTATTCTCCACAGAAGCTAAACCTTCATCAGTCCATCAGGTCACTGGAGTCTTGGCATATCTGATGGCAATTCAATTGACTTGCTTACCAACTAAACATCATTAGAACCCTCAAAAAATAAGAAAAAAACTCAGACCAGGTGAGGTTTTCATATGGGATGCTTTTCACTCTAATCAAACTCTTTTCTAAACATGAATAAGCAAGCAGTCTGTCTAAGAAGTTTGCCATTGTAAAGGGTAAATCTTCTTTTTCTTCTACAAAAATCAATTCTGGTACAGAGAACCTTTGCCCACCATGAAATCCTGCACCTAACAAAATACTAATTTTAGTTCTTGGGCAATAGAGCTTCCTTAGCTCTCTGCATTATGGTGGAGCACTGACCTTCTTGAACATGAACAATTATTACAAGACTTGTTGACTTTGTTATTTCTGATCTTCTCAGCCAATCTTATCTGAACACCTACCTCTATCAAGACAAGACTTCAATTCTACAGCAGAAACTGATAAATCTTGGCGACCAGAAAAGATTAAGCAGAAAAAACAGATCTCACCTGTTTGGTTTATTTCAATCCGTGAGCCATTGGTCACTTTGTCAATCAGACGAATAAAACTTGCTTCAAAATCTAAGGAGAAGAGCACAGACAAAATTGTAAAGTTTCTTAGAAGTTCAACACCTTACTTGTACTTTTATACTTTCCTACCTTCCATGACAGTAAGGCTACTCTCACTCTTCAAGTTGTGGTATAATGCCACCACATGCGAAAAGGCAATTCTCTGTAAAAACAGAGATGTTAATGTGAGCCTCCACACTTACAGGCATCTCAAATCAATTGAGATGCCCTCAGATGTGGCAGCTAGACTAATCACACTTCTCTCCCTGGCACACAGCATATAATACAAGTATCTCGGGATTCCCCTGCCTGGGATGTTCCCGAGAGTCCTTTTCACAGCCTGATGGTCGAAGAAAGAGTCAGAGCTGCCTGGCTTTTGCTCTCAAGGTTGTTTACTCTTTCTTATCTATAACATGTTCTCCCTGACCAGCCGCAATGCGTCCAGCAGGTCAGTCCAAGGCACACTGCCCGCCCCCGGGGCTGTGTTGTCTTTTTATACTATAAACTACGTAGACATTATTTACAGTTAATTCCCAATACCTATCACCTATGTTAGACAGTGAGTTTCTAGTCTAAACCAATCCCAAAGTGCCAACATCACCAAGAAGATGGAGACGATGAAGAAGAAGGAAGGAGGGCAGTACACGCCCAGATTCCTCCATCTTGACCCCCCTGTACACTTCTTGACCCCCCTGTACACTTATCATATAAATCTTAACATTCTATTTCTCTACTCAGTAATAAGCTACTCATTCTATTCTACTTTCCCTGGTTTGTAATTCCTCACATAAAGTTGATAACTGTTTCCATGGCTCGAGATCGAGGGCAGAGGGGTCTTTGGCTCCAAGCCAAGCTCTCCGAGCCCCCTGGCCAGGTCTCAGCCCATCCAAAGCCACAAGAGAGACGTCCTGGTTTCCCACACAAGTGGACATTTCTGACCACAGTGGCTTGAGGGATTACTTTTGTCCAGAATAAAACCTTTGACAATTTACATTTTGCTCAGTACAAAGCAAAACTGACAAATCAGAGCAAACAGAACCCCATATATTGAAGCATGACAAGTTAATAACAGCTTCACATATTCTCTGTACAAGTATTAGCTTAAAAGAAGGGGACATTTAGACATGAAATGATGCTGCTGCATATCTGTTTCACAAACAGAATTAGTTGTCTGCAGACTCTAAAATTTTCCATTTCCAAAACAGTTTTGGAAATACTTAGGGCTAGAGAACCACAAATCTTCCCACTGCCTTTTTTCTTGCTTACTGCGTTCACTACAGTATAGCAGTTAGTGTGGAAATAATTCCTGAGTTTCTCTCAATTGTGCGGACTCTCACCCAGAGAAAATGAAAAGGACAAGTAAATTTAACCCAAAATAAAACCAAAAAGATCAACCAAAACCAAAAAGGACAAAACACAAAGAAACAACAAAAAAAACCAACCAACCAACCACAAAAACCCAATCAACAAAACAAAAAAGCCAGTCAACTCAAAAAAGCCATCCCAGGAAGAATATGCTAGTATTCTAGTAGCCCAGTGTGATACAGGCTCAGTATCAAGGAAGATAGGTGAATACACGCAGAATTTAAAACCCAGTTAGTTTTAAGAACCAACAGCATCTGCATAATTGTTTGTAGGCTGCAGAACTCCCTTAGCAATAATCCTGTGTTACTTCTTACACAGTAATCAGGTTTTTCTTTCTATATGTGACTCTAGGATGTAATAGATATGTAAACCACAGAGCTACCTGCAGGATTTACAGTTTGTCAATATTTGCATAACATGATTGATGCCTCAGTCACACAATACTGGTTCTGCTCTCTGTTACAACATTTTCTAAACAATGACAGCTCATATGCTTACAAAGTTTATATGACTTTATAAGCACTGGTGCATCTTCCAGTGCAAGACTGCATCCTTGTGAGCACACATTTCACTCTTGGAGAACACCAGTAGCAGAGTTTACAAAAACTCCAGTCATGAAAAGCAAAAAAGAGCTGCATGTTGAACTACCAACACAAATCAGGATTTATTGTTATTATTTTTCTGTTACAGTCATAGTCTACGCTTGAACCCATACTTTAAAAAGTAAATTCAAACACTCTTTAAAAAAACATGGCAATAGCTACAAACTTCACCACCACCAAATGCTCCACAGTCATAATAAATACTTTGGATCATGGTAAATGTTAAGTCGAGCACACAGGAATGCTTTGGCAGTTTTTGAGTAGAATTTTTAGCTACACACCAAAGGCTCCTCAGGAGACAGAGAAGCATCTACCCCTGTTCTGAACATCATAACAGGGTCCTTGCCCAAAAAATAACTGAACACCACAATAATGTTTCTTCCTCAAACTCTATGCTATTGTTTTCTAATTTCAGTTTATGATGGAATTCATCCTGGGATGCCAAAGGCTTTGTACAAGAATGACGATGGTATTCCCTAAGAAAGGGTTTCCTTAAACAAATCTGCACAAATGAGCATAAATTATTTCATCTCTTTCACCTTTCCTGTTTCGGCAAACCCGTTTTATCAAAACATAAAACGCGACCTATTACAACTGCATGAACGTGAGCTCCCACAAGCACCGGGAGCACACGACACGAGCTCGGGCACGGGCAGGCGGCAGAAACGACGGCCCAAGAGACAGGGAGTTAATTCTGCCATCCCGACTGCGAAGCTACCGTCATGGGAACGCGAAGCAGCTCGGGGGCTGCGAAGAGGCTCCCGCACAGGCAGCGAGCGGGTG